>CM022759.1:30820571-31053071 GCA_012411365.1 Ameiurus melas | reverse complement strand
TCAAATCAGTCGAATATAAACAAGGGGGAAAAAGAGTGATATATAGTATAAACGATGTAAAGCGTTTGTTTTCACCTGTTTCGTCTCGTATTCTCAGGTACCTCGTGATTGAGGTGACGGGTTGGCGTTCAACCACCTCGCCTTGGTTTGTTCGGGTAAATCTGGGTAAAACTCTAGACTACCTCTTGAAAGGTAGGTAACGGGGTCTATTTTCTGCCGTTTTAGTTTACCAACTCGGCACATCAGCACTCTTCCCAAAGAATCCATCGACATACAACGACGACTCGTTAATGAAATGATGTAGCGCAGAAAAAGCCCAAATAGGCTTACTCTTGTGAATATTGAACACGTTGAGTAACTCAGTTAAATCTAAAAAAGCTACAAAGGTAATGGTTGTTGTTGTTGTTGTTGTTGTTTGTTTAAATTCATACACATTTCTTGTCCAATGTAATTAATAGGCTACAAAACTGAAAAGAAAACGATACATGGAACTTTTCTTGAGCAACTCTCGACCGCTAGACTCTTCCTAACCAATCAGACGGATTTAAATAGAAATGAGGTACATGATATAGTTTAAATTCGAGGGTTACATGGGATACGTTTTACAGGTTTTAGAGTTCATACTGTTTTCTTATGACTCGTATAAACCTGATCAAAATCCGACATAACAACACGCCTCGTTTGCTAGCTTGGATCTGCAGACATATTTCAGGAGGATCAACATTGTCAAAAAACGATGACCAAAAAAATGATACAATGAAACAGTCTTAATAAGAAAACGTGCCAGAAATGGTTGAGTGCAATGCCATAGAAGAAATACATCTGGTTCCCTGAAGATTCATAGCAAGCATGGTAACATATACAGTGTAACATGTCTTCTAGTTTTCTGTAGCACCACCACAAGGACACCAAAAATGTTTTGTTGTGTTGTTTTTTCTTAGAGTCTATGCCATTTTCCTCACTACGTCATGACTTTCTCGAAGAGCCTGCAGATTTAAAATGAGACATAAAATTCATTCGAGTTAATAAAAATAAAAAGGTCATGTGATACGCTCGCTCCACACCCCGGATCCATTGTTCCTCTTTTAGCTGATATGAACCTCGTGCACGTTTTTCCTCCGCGCACATGGGCCAGCTGAGAGCATGAGAACGAAACCTCCTCAATAGCAGCAGCCTCATATTTAGTGAGTAACCATGGAAGCAGAAGCGCGCTGCCTCTGCCCTCCTTACCTCTCCGCGCCCGTGGGTCGTTCCCTCACTGAATAAAGGGCACGCCTCACTTTCTTCCTCCTGACCCAACTCGCCTTTCGCCTCCGCAAAGGCCAAAGCCGCCGGTCACCACCGGTCTAGACATGTCTGCATGGTCCAGCCTTGATGTAGAAAGTCCCTTCGCCTAGAGGAGAATGAAGCGGGGGGACGACAGAGACGACGGTTTGAAAAGGAGCCCAGTCTGATTTGGCCAGAGTGCCCATTCTATCATCGATCGGGTGAATATCGAACCTTCTCTCCGTATATGTGTGAAATGGATAGCTTAGCAAGCATTTTTTTTAATCAAGCTCATGTTAGAGGCCAACTCTCTCTCTCTCTCTCTCTCTCTCTCTCTCTCATCCTCGCTTGTCTCTCACATTCAATCTCTTTAATACTTTATCACTTATCTTTTGGAGTTCTGTACACAGCATGCTGATTTTCCTCATATTAGTCCAATTTTATATTTTAAATTCGATTGCAATGATTATTTTTTCCCCCCACGTCTATTGCCTCTATTAATGTAATATGCAGCACTTATTATTATTTTTTCTCTATTTCTCTGTTTTGTTCTTCCTGAGTATAACAAATTGCATGCTTACCAAGAGATATCATGATTTCTCACTGAGGCGAGTCTTGCTCTAGTTCATGCTTTCCATAATGCGAATATAACTAGTCCTAGTTTTTATTCAACCGGCAATACGTTCATTTCATTTCAACATTCGACATTCGCATTTTCATCTCCCTACTCATGAACTCATGACGAGATTGAAAATCACGCTTACGAGACATGATTTTAATGAACCGATACACGATATGGTTTGTTTTTTTTGTTGTTTAACTCTGAATTTTGCGAGCATTAAACCGCATCGATTCGAATAATCTAAAATCACTATATATCCCCCCCCATCCCCGGCTCTCTCTCGTTACCCTGTTGTCATGCAAAATCCAGGACAGTTTCGAGCGATAAACAAATAAATAAATAAGTGAATGAATACAATCCAGAGCCACGTTAACTGGAAACGCCGAATTCGTCCAACTGATTTTAAAAACGCTGTTTTTAATACAACGCACAAAAGGACATCTGAACATCTCCACTGTAAACTGTACGTGAGAAACGTGTTTACGGTTGCCGCATCTCCTCTAGCTCTTATTTATGATTTTAAATAAATAAATAAATTGCACATTATTATTCAAGTCAAACTTTTCACTGACGTCTAAAGCTCTAAACACTAATATCCTGTCATAAATCTTTAATAAACAGTCCTAGCTTGATTTAGGTCGTTGGATGTTTTTAGGAAGACCTCCTATTGGTTCAGACAGCCTCGGAGGCAAACGAAGCATCAACACACACACACACACACACACACACACACACACACACACAACTGTGATGAGAGCAGCCAGACATGCGAGTGGAGCATTTGTGTGTAGCCTAGAAACAGCAGCCAGCCGCCATCTGTCTCATTTTCTACTGCGTGGCACAGAAATACAAACTCCGCTTCACTCACATCCACTGATATAAAGTCAGCGTGTCTGTGATGATGATGTACTTAACATGTATTATAAGGAGAGGTAATCTATTAACATTGAACCCATGTAAATATTGAACATTGAGAGTAGTAACATCGAATAAAGGACGAATTCAGAATACGGAGAACGATATTGTTTAAAATTTCACCAGCAGTATAAAATCTTTGTATTTGTAGCATTAGCTTCTGTGTTTGCTAGTGTAAGATCAGACAACACTGGGTCTAATTTATATCACAAACAGACCAAAAAAACAACAACATAAACAACAAATAGAACGGTACGTGCAGTTTTCACAGTTGTGGTGTCCCTCAGGGTTAGATCTTATGTCCATTCGTTTATATATCTACAAAGGGTGCTTGGACCCTGCAGATCACCGCTTGCAGTCACTTCATTAGGAAGTTAACGTGAGGGATTTCATTTATATTACGGACAGGAGAGTAATGGTACTAAATGGTACCATTACGTTTTACTCTTGTGGTATCCCTCGGGGGTACGTCTTGTGTACCTTTAATTTGTATCTTTCAACTGAAAATATAAAATTGAATCTAAACGATCAAATTATAAATTCAATCATTTTAAACTGTTTTCCCTCTTCCAAGGAAAAGATGCAAAATAATGATAAATAAGATGCCATTCCAGTTACAAGCAATGATACAGTGTAGTAGCTATTTAGGGGGCCAGGCACTAATTGTTTCTTTCTTCTGTTTTCTATTATTATGTACGTGTCAATATATTCAGTAGAGGCTGAACTTCAATAATTATAATATATATATAATATATAACTGAATAATTATCAAAAACATTTTGAGCTTTGTGCACAACATGGACTCCACACGGCAATCAATTCTTGCAGAAATCTACTGGATGCATGGATTCATATGAAAGTGCATATAATGCATGTTCTGGATAAGATTGCAAATATTGGTGTGTGTTCGTTTATAGGAGCAGGGTTAGGGTTAAATAACTATTATATAATATAATGAAATATAATATGATGAACTGTAATTCCAATCAAGCTGAAATGGTGCCAGTTGTTTTTGCTCATCTACGGTATCTTTAGTGTTCTTGGCAAGAACTGGCCACTGTGGGCACTATATGCAAAAAGTTGCTTGGACGCGCATATCACCTACTGCAGTTATATAACATCATAAACGGTTCACATGGGGTATAATTTACATTATACACAGGAAAACAAAGGTACTAAATGGTACCACTGTTTGTCAGTGTTGTGGTATCCCTCAGGGTTATGTCTTATGTCCATCTGGTTTGTATCTTTCACCTGAAATGTGAAATTGAATCAGAATGATTAAATGATCAATTCATATCTATTTTAGTTATGTGATTTTCACTCGAACAAGGAAAATATATAAACTAAATGTAAATAAGACATAACTCTGAGGGATACAGTACCAGTCCAGTGACCAGCAATGCTACAGTGTAGTACCAGTTTAGGGGGCCAAGCACTAAGTGTTAGTGGTTTTATTTATTTGTTTATTTGTTGTTTGTTTATGTTTTGCATTTTTTTTCCTAATTAATATAAATTTTTATCTCAACAGAAACTGATAGTCCAGACCAAACAGTAGATGTAAAAATATATATTAGAGGCTGAATCAATAATTATCAAAAGAATGTTGAGAATTGTAAACAATATCATGAACATATTTTAATCTCCTTGCAGGGCAGAGATTAATTTACTCTAACAGCTATAACTTATGGTTGTTTCCATGGATTTACATGAAAGTTGTAGCTCATGTTCAGGATAATATTCTAAGGAGGTCTTACAAGTTTGGGGTGTGGTCATTTATAGAGGTTCAGATAAATGTTTCTCAGGAACCATATGTAAGATCACGCTGAAATTTGCTGCCAATCAACTTTCAGCAGGCATTAACTTATGTAACTTATTAACTTTGTAACTTGAGAAGAACTGGCCACTAGGGGTGCAATTAGAAAAGGGTGCTTGGACCCAGCAGATCATGACTTGCTGCTATATTTATTTATTTATATATTTATTTATTCCCTGAAATTGTTCCCAAGTCATATCAAATTCATACCACCATCGCTTTTCACACATTAAAGTAAAAAAAAAAATAATAATAATAAGAAGAAGAATAAGCTCCTTTTTATGCAAAAACCCATTCACTCAATTAATTCACAAGTCGTTGGAATGAAGTTGTAAGCAAAAATGATGTGGACACTAACTCCGCCCCTAATCCCTCCCTCAAACTTTGTTAACTTTTTATTGAAAATTTTGTACAATGTTGCAAACGTAAGTCAGGTTAAAGAGTAAAACGTTACATTTAGTTTTTAATACTTTTCTGCCAGAATCCTGAATGTAAAACCGTCCAAATTGTGACTTCAATTCGTACCGTTCCAGCTCTGAGCCGTACTCTAAACAACGCAAACGACGTTACATTGTAACAGACGAGAAAGTGCTAATAAGGCAGCTATAAGTCTGAAGCCAGCAGTAATGACTTTGAGTACATGGGATTTTACTCTGGTGTCATAGACATAACAACACGTAATGGTTTAACCATCATGCAGTGTTTTTGACTTGGTGACAAGCTTTAAATACGTCCTACAGGATATGGCCAAATGTGTGACTCAGAATGGGCCATAAAGCCAAGAGCAGTTGTAATTTTCCTGCGGGTCCAGGGTTGAGTCTATACTATGCATTATTTATAGCGCCATCAGTAGATTAGGCAGAAAGCAGATGCAGAGATCTGCCTAAAGAACGATAACAAAGCCTCGCGACCTGTTCACCCTGAACGTGATTAGATTTTAAAACAAAGGTGCGTTTTTACGAACGGCCATAATTTAGACATCATCTGATTTCTGACTCAACTGATCAAAATACAGCTGAGTGCAGAAGTTTGCCCACCCCAGGTATTTAATGCTCTATTGTATTATTTAGCTTAAAAAAATAAAAGTAAAAAACAAAAAAACAAATACAAATACAAATGTGGGCGTAACTGATATAAACAATGCTGCTCAGATATCACAAAATCCACATTACACACAAGTGAGGAGGAGACGTTTATACTGACATCGTTTTGATTTTTGAACAAATGTGTCTCTTGTCAGAATGATGGAGTGCCTGTGAATTCGAATAAATGAAACTGCTTGCTGGTACATGTCTTTGTCTTTCTTGTTTTGATCTAAGGCTATGCAAACTTTTGCACCCGACCGTGCTGTGCGGTTAATAACTCTTAATACATCAGAGCACAATGATGTATTACAAATGGCGGAGCAGCTACAAAAACACAGGCCCTTGTGTCAGTCCTGAAAAGGAGTAAAACGTAAACAGAGCTTTAATGCGTTCATTAAATAGACAATATTATAGCACAGCGCTGTTGAATGCTCGATTCTGATTGGTCAGAAAACAAATCACAGGTGTATATTAATTATGTTATCTTTGTATTAGTAACAGCTTGTACAGGGACTTGTATAGCAGATAAGTCCACATAAAGAATTTTTTAATTTTTTTAAAATTGTTGATGTTATGAATTTTTCGGTAAGGAGAAGTTTATTTAACATTCATGGAAGGAGTCTCTAGTGTCGGAACTATCTTTCGAGTTCACGCTTTGTTTCTCGACATCATGTCAAGCTGCGTTTTTGTCTCATTATCTTTTCAGAGATTAGAGACCCTGGTGAACAAGTGATAGCAGGAAATAACTTACACCATGACACATTCAACATGTAACTCTAAATCCTTCATTAATTAATCGACTTGGGAAAGTCTTCAGGACGGAGGGGTTTGCAGTTTTGTCGTTATGGCTGTATGATTACTTTTAACCCTATATTATATCTAAAGAATTAAACGTGTCGCGCGTCCCAAAGCAATTACATTGTTACAATATCTAAGAACAATACATTTTATCCATTTATAGTTACTGCTATATCTAATACTGTGGAACGTCGGCGAAGCAACTTAGTTACTGTTATCACTAACATTATAGCAGCTATTAACATGTCATTATCATTATCATTCACAAGACTCTCTGTTTTTCTTTCTCTTAAACGTTGATAAGCTTGAAACGGCCAACTTATCCGTCCTAAAGCGCTGACACCGGAGACTCCCTTCCGGAAATGTTAAATAAACGTCTCCTCAAAGAAAACTTCATAATATCAATGATTACACAGTTTCATTTGTTAAGTAATAGTCAAAAAAAAAAAAATCATTCTGTTTATCAGGTTAATCAACACCTTCAAGAAATCAACAGCGCTTATAGATAGATAAATAAATACTTTATTGATCCCCAAGGGGAAATTCAGGATCAACTGCTATCAATTGCTCTTTAATAATAAAAAATAATAATAAAAAATAAATTATATATATATATATATATATATATATATATATATATATATATATATATATTCATTACCTGACTTCAATTTGTCATTTTCAGTCATAAATATAATATAGAAAGCTGCAGAAAAGGGCTGGGAAATACATCGATATAATATCGATGTCGTAATACAAGATACACTTTTTTGCGATATTGTCGATGTCTTTTTTTTTAAACGTTTTTAATAATTACAGATTAAATAGTACCGAATGGATTTTTTTAAAAGCTTAACCTGCTTTGTTTTCTTGCACGCGTTCAAGAAAAGTATCGTCGAATTCAGTTGAATGGCTTTTTTGTTTATTTTTACTACCGTTCTGCAGACAGTGTGTTAGCTGAACTATATATCGTGATACGCATCGTGCGTCGTAGAACTGTCCTCAAGTATTGCGATATGATATTTTCTGCCATATCGCCCAGCCCTACTGCAGAGTCTTTCATGGTTGGTCCAAAAAGAAAAAAAATTGAAAAGAAAAGCCAAACCTGCTTTGTCATGACTGGCTATGCATTAGGCTAAAAAAAAAAAAAAGCCTGTTCCAGTGATCTATCCTTAAACAAACAAGTAAAAACTACTGAAGGGCCGCTACGGCTTGGATTACAACCTGAAGCTTTCCTGTGCTAACAAGGCACTTTTGTGCGGTTAATAGTTTTAGAACATTTTAAATGCCTTTTAAAAGATCTCTATGGCAAGATGCGTCTTGTTGTAAAAGTGTAGGACAACCCAAGCCAACAACTGAAGGATCATGACTTTTCTCCTCAGCACACACAGCTTGTGTGGCCTGTGTGCTTTTTTTTTTTTTTTTCTTTTTCTTTTTAAAGACAACTGCAGTCCCCAAGTCAACACTCAAGCAAAGAATACGTCTTTAACAGTAACATGTCCATAGATGTTCTAAATGATATATGATTCTAAGAGGAGATTTAAGACAGAAAAAGGAGGGGAGGAACGCGGTAACCCGAGAACACGCTGCTTGGGAGAAAGCGTCCCATGTTGGAAGAAAGACACCAGGCTTAGTGTATTATTCTCTGTTCTCTAATGATCGTTCTACTTTGTACTCTGGAGGAATGTGTGTGCTCTTTATTTCAGCATTAACGTCCATCCCATCAGGTCCTCGCAGGCAGGATCTTACGCTACAAACACACACGTGTTATACCAATAAGCCGCTCCTGCTTTGCTGCTGATCCTCGTCTGAATTCTTAATAAAACAGCTGCCCTGTGAGAAAGAAAAAAAAATAAATCCCATCGATGAGGGAAATCAAGGACGAGAACTCCCGCCGAAAAAATGGCCTCGCTCAGACTTTCCATAACCTAACTGCATCTCTAATAAAACCCACCTGAACCCCAAAGGTCTAACACACACACACACGGAAGTGAGAAATTCTCCAGAAGAATAATGCTGTAGCTAAATATTTGCCAAGTCTACTGATAACAGGCGTCAGGATAACAAAAGCATACAGTTTCCTGGAAAAATTTCTGGAATGCTTCCAGACATGACAGCAGAGACAATACACCGAGGTTCGAGTCTGTTTAGTTATTACATTCTTTCAATACGTGTTTCTCAAGGGTTCTTTGGGTAGTTAAAGGTTCTCTGTTTCTACATTGAACCTTTAAGGGTCTCCCTAGAGGGTCACAGTAAATGTACAGGTCTTATATCTAGTCCTTTTGGAAGCTACAGTAGAACCCTATGAGTAGACTTGTGGCACAATCAAGGGCTCTTTGTTTCGTCCCTTTTAGGAGAACCTTTAAGCGTTTCCCTATCAGAGTAGAACCTTTCAGGAGGCTTAGAACCATTAATAATCCAATAAAGTCTCACTGTAAAACCGGATAAGTTCATATAACTCAAAAAAAAAGTGAGGAAACTAATTACCTCAAAATTGTTAAGTTGATGAATCAGTTTCTTTAAGTCAGATACACTTAAATCTAACAAACATTTAACGCAAACGTTGTAATTTAAGTGTATTTGGCTTAGATAAATTGATTTATCAACTTAACAATTTTGAGGTAATTAGTTTCTTCAAATTTTTTTGGAGTTAATTGAACTTATGCGGTTTTACAGTCCTGAAGATTCCCCCACAGGAACTGGACTGTGTACTGAACATACTGTAGAAGCTTTCAGGGTTCCTTCAAACAGACAAAGCAGAGAACAGTTAGGGTGGTAGAGGTTTGGAAGACTTTCCAAAAAGAAGAGTTCTTTGAATGGATTAATACTTCTAGCTTTTGCTAAGTAGCTGGAACTTGAGAACTTTTCTGAGAAGGAACGCCTCAAGTGAAATTTTTCTACGTGGAATATTTCAGGGTTCTCTTAAAGAGGCAAACACTCGCATCCCTTTACCGTGCTAGACTGAGCCTTTTTCTTGGGTATGAGATCAGGACAGCGAATTACCCGTTAATTATAATATAAACATGTATGGTTTAAATAAATAAGTAAGTAGGTAAATAAACAAAAAAGCTAAATCAGTAAACAAACAGATGAATAAGTACGTCAATAATAAGAAAGTAAATAAGCGAATAAATAAGTAACCTAGTAGGTATACAAACAAACAAACAAACAAACAAATGTCACAGAAGTAGCACGGAAAATAAACAAATACGATAGTAAATTATTAAGGATGTAAGTAAACAAATAAATAGGTACGTAAACAAACAAACAAACAAACAGGTGTGTAAGTAAGTAGATAAATAAATACATATGTAAGTAGGTAGGTAAACAACGAAAAAAAAAACTAATACATAATACATTGGTAAGTAAATAAATATATAAGTAAAAAAACACATATTTAAGTAATTAAATAAACACGTAAACAAATACATAAGTCTAAGCAAATTTGCCAGAATTATTCCTATTAAATTATACTTTGTTTGAGATAAGTTTTTCCCACAAATAGACTCCTTTAAAACAGGCTGCTTTATGGGTTCTTCAGCCATCCCTGCAGGAGAACCTTTAAAATTTACAGTTGGGCCCTACTTCAAAGTGTTTTCTTATCTGAAAATGTTCCAAACTAGAACCCTACTAAGAAGAAAACTATACCAAGAACCCTTTGAAGACCCTTTATTAAGTGTCTAGTCCAAGTCTATTCAAAAAATACCAACTTGTAAAAATCTATTAATCAGTTCTTTGAGTGAAGAAAAAGACCACGTTTGATTTGCAGGTCAGCGTAATTACAGAGCAGAATAATCAGCTGTCAGTCGTGGTCAGATGACTTATTCAGGAAACGTCAGGCTGGAGAAGTAAAGCAAAGTAAATCTCCTCGACACTGTGCTGCAAAGTAAATCATCCACAGGAAACAGAGCTCTATCTCGGTGTTATGCACTAATTACAGCGAATTGTTAAAGTGTGCTGTGACCCTGACACTTTCCCTTCGCCTCACTTACCCAACAGTTTCCCCCTAATCTCCCATCAGCCCCTGCCAGAAGTAGCCATCAGGCTTTGATAAGAATAAGAAAGATGAACACCGGGGACTTCCTGTTCTTTTTGACGATGGTGGAGGACCAGGTAATGGAGACAGATCATTTACCATTATACTTAACAAAAAAAAAGAGTAAAGTAAGGAATAAAACCCTAAGGGAACATTGAACTTGATTATTTTCCAATAACAGTACATCCTGAACTGTTTTATTCCTCTTACACTACAGAAATGTGCCAATGATAAATTATATACATATATAATTTTTTTAAATTAGAGAATGACAGATTTTGTCTATTTAGAGTTACATATAATGTATCTAAAGTCAGCAAGCTCCTATTATCACTTTAGCCCTCCCCTTTCTCGACTTGCCATAACTGTACGTAACAATGCGTAAACTTCTCGTCCTGAAGTTGTCTGAAAACATAAAGTCACAGCTTCACCTTTGACTCTTACAAAGCAATGACACTGGAGACTCCTTCCATAAATGTGGAAGGAATAAATGTTAAATAAACATCTCCTCATAAAACAAACCTTCAACATATCAACGATTACAGGTGTTGTATTACTTATGTTACTATAGAAACGATAATACGCATGCATATAAATCTATGATCTGCTCTACTGGACTACTGTCAGAGCTGCTGTTATAGAAAATGAATCAACGTCTTCTGACCAATCAGACCTGAGAACGCATCAGCACTGTGGTATTGTTTCGACACTTTAATTACTAGCTATATCGACTCGCTGTTCGTGTTCATTCAACGACAGAAGTCGTTGTATTTCATTACATTTGAATGGATTATTTTACTCCATTTCATTCGTTCTCGAACTCGATCTAAACTCAAACATCATGACTCGAATATTTTTTTTTCCTTTGACCTTCAAACCATCAAGTTTCAGTCGTTTTTTTTTAATTGGATCTAATACTCATGTTTAAAACATTCCAATCGATGGCAGCGTTTGCACTTTAGTTTGTACGTGTGAAACAACGACTCGTCTTTGTGCGAGGATTTGTCGGACCGTTTCAGCTCAAATAAATAACTACTAACTTCCAAACGTTTCGTACATTCAACTGTGATCTTTTGTTCAAGTATACTCGAGTCCGCTTGTGAGTAAGATTACGTAAGGTATAAATATTAAGTATAGATTTCCGTACTTTCTGACATTGTTTCATGAGACATTTGGACAAATGTCTACAAATGTGCATGGATTTTGTTCAGGTTGAGTAGCAGAAACATTCACCTCCCAGTGAAGCTGTGCAAATTGACGCAAATTTACAAGCTCGTATCATTAGCAAGAACAAAAAAATTACAGTGGAAATAAATGACGTTATTTTTGGTCAAGTATCCTTTTGACTCACTGCATCTGCTTTAAATTCATCAATGTTGAGTAGGAGATAAGTATGAAATGCATTTTATCAACACTCTCCAAACATGCTCTCATGAGATATTTGCTCAAATTCCAAATGAAAAGTTGATTTTCGTCCAAATTTTCAATCACTGTAAAACCGGATAAGTTCATTTAACTCAAAAAATTTGACGAAACTAATGACCTCAAAACTCAAAAAAAAAAGTTGATAAATCGATTTCTTTAAGCCAAATACGCTTAAATATAACAAGTTTGAGTTCAATTTTTCTTGTTATTTTTAAGTGTACTTGGCTTAAAGAATTTTACATTTTGAGGTCATTAGTTTCCTCAAATTGTTTTGAGTTAGATGAACTTATCCGGTTTTACAGTTGTTTGAATTAATCATGTTAACTAGCATATGACTCTAAAGTATTTTTATTTTTCTCCAGTGCTTTCCCAACACGACCTCGTGAGATGTTTACAAACACAAATGAACAAAAAGACATTTCAGTAGTAAGAAAAAGTTCAATTTCAGTAGAAAGAAAAGGTACAAACATTAACTCCGCCCTTAACTTTTTAACGTAATTATTTTTTAAATAAAAAAATATATATATGTTACAAATTTGCAAGAACATGTGAACTGTATACTGTATAATTTCAGTTCAAATCGATCATTTGTTACTTTGACATACTTGAAATAATCTATATTTTATTTTACTTCATCACTGTTAACTAAGATATTCAAGACGTTTTCTTTAACAAATGATCTCATGAGACATTTATACAAATTTATCCACCTTAAATTTAATACGGTATAAGTATTACGTATACATTTATTTATTTATTTACTTATTTATTTATCCATTGCAGAGACATTTATTCAACAAATGGTCATAACGAAAGGCAGAAACGCTAACCACGCCCCCCCCCCACCCCCCAACCCCAACCTGGATTTGTAAATGTGAGATGTCTGATTAAGACAAATAAAGGCGTCGTCACATGACTGGCTGAAGTGGAAATGCGTCATCTCTGAGCCCTGGCTCTGCGGTGGTGCCACAGCGTCCAGCTCCACAAACACACAAGAAGAGCATGACATCAGCTCTCGGTCATTTAGAGGATCTATTCGAGGCTTACAGTAGGGCTTCAACTTTGGCCTGGAGGAGATGGATTCCACTGAAACCCTAGCTGGTTGTTTTCTCCCTCGCTTTTTCAGCCAAGTATTGATGGAGAGGACTGGCGTAAAGAGAGAGCATGGCCGTTATTATGCTCAGCTCTTCTTACAGGCCAAACCGAGCCTCCAAACCCTCAGGCACTGACTCCGAACAGCGACACTTTAACTACACGATCACTTTACATCCAAACTCCGTGTTTACAATGGCACAGAACTGTAGATAACACTCATCTATACATGCCGGAGATACACCGAGGCCGTGATTTACTGAGAAATAAACCCTAACAAACCCAAATGTTCCCTTTTCTACAAATATACAGACGTCCCCATTATCTCTAACTCTACATTTTACTTTTAAACTTTCCATAATTACCATAATGGATTTTATGACAACCAGATTTTAAGACGTAAATAAATCTGGATTTTGGTTTACGTTGAAACAGTTCTGCACGTTTTCTCCATTCCAGTTTTCTCACGTACACGTGCGCCGACAAGGCGAGACCAGAAACATGTCAAAAAGTAAAAAGAACCTCATCTTGGAACGTTTAAAAACATTTTCATGATACACGATATGCGTGAGAAGGTTTCTTCCGGATGTCACCTCGACGTGTCTCCTCGTACGGATCTAAATCTACATCCGGAGTTCCGTGGTAAGGTCTATTGTTAAAAGCGTTATACAAGTTATATTTTGAAGAATTGTATTGGGTGTGTGATGGCTGATTTACAAAGAATAGTCCCGTAAATTACGCAAAGACTTGTCAATGAGATTTAAAAAATTTTTTTTTGCATGTGCTAAAGGTTCAGATATTAAAGAGACTTCCCCAGAGTGTAAATTGACCTTAAAATTCTAATATATTGTAGTGTGATGTATTTATTATTATTATTATTTTTTAATTAATACATTTTACATCTTATTTTCCAATAAATCAAGTACTAACAAATCCAAACAGTTCCTTAAATGCTCTTTGGATATCTGGATATATTTCTTATTCAAAGCTTTCAATAAACATATATATATATATATATATATATATATATATATATATATATATGATTTTTAAAACTATTTCTAAACTTTTTAAAATCGATATCACGCTTGAAATAGTCATGTTCGCCTGGTAGATTTTTATTTATTTATTTTTTTAGATTTTCTAGTAAGAAGCAAAAGGATCTGCCAGTAGAATCTGAAAATGTAAAGCTTGAGTAAATGAGTAAAAGCATTTTAAAACAAGCTGCTTAATCTTATATTTGGTTTATAATATTCTCATAATAAGAAATAGCACATACATTGGGCAATATTCAGAATATTTTCACGTGCTTAAGCCATTTTTTGCAGCGTAGGACTGACATCTGATAACAATTGATCGATTTTTGTAAAGTAATATTTTACAAAACATTAGTAAACTATAAGTCAGTCCCTGGAGTATTAAGTGATTTTGCAATTGCAGAAATGAACACAAAATCGAGGATTCTGCGCAATATTCGCAGGAGTTTTCAAAAATTACCGCAGATTTTCCACAGATTTGGCCAAGACGCATCAAAAGACGGCATCACGGCGCGCATCCTGCTCCCGGATTCAAGCACGTCGAACATGAGTACAGCTAAAAGGTCTCACTTAGCAACAAGAATCGCTGTGAAAGACCGCGCTGAACTATTTCCCGCAATTGCAATTTTATCAGACCGAGTAGTTTTTCATTCAAGTAAAAAGCACAAAAAAAAAACATCGAGCATTTTTAGCTGCAACAATCAAACAAACAAACAAAAAAACTCCGCAAAATCCTGTACGGATTCAACAATGAACTAAAGAGATCAAGTGTTTTTCTATATCTATAGAGTTAACAGAGAATTGAAACAATAAAAGGGAAAAAAAGAAACTAATGAGAAGAAAGTAACATTGGTTGATGTGTGAGAAAAAAACAACAAAAAAAAACGCTTCTCAGATTTTCTCCAAAGTTTTTTCGGGAATCTGAAATGTACAGTAGGCTTTGTAGATAACGATCGGGTTAGCTCCTTTTGTTTTAGCTGCTGTTAGACTTTTCTCACTCACCACTTTCCAGCGATGTTCGGCGTCATATTACTTAATTGAATGAATTCATTGAATTCATTTTTAAAAAATTATTACGCTATTAATTGTAGCGTAATCACAGTCAATTCAACGCTCTTTTTAAATGTGAGGAAAATATAAGATGCAAATCTTCTGAGATTATTATTATTATTATTATTATTATTATTATTATTATTAGTAGTAGTAGTAGTAGTAGTAGTAGTAGTATTATTATGTATAACTTTTTTGCATGAATAAGATAAATACATAACAAACAATTAAAGTTTTTTTTTTTTTTCCTTTTTTTGCTAGACTCAACTGAAAACTTTTTTTGTCTTAAACTAGTGTTTTTGGGGTGGGGTAGGAGGATTTATTTATTTATTTATTTATTTATTTTGACATTTTTGCATCATGCAACAGTCCTATACTGTGTAAATGATCAAACAAAATGGTCACAAATGATATTTTCTAACATTGTTGTCTTCAGCATGACATATTTTAGACCTGAATGTAAAAAAAAAAAAAAAAATTTGTTTTGTTTTGTTTCTTTTCTTTTTATTTAATTTTATTTCAAGCATGGCGTTTTAGCCCTTCTCATGGACAATCCGTTTACTTTTAAAAACATTTTTCATTTAGACAATCAAAATTCAAATATCTTGCAATTTCAAGTTTTTAAAAAAAAAAAAAAAATGTCAATCTAAAGAAACTTGTTCGGAGTATAAGTCGTTTACACATAAAATGGTGAATGAGAAATTCAACCTAGAAGTAGTGGAGATGTTCGTGCAAACGCTGGACTCCGTGTCCCAGAATGCAGTGCAGCTACAGTGGGGGGAAAAAGTATTTGATCCCCTGCTGATTTTGTACGTTTGCCCACTAACAAAGAAATGATCAGTCTATAATTTTAATGGTAGGTTTATTTGAACAGTGAGAGACAGAATAACAACAACAAAATCCAGAAAAACGAATGTCCACCACCAAAGGACAACTGGGTGAAAGTGTTGTGGTCAGATGAGACCAAAATGGAGCTCTTTGGGATCAACTCAACTCGCCGTGTTTGGAGGAGGAGGAATGCTGCCTATGACCCCAAGAACACCATCCCCACCATCAAACATGGAGGTGGAAACATTATGTTTTGGGGGTGTTTTTCTGCTAAGGGGACAGGACAACTTCACCGCATCAAAGGGACGATGGACGGGGCCATGTACCGTCAAATCTTGGGTGAGAACCTCCTTCCCTCAGCCAGGGCATTGAAAATGAGAAGTAATTACTAAGTCATTACCAAGTACTAAGTCATGTTTTGCAGAGGGGGTCAAATACTTATTTCCCTCATTACAATGCAAATCAATTTATAACATTTTTGTCATGCGTTTTTCTGGATTATTTTTTTGTTGTTATTCTGTCTCTCACTGTTCAAATAAACCTACCATTAAAATTATAGACGGATCATTTCTTTGTCAGTGGGCAAACGTACATCACGTATTCAGCAGGGGATCAAATACTTTTTTTCCCCTCACTGTATACGACGCAGTGCAGACTCGGCTCAGCTTAGTTAGCTTAGCGACGCTGCATCACTCCCTTTAGGTAGAGCAGAAGTCCCGGGTAGTCCCAGCAGGTAGTCCGGGGTAATGTAGGAAAGTTACCGCAAGTGAAAATAGAGCAACACGCTTCTGATGAAAGAAGAACTTCATTACAAACTGTGATTGATGATCACATGAAGATCATAAAGATGAACATATACGTCTTTCAAGGTGGAATTTCTTCCTCTGATATTCTAATGAACTGTCACTGAACGCTTTTAATGTCGATGTCAGGACTCGCCACATTTGATCATTTCGTTCTAACGTAAAACCTCGAGCTTGTAAAGCTGCAACGCACAAATCTTCACTCCTTTTTTTATGCTATGTGTCTCCGTGAAGTCATTTCGCACATCGAGTGAGTATTGTAAAAAAAAAAACCAAAAAAAAAAAACAAGGAACTCTGTGTGTCTACTGACAATTAAACTTCCACCCCAAAGTCCCTCGGCCTGAATGAACATCCGAGACAGAACAAGAAGCATGTTTCCTGTGGAAATCAATGAGGCAACGTCGACACTCTGACACACTGTGTGCTCCTGTCAAGTCGTTTCCTCCGAACATCCGTTCTGCGAGGTTAGACAAACTTTGCAACTCCAGCGGCGTTCTTCAGCACAGTACGTTCATTGGAGTGGACAGACGACTCTAATTAGCACTAGCCTGGCCTCATGAGGCTGTTATACAGTTCAAATGAGTTTGACAATTATGCGTCACATATTTTTAGCTTGACATTAACCAATCGAGATTGTGCCACTATTAAATACATTGTCAAAAAAGATATATACATTTTTGTCGGAATATTCTATTCTAACTCTATATTGTGTTCTAATGAGAGATTCATTCAGTAACAAGTAGCCAACAAATGCCATACGTATAATAATAACCTCAAAATACATTCACAACATGTTATAATATATTTCTAAGGTACACTTGTTTTTTATTTGTTGAATTCTAGGTTCTAATTTGTCTGAAGGTGTTGATTCATTTTCTATAACAGAAGCTCTGACAATAATACACCCGTAATCCAAAGCACTGTCTTAATAACAGCACTCTCTCTACACCCAATCATCATACTGACCTGCTGCCAGTTAACCTCCAGCCGTTTCTTTTTACTAACGCTTACTTTTCCAGACTTTTCTCGGCCCGTCCCAACTTTTTTGGAAAACTCCAAACGACCTTCTTATTTTTTTTCCCCTTAAAATGATACATTTACTCGGTTGACACGTTCGATATGCTTTTAAACGTTCCATCGTGAATAGCATACGGGTTTTACGAGAACTGCGAATCATTGCCTTTTGTGTGTATTTACATGGGTTTACATTTTACACGCCGTCCCGACTTTTTTGGGAATCGATGTTGTAATACGTTATCGTTTCTATAGTAACAACTCGTTCACGGTAACAACTCGTTGTACGCCAGGTGCTCCACATCATCTAGTAAACCGATTAAAAAAAAAAAAAAAAAAAACGGATGAATGAAACTGTATAATTGTTGACGTGGCGACGTTTGCAGTGAGCAGATGTTTACTTAACCTTTACGGAAGAAGTCTCTAGTGTCAGTCGGTATTCTGTAAAGGTATCTCAGAGACATGAAAAGCTGTCTTATTTATTATTTTACTGCAAGCAAAAGCAGGGAAAAAAACATAAATTGGTGAGAGAACGACAGTTTACAGCTGTTATAGTGTAAGTCATAAGAGAAATGGACGTTCCACACCATTAAATCTGACTATAAATGGATAAAAGGAATGATGTCATTCATTTGTACATTAAAAAAACGTATCATATGAAAGTATAAGAGGAATAAAACACTTCAGGATGTCACGTTATAGGAAAAGAATCAACTTTAGTGTCGTAGCAGTAACTCTGCTACACATCTGGCCACATCACCTCACTCTATTCTTAGTTATTTTCCTATAACAGCATGCCCCTGAGTGTTTTATTCCACACTGAACACGGTCTATCATCAGTGCTGAAGGCTTGCGGAATGTCTAACGCTACAGAGATACTGTAACAAGTTCATGAATGCACATTTCGTTTATGACTGTAGATTACTGACAGGCATGAGGCACTATAACCTGATTATAATCCTTTACGAGCTGTCACTGTGAGCTTCTGAAAATAACAAAATGGAGTTGTATTTGTTTACCGTTGGCGAGATAATGTATTATAATATGTTATAAATACTACTTATACAGAATGATGTACAGGGTGTCCCAAAAGTTTACATACATAGGGGAAATGAACACTTTTAAAATCGTTCATGCTTAGTTTATATTATATATGTGTTGTTGTTTTTTTTTTTGCTGTTGTTGTTTTAAGAAAAAGAAGAACGTATTAAAACCATTCTCGTGGCTGGATCGGGAAGCTGTCGTAAAAAGGTTTCGACGGACTTTAAAAGGAAAAATGGCGAGCACATCGAACACGGTACTGTCGCCGAACTTATTAACGCATTCAAAAAGACTGCGAGTGTTGCGGACCGACCGAGAAGTGGACGTCTACGTACGAACATCCGCTGACGAAGGCACGACTGACCCGGTGCTGACGAACATAATCCCCGGTGTATGAAGGTTTTTCGGACACCCTGTATAACGCACAATACGGGTTGCTATAAAATGTACAGCATTTTCACAGAAAGTAATAAAAACAGTCATTAAAACAATGTCTATAACGACTTATGGATGCATTATACCATGTTATGGATGTTTTCTTAGCTCGTTACTGATGTGGATTTCTTAGAAAATGTTCAATACAGTAAATTCTTCATTTGAGGCTCATCAACAAATTTCCGGGAAAAATTCAATAATTCAGGGGTTTATTTTTTCCCCCCATCAGAAAGGTCTAAATCGTTCATTTCACCCCAAGCCGCCCCCCGATTGTGAATATTTATAAACATAGAACAATGTTAAAAGTTAAAGATTTAAGAAAATGGATTATCTACATCGCATTCTATATCGCAAATGATAATACCTTAGCAAGTATGACTAAAACATTATCTACAATGAAGGAAAAGTTATCTAAGATTTCTCACTGTGACATTATTATACAACACATATAACGTCCATGAAGTCTCTTTCTAGACAGATTCTTAAAATGGCCCTGTTTTATTTGTATCGTCGGACAATTTTTCTTCTTTTCGGAAATAAATGCTCGAAAGAAGTCCATAAATCATCCGGCAGTAGAGTAACTTACATTTCTAGCTTGAAATGAGTTAAAATAGGTTTAATAATCTAATCCTGTAATCTATAATGGAACGATTCATAAGAAGTAGCTGAAATTGTGTCATTTGCATTATTTTACCTCGATGCTTAAATGTGTTGTTATGCCTCTTGGGCACTCAGTACACACAAAGAAAAAGTGCCGCAAGACTACAAAGTCTACTCGTAATAGAAAAGAGAAAACTCAAGCATTCCAAACATGTAATAATTTAGTATCTGTATCTGTATCTGTATTTTTTTAACGTAATATTTCATCTTAATGTTGCCAATCTGACTGTAGATCTGTTTCTTAACCCTCACGGACCTTCACAGCCAAAATTAGAGCCCGGTTCTTTCCAGTGTCTTTCAATCCATCATGGATGACAGGTTCTCAATTTCCCCGTGGATCAAGTGCTAACGAGTTCATACACACTTGTCTCTTGGCTTCTCTAAAAAAAAAAAAAGTCAACTTAAAGCTTTTAAGAGTTTTCCCAGAAAGAACAAGTCGAAGAACCGTTAAGGTTTCGTTCTAAGGTCAAATAAATAAAAAATAAAATAAAATAAAAATGCTCATAGGAACATACTACACAAGCGGTGAAATTGCTTAACCAAGCTCAAATTAGACAGTTGTAAAAGGTTTATTCATTATGTATTAGCCTTTATTCATCGCAACCTGTATCGCTGCATACCTCGACATCTGTTAGGTGAAAAGCAGTCATTATTGCATGATTTATTAATGCAAGACTTTATTAAAACCTTGTTACGCAAAACTATCGAGCATGAATTAATCACCCGAACGTCCATGCTAAACTTCGAGGTCCTGTGTTGCGTCAAGTGACCAGTTCGTATGTTTAAGAGCTCATAAAACCTAAATAAGTCACTCAGAAATGTAACGTTCTCCATTAACTGTAGTAGAATTTTGGCTAGCAGTAATTACGGACTGAAACGTATCACCTTCCCGATAAAGTACAGAAGACTTGATGCTATCTAGGGTCTAACATGGACGTCTAGGTTATTAATTCATGCTCAAAGGAGTTTTAATCAAGTGTTTGTTGAGAAATAATTATGAAATGATGAGTCATTTTTTTTTTCTAGTTATGTAGCACTACAGGTTGTTATGAATAAAGACTTATACATAGTCAGGAAAGTGTCTATTAAGTGTCTGATTTGAGTTTGATTGAAGAAATAGCGAGATGTTTATTAATCCCATTGTATGTGTTTCTTAAGATACATTTCAAAGTTCAATCGAAAACTTTTTTTTTCTTTTTCTTTTTCTAATCACACATTCATACAAACGCTAAAGGGCATCTGGATTCGTCGGGTGAAATCTGTGGCTTTTAATCACATTTGCATGTTTCGTT
Source organism: Ameiurus melas (assembly GCA_012411365.1). Taxonomy (NCBI): domain Eukaryota; kingdom Metazoa; phylum Chordata; class Actinopteri; order Siluriformes; family Ictaluridae; genus Ameiurus; species Ameiurus melas. The sequence continues at coordinate 31,031,855 of CM022759.1, read as the reverse complement.
TACTCGGAATGTTTTCGGAAGAATGCGACGTTTTGTTCTGTTTAATTCCTTGCAAAATTGCAGCTCAGAAAACATTTTCAATTAAAATGAACAGCGGAACGGAAAACCCTGGGGATTGCTTTCACAGCACTATCAACAAACCACCGTTCGTGTGGATAAAAGTGCATACCGGGGTGCGTGAATATTCGTAGTTCATCCAGCTACGGGAAAACTCGACCGGATATCTCTTGGAGTAACCAAGAATTACAAGAGGCCAAAAAAATTCCAGTAGAGTGTAATTGGTCAAATGAATGGCTTTCCTGCTTCTCCCTCAAGAGACCTTTGGTGTTGAAACCTACAAGACATGTGTGGTTATAAAAAAAATTGAAATAAATTCTTTTTTTTTTTTTTAAAAGGGAGAAGGGGATGGGGTAGATTTCCATTTCAAGCTTGAAGCCATCCGTGTGCCCTTCAAACTGGCATGACATCTGATTTAATATATAAATGAATGAAACTTTTTGTAGATTCTTTTTTTTTTATAAGGAACACATGAGTATATTAATGATTAACATCTGCCTCTGCACAACATAGATGTATAAGGCACGTGTGGTTAGAAGATTTTAGTTTCGAGCTCGGAGCTATTCACGTGTGGTTAATATCCAGCAGTGTATGATGTACAATTTCGTAATTTTTTTTTTAACATATCTAATATTATTTGCAGATTTCCTTTTCATGAGAAGCCCACCACAATAGGAATATCGGATTGGAACGAATATTAGGATGACTTATTATTTAAACAATTCCGACGTTCACGTTTCCGGCTGAAAATCAAATCCGAAGGTGATGGATTTCAAATCCAATGCTTCAGAAAGAGTCTGAACTTTAAGTGATTGGAAGACTTCATCATTTGGCTCAAGTGTTAAAAATTTTTTTGTTTAGAAGGTCTTCGAAATCGGATCGTTCCTTCGTACATGAAAAACGCCGAAACTGTTCCCAGGTCACCAATTTCAGCCTGCGTGGAAGTCTAACACAAAGCTGTGTCTAGCAGATAAAGCATTGAGCGAGTGTGTTTACAGAGCGCAGAAAGACAGCTCAGCCAGGCGCTCGTTAATCAAGTAATACGTTACGAAAGCAACGGTCGGGGGAACCTTCGTGGAACGTTCACGGGACGCTCGCGCAGATAGATAGAAACCTGCTGCAGCATTGACACACTTTGGTGTTTATTCACACGAAAGTTCAGAAGAAAAGACGTTCGCACTTACCTCAACCAAAAATACTGCAGAACTACTGCATGGGAATAAGCATCCGTTGTTCATCTTTCATCTGTCGTGCCTCGACGCGCGGTGGAATCTGGAGAAAGTTCGACGAGGTGCACGAAACCCAGGGTCTCTCCATCCAGAAGCGTGAGCACGCGCCCGTGCACCGGCTTCAGCACTGTGCAGCTCGACTGCTTCCCTGTGCTCCTCTCCAATGAGAATGCCTAAGCCTCTACCACATGACGTGAGGCGAAAAAAAAAAAAGAGAGAGAGAAGCAACCCGAAAGCCAGAGACTGAAGAAGGGGGGAGAGAGAGAGAGAGAGAGAGAGAGAGGGGAGAGGTGGGGGGGTTGGATCCAGCTGGAACAAAGGCTGAAAAGCTGAGTCCACCTGAGGAGGTGGTTCAGGTCTGGATTTTCGGCGCAGGCTGGGTTTATGGAAGCAGCAGAGCGAAGAGAGGGAATAAGGGAGCGAGGAAGGGAGGGAGAGAGCAAGAGAGCGAGAGAGAGAGAGAGAGAGAGGGGAGGGATTGTAGGGGGGTTGCAATGCAAAGAAAGTGCGCATAATCCCTGCCCTGCAGAAACTTCCTCCCTCTTGAATATGAGACGCAGCCCCTCAGACCAGCGCTGGAATGCAAAGGCCAGGATCCCAGAGGCCCAGTTAGGCGAGAGCCAAGTCGGACTGAGGTCTTACAGTTAGCAAGGGCAAGTGTGTGTGTGTGTGTGTGTGTGTGTGAGTGTGTGTGAGTGTGTGTGTGTGTGTGTGTGTGTCATTCAGTTGTTCAGAAACTAACCTTAACACTATCGCCTCAGAGCAAGAAAACTTTGCGCACATTGAAGTTGGTGAAAGTGAGAACTTTCTTGAGGAATTTAGTCAGTGAATAATGTACAACGTTCTCCCAACAGCTACCATCTTTCTTCTTTTCTTAAAGAAACAAACAAAAACAAAAAAAAAAAAAAAACCCAGAGAGAGAAATCGGGGAAAAAATATCAAATAAAATCAAGTATTCAAGATCGCAACTGAACGGAAATCGGGTTATGTCGTCCGGCATAGAGAGCTCGTGTTTAATTCCGAGATTATTTTGCGATGATTCGAATTTAAATTTCGTCTTTACTAATGTGCAAAAAAAAAAAAAAAGGAGAGTTTAATCTCACTTCAATTCTGTTTAACCTGACAGATAATCGCAGCTGTGGTTTATTTCTTCATTGAGTCCGTTGATTTTACTATAAATATCCATCTGTCTGGTTTCTTTCTTTCTTTCTTTTCAGTCTGATGCTATTTTATATACACAATGAAAATATACTTACACAAAAATGAGAATCTTTGGTATCGGATATAAACGTCTTACATCCCTTTTGGAAAGTTCCCCTTGCATCACACCGCCCTGAGCCGGTCCTGACGCTTTTGGACGCCTCGTGACGTCAGCACGACGACTGTGGCGAACAGGAACACGATGATAAATACGTTACAGCTCCTTAAGGCAAGCTGTGAACTTTCAGACTTTCACAAGCAGCTGCGTCGGGTTTCCACATGAGCCGTTTATCCGTAATCATGGCTCGTATTGGGGGAAAAAGTTCAAGCCCATGTGATCGAGACACGCTTCCTCTGCGCGTTAATGTGCTGTCACAAGACGTGAGTTTGCTCAAGAGTGAAGCTGAGCGGAGTGAGGGCGCGACAGCCAGCTGTAAGAGATTCTTACACAATTTCCAGACTGGCACATTTCGGCAGTTCGAACTTGGATGAAACGATGTCAAGGGAGGGGCTGAGTGTTCACGCCGTTTTTTTAAATGACCGATGTCGAACATGATCACCCGTATTCGTTTCGATTCAGAACCGTTCCTAATTCATCGACATTTCCCACCGAGACCTACTAATCCATAAACATCAAGCTTCCAGGAACATGAACTTTGTTTTTGACAATTGTCAAGACCAAAATATCGTGACTGTGAGGGAAAGGGGGGGGTGCTTGGCAAGATAGTCTTGACAATGTAGAGCACTTAAAGTACAACTAAAGGTTAGACGATTCTTTTTTTTTTTAAAACTAAAACCATTTATTTGCGATTACTGAGATCATATTTAGGCTTAGATTTAGGATTAAGTATAAAAACATTACAAGGAAGTTAAATACATACAAATCCTATACACCCTGTATATCCTATGCACAGAAATCTCTCTCTGTATGTATGTGTGTGTGTGTGTGTGTGTGTGTGTGTGTGTGTTTATGAATGCTAGATTTGCAATGCATTATAACATGTAATACATCATACATAACAGCTTCTAATACATAAGCCTGTGCAACCGCTCATAAATAGTGATAGGTCCACCGATACATGCAAAAACTGCTTTAAATACACATTTATAATGTGTTATAAAGCATACATAAACTCCTACACAGTATATCGTATAATTTCTTAATGTCAGGATACGGAATGCATGAGCCTAACCTTTTTTCAGTTATTCCCTGACCAAATACTGGCAACACTTCCTATGAATCATGTCATTGTAATGCATTATAAACGCACCCATAACATGTTCTATAGCATCCGTAATAGCTAATAACGCGCACGTATGTGGAATTGCTCATGAATAGCTATAGAGAGTTCTGAATTGATGACATACATTTATAACGTGCTGTATAGCATACATAAGACCTCATAATGCATGGTCCAAGCCTGTGTAATTGTCTGTAAACAGATACAGTTGCATGCATAACGCCTCATAAAGCACGAGTATACAGTATGACATCATGACGTCAGGTTACATTATAACAGTGTAATTACATTGGAACTGTTGATCTATGAATCCTTTATTCATAAGTTATTCATTTATACGATATTATATAGCATACATGACACGTTATAATGCCTGGAATAAGCTTGCGTAATTGCTCATAAATAGCTAGTGTTACATGCATGACATTTCATAAAGAATCTGTGTCTGTATATGAATATGTATAATGCATTATGACACCTGTTCATAAGGACACTGTAATCCGCTATAACACTGCACTGTGACACTAGTGAACTAAAACAGCTTTTAAGCAACAGATTTGGAAATATGCATTATAATGCATTATGACACCTGTTCATAAGGACACTGTAATCCGCTATAACACTGCACTGCGACACTAGTGAACTAAAATTAGCAACAAATTTCGAAACGTCATAAGAGCACACTATTCACAACATATGCATGTCATATAGCATACGTAGTACTTTATAATGCTTCGCAAAGCTGTGTAATTACGCTTGAATAGCAATCGGTAAAGCCTGAGAATACGGTATGACTTCACATTGTCAGGTTAAATTATAACGCACCATGCGTACAGGATGACTTAATAATGCCAGGTTAGAATGATAATTTAGGTTATAATATCTTCATAAGAACGTTATAAAGTATTCCGACATGGAGTCATATACTTAAGAAGGGTTATAAAGTCTTCATACAATTCGTATTCATAGATACGTTATAGCTATAAATACAAATAGCTATAAAACGTAATGTATTTTCGTATATAATTATATGTGTATAACTCCTTAAATGCATTATAACGTGACATGAACATGCTCATAGTTTATTATCGGTGTGATCTTTATTGAAAGTGCTACCATAGCTACTTTATAAGCTATGTATAAAAAGAATTCATAATAATAATAATAATAATAATAATAATAATAATAATAATAATAATAATAATAATAATAATAATAATAATGATTATTATTATTATTATTATTATTATTATTATTATTATTATTATTATTATTATTATTATTATGTGTATTATACCTTACAAATGCTATTATTACACATGATTGTGCTCATAGTTTATTATAGACAAGCCCTTCATAGAAATGTTACCATAGATATGTTATAACTGTATATACAAATAGGTATAGAGTGTAATATTTTTGGCATAGGAATGCATTATAACATGACATGAATGTGCCCATAGCTTAGTCTAGAAATGACCTTCATTAATAAAAAAAGTCTTCCCATAGATACATTAAAGCTATATTTACAAACAACTGTAATATATTTTTATAAATAATAAAATTGTGTATAATGCCTTACAAATGCATTATAATATATGATTGCGCTCATTGCTTATTATAGATATGACCTTCAAGGAAAGTGTTCCCATAGCTACATTATAGCTATATTTACAAACAGCTGTAACATATTTTCATAAATACTTATAACATTGTGTCTTATGGATGATTTGTTTGATTTGTAACATTATATGAATGCGCTCATGGTTTATTATAACTACACTACAACTTTCATAGCAAGTGTTACAGTGTTATCAGTTTCTCTTCCCAACCTTCAAGCTAGACCAAAACAAAGTCGCTCAACCATACAAGAAGTCTTCAGAGCAAACTTGCGGCCGTTTTCAATCAGCGTGTGCCGGAGCCTTGTTGCGCAGCAGCTGGTGTAGTTTGTAATCTGATCGCAGGACCACACAAACCCTTCACTACACCGCTGCAGCTCTGCACTTCAAGCAGCACTGAGCTTGTCGTCACTGTGCCCTTTTCCAGAATTATTCAGGAGGCTAATCAGACCCTGAGGAAGGGGTGGGGATTGGACAAGAGTTGGACCGAGGAATAGGCTTCATCAGATCTCCATTTGGACCACCGCCAGCATCAAAATGATGATTATTGACTGTTGGACAAATTGTCAATCCACATATGTATATATATATATATATATATGTGTGTGTGTGTGAGTCATAGTTTTCAGTGTACAGGCTGACAGAATGACCTGAAGGTCAATGGGTAATGATTTATATGAATTATTTTATGATTAATAATTAAACTGCGTGCTTTAGCAATAGTAAACTATATAGAATTGTAATAATCAACAAATTAATTTTTTACTTAATAATAAGAAGAAATAAAACACCAGTCGCTCTACTCTCTCTCTCTCTCCCTCTCTCTCTCTCTCTCTCTCTCCTCTCTCTCTCTCCCTCTCTCTCTCTCTCCCCTCTCTCTCTCCCTCTCTCTCTCTCTCTCTCTCTCTCTCTCCCTCTCTCCCTCTCTCTCTCTCCTCTCTCTCTCTCTCTCTCTCTCTCTCTCTCTCTCTCTCTCTCTCTCTCCCTCTCTCTCTCTCTCTCTCTCTCAAATTTAAACTCCTTCCAAAAATACTAAATCGACGTCTCCTTTCAGAAGACTTCCTTTGAATTCTGTAATCATAACATACATTTTATAACATGTTATATCGCATACATAACACTTTATAATGCCTGGACCAAGCCTGTGTAATTGCTCGTAAACAGATATAGTTACATGCCTAACGCCTTATAGAGCACAGGTATATGGTATGACTTCACAATGTCAGGTTACATTATAATGTGTTATAACACATTAAAGACACTAGTGTGATGCCCAATCGCGTTCAACTTGAAACTGATGAAACAGATTTTTTTAACCAACACATTTTAGAACCATTTCTTATGAATCCTGTATTCATAAGATATGCATTTATAAAATGTTATATAGCATATATGACACCTTATAATGCCTGGTATAAGCTTGTGGAGTTGCTCATGACTAGCTGTTGTTATATGCATAACACTTGAAAAAAATCAGTATAGAGTATGATTTGACATGTTAATTCATAAGGACATTGTAGTGCACTATAACACTGCAGAACAGGCTTATGTAACTGCTCATAAATAGTGTTGCATGTAAAACACTTGATAAAGAATGAGTACAGAGCATAACTTCTCACGTTAAGTTATAATGCATTATGATACCTGTTCATAAGGACATTGTAGTGCACTATAACAATGCAGACCAGGCTTATGTAACTGCTCATAAATAGCTAGTATTACATGCAAAACACTTGATAAAGAATCAGTATAGAGCATGACTTGTCAGGTTACGTTATAATGCATTATGATACCTGTTCATAACGACACTGTAGTCCACTATAACACTGCACTGAGACACTAGTGAACTAAACCAGTTTTAAGCAACAATTTTGGAAACGTGTCCTATGAACACTATTCACAATCAAACCCTAACACTGGAGACTCCTTTCAAAAATATTAACCCAACAACTTTTTTTTGTAATCTTTTTATGTGGAGTGTAAACCGTTACGATGGAAACCAGCTTGCCGTGTTATCGATAAACCGCAAAGTGAGACGTCGTCCATCCTGAAGACATTCCCGTCTCAGAACATGTAGTTACTGATGCTGTTATAGAAAAGCTCCGACACGTTCTGACCAATCAGAGTCCAGAATCGTCTCAAACTACAGTAATGGAAAAAAGTGCTATAATCGGATTCACAAATGAATGTATCCGGTCAATTCGCCATCTTCATATAGGATGTACTGGGATTACAAAACCAGGATCGTGTGTCTTTATCAGCTTCTGAGAAGCAGTCCGGATTCCTTCAGCGCCACAGAAAAGGAGCATTATATAAGACGTTATGTAAATGACAGTGTCTGTTGCCCGCTAGCACTGTGCTAAATCCACACATCAGCAGCAAAAAATCCTGACACAGACGACAATCTATCATCTCCGTTTACAGTCGTCCACTCGTCTGAAGGTCAGAACGATGTCTCTGCTCCCCCCGTTTCATTAGCTTAAAGGCATTTTGATCAAAATATTACTGCTTGAAATGAATCTAGTTGATGCCGACGCCTGAATTCACATTCCATATTAATAAAGGGAGTGGGGGGGTGGGGGAGATTAAATGTAATCCACTGTAACATTAAAACATTGCATTCAAAAACAATGTTTAATATATATATATATATATATATATATACATATATATATATATATATATATATATATATATATATATATATATATATATATATATATATATATATATATAATAAAAAAAATTATATATATATATATATATATAATGCATGCTATATAACACGTTATAACTGAACATATGAACACAGGATGTATTCTTTAAAATATATATATATATATACATATATATATTTATTTTTTTACATTTATTTTTTTATTTTTATTTTTTAAAGAATACATCCTGTGTTCATATGTTCAGTTATAACATGTTATATAGCATGCATAATACCTTATAAGGCCTGGCACAACATAAGTGATTGTTTACACTGTAAATAGCTTTAATAGAGTTAAATGCGTAACACTGTTAAATAAAACACGAGTGTACAATATGACCTCATAATATCCGGTTACATCATAATGCATTATAATACCTGTTCGTAAGAACATAGACACTCGTCTAACACACTGTCACACTACAACACGGCAAGAACACTTCATTACTTATAAGGCCTGGTATAAGCTTTTATAATCGTGTATAAATAATGTAGATTTCGTTCCACGTCTAACACGTATAATAAAGACCGAGGAAACAATATGACTTCATAATAAGAGGTTACATGGTGATGCATTATAATAAATATATGTTGATGAGAGGATTGGGAACACTCATGTAAGAACTAATATTAAATAAATAAATAAATAATAAAACGAATTCATGTAATATTTTCATCATGGTCAAACTGAAAGAAGGCTACTTTGAAGAAACCGAAATATGATATTTAATATATAACGACTAAAATTGGTGTCCATGGTGTAAAATAGTAACTCCATGTCATATTAATAATATGCTAGTTATTAATAAAATATTTCATGTGTTATTATATTTGGTTGTGTGCATGCCAAAGTGAGTAAACAAAGCGACAATTTCGAAGTTACACGCAATCCTGTGACACGTGATTTTGCGATCATTAACCGACATACAGTTGCGTGCAAAAGTTTGCACACCCTTCGGAGAAAACGGACTAAATATAAGAATTTCATTTATACGGGGAAGACTTTCAGCATGTTAGGTTTGACGGATTGCTTCGTCAGATTAAACAGTCAAATAGAGTATTTTAAGATAGATATTAATATATTAAAAAAAACATTAAAATGGTGGATCAAAGTTTGAAAAAGTAAATAAATAAAATCGCGTAAGAGGGTTAATAATGATACAAAAAAAAAGAAGGTAAATTTCTTCTAAACAAAACAAAAATGTTTTGTTGTTTTTGATAAAGAAGTCCTGTAACAAGTTGATGCTTTTTTCCCCCTCAGCACTGTACATCTACCTTCTTTGACGTCTTTCTTTTGGTTCATTTCAAACTATTTTTCCTGATTCTGTTGATATCGTTTTCACACCATCACTTCCTGTTTCGTTTATTTAACCCTTATATAAATTCTCAAATACATTTGCCTTAACTCTACACCTGTCATCACTAGCCAGGGTGAAACGCTAACTTATAAAACACTATACAGCATCACACCACAGCGCTGTAGAATTCTTCATTCTGATTGGTCGATTCATTTCATAAAACAGCAGCTCGCTCTCATACGTTCTCATCGTATCCATAGTAACAACCTACACAAACGTAAACATGCTGTTGTCTGTAAACATGCTGATGCGGTGCACTTGTCTGTGAGGAGATGTTAAAGTAACATTTTTTGGAAGGAGTCTCCAGTGTTACAGTTTCAGTTAAGTTCAAGTCTTCCCACCGTAGACATGGGACAGAGGAGTTTAAACTCTGTGGTTTCTCGGTAACATGACAAGCTGTGTTTTTGCTTTCATGACCTCGAAAAGAAAGAGAATATTAGCTGCAGTAGCGTAAGTGAGAACAGGAACCTACTTGTTTTATGGATTAAATTGAATAATAATTGGAAACAATTCAAAAATAATGTTGTGTCTTCCTGTAATATGAATAGATTGTAATCTTTGGCATGTTGCCAACTTCTTGGAACATGCAGTTACAGGAAAATAATCAAACTTTGTAGGTTATTTTTTATCCGGAATTGTGTTTTACTCCTTACTTGTACTTTCACTGAAGTAAGTGTGTTCAAATACTTAGTGCACGTTTTACATCAGCTTTAATTAGAGGTCCGGCATGGAGTATGGAAATGTCATGATGTCATCACATCACCGAATGCTGTTCTTTCAGTCTCGAACTAAGGATAAAGGTCGATTTTAAGCCCATGATCAGTGACAAGTAAAGATTGTGTTCGAGAGCATTCAGAATTGTTGTTTTGTTTTTTAGTTTTTGAACAATTGCGCTTTGCATTTAGAGCAAACAAAAACGTAATTAAATCAAAAAAAATTACAACAGGAACCGACAGACCTTTCCTTTTTGAGAATTCATGTGTATTTCAACACAGTCGGTACAAATATGATGACCTATTAGCTTCGTAATAATCAATCCGCCTTAAAAAGGAAAGATGTATTTAAGTAGGTGAGATCACCCGAATCACCTAATTCCTCTAAAGCCAAATTCCATTCTTTTCTTTCGTTTTTTTTTTTTTTTTGCCCGAGAGATCAAAGCGTCTGAGCTTTTTAACATAACTTTGAATATGCTTTTTAGGTTAACAACAAGGCACAATTTAGATCTCTTCCTTCATGGATCTGTTCGCTGATATTTTCGAGCCTTTTGTTGTCTGTGAAGTCGATGAATACGGACTTAAGAGAAGAAAAAAAAAAAAGAAAGAAAGAAAAAAAGAAAGAAAGAAAGGGCATTGTGATTCCACAAAGCGTTCCCTCAATAACCACAGGGCTAATCTCCTTGCCTGATTCGGTATTAATAACCTTTTAATTAAAGCTGAGAGCGACGCCGAACAAGGACTAAGCCGCCGCATGCTTGGTAGTGTGAGAGGAATCGATACGAGGCATCGCAATAGGGACGTGGAAAAGAAAGACGCGAGAATGTTCGCTTAAAGCCGATCAAAGCGATCGCGTCAATATTTACGCCTCGCTTCAGCAGTAACAGCTACAAAAACGTAATACATTATTTATTCGTCCCTGTTCAATAAATAATAAATACAATGAAACAGGAGCGTTTCGCGTAAAGTTTGGGTCGTGTTGTAAAATTGATGTAAAAACCAGATAACTATGGACTCGTCCCCGAATAAACATCGTAAATCAGAGGAAACAGGAAGCGTAGCGGATGTGTGTCGAAGCTGTGGCCGCGCTTTTCAAACAGTCGGGTAAGTCAAGCTTCTCGTCTCTCCTCAGCTTGTGCTTGGCATGCAGGGGTCGTGACCTGGTCATGAATCGCTTCAATCAGCTCCCTGCTCGGACGAAAATGGGAGCAGAGGGGAGGATTTGGTAACGGCGAAGGCTTTTGATCTCGCACGGTCAGTCAAGCAGCTCACGGAAGAGATTCCTCGTGTTTGTGGAACAGGTTCGCTTCGGTGGGGGGAGGAGCCCGGAGCAGGTCAAGAGCACCGATTCATTTTTCCTCTTCGCTGAATCCATACTCCCTTTTTTTTTTTTCTTTTTTCTTTTTCTTTCCAAGGCTCTTTGCACTCCTCGAGATCCGCAGCTGCCTGGATAACATTCTGGGCTCTGCTACGAAAAATTTCATTCCTCACCCACTGCATGCGAGTTTAGTTGTTTTTTATTTTTAATTTATATCTGATTAAATGGCAAAGTCACAAACTTTTTTCAGTGAACTTTTCAATCAAGTAAAAAGTCATGTGCATTTTACATTTTACAAACTTTTTCAAACAAAGATGAAAATATTGATGAGGGTTCGAGTTCAAATCCAAGTCGATGGTGTATATCGTGTACAGTATATACCGGGCTTCGGAAGTCTTGTGAAAATGCTTGTACTTCGCATTCTTTCTCTCATTTAATACAACTTTTGACGTTGCCGATTATATTATCAGCAACACTGACTACGTTTACATGGACAGCAGTAATCTAATTATTGACCTTATTCTGAATAAGACAGTATTCTGATTAAGGTGTTTACATGAGTCGCTTTTAGAATATTCCTTTCATGTCCCTGTGTTACGTGTTATAGAACATAGATCGATTGACAGCACACGCCGTGCGACGTCCCTCCTGAATTTCACGTATCGACATACAGTTGGTCTTCGGTATGGGACCGTATACAGTTTTGGGTGTTTTTATTTTAAATTAATGAAAGCTTCAAGTGCGGTTAATTATTTGTCGTGCTGTACGTGCAAATAGACGACTGATTGAAGCCGTGGGCTGCGTCCCAAACCACATACAGTGGCAAGAAAAAGTATGTGTACCTTTCTTGAATTTCATGGTTTTCTGAATAAATTTGTCATAAAATGTGATCTGATCTTCATCTAGGTCAGGGGTATTGACAAATATAATGTGTCTAAAATAATAACACACAAAAAATTCTGATCTTTCATGTGTTTATCAAGGACAACCAAAAAAACCTCATAATGCTTGTGGAAAAAGTATGTGAACCCTTGAGTTAATGACCTCAAAAATGCTTCTTTTTTTTTGCACATCTGGAGTCTGGTTAAGAAAATGAGTTTGGAGGTGTGGACTACAGATACTTTGACTGACAAAATTGGAGTTTGCTCTGCACAAGAAACACACGCTTATGTGAGCCATGCCTCGCCAAAAAGAGCTTTCAGAGGATCTACGATCAAGAAGTGTTGATTTACATAAAGCTGGCAAGGGTCACAAAGTGATTTCAAAGACTTTAGAAATTCACCAGTCTACAGTTAGGCAAACATTCTACAAATGGAGACACTTTGGGACTGTTGCTACTCTAATAAGAAGTGGGCGCCCAGTCAAAATGACACCAAGAGCACAACGAAGACTCATCAATGAGGTAAAGAAACAACCCTGAATCACAGCCAAAGATTTGAAGGCATCATTGGAACTGTCTAACATCTCTGTTCATTAGTGTACAATACGCAAAACATTGAACAAGCAGGCTATCTACGGCAGGACACCACGAAGGAAGCCACTGCTTACTAAACAGAACATTGCTGCAAACCTGAAGTTTGCAAAAGAGCACATTGACACTCCACAGTGGTATTGGAAAAATGTTCTGTGGACTGATGAAGCTAAGATTGAACTAATTGGAAAAACCACACAGCACTACATCTGGCGTAGAAAGGGCACGGCGTATCATCATGAAAACATCATCCCAACCGTAGAGTATGGTGGAGGAAGCTTCATGATTTGGGCCTGCTTTGCTGCATCAGGGCCGGGCCAGCTTGCAATCATTGAGGGGAAGATAAATTCCCAAGTATATCAGACAATTCTTCAGGATGATGTGAGAATGTCTGTACGTCTGCTGAAACTGTGTAGAAGTTGGGTGATGCAACATGACAACGACCCAAAACACTGGAGCACATCCACAACAGAATGGCTTCAGAAAAACAAAGCCCGCCTTTTGGAGTGTCCGAGTCAGAGCCCAGACCTCAACCCAACAGAGATGCTATGGAATGACTTGAAGAGAGACATACACGAGACGTCCAAAAATATGACCGAGCTAAAGCAGTTCTGTCAGGATGAATGGGCTAAAATTCCTCCTGAACGATGTGCAGGTCTGATCCACAGCTACAGGAAGTGCCTGGTTGAGGTTATTGCTGCCAAGGCGGGGTCAACCAGTTATTAATTCTAAGGGTTCACTTACTCTTTTCACTGCCATTTTGAATGTTCAATAAACACATGAAAGATCAGAATTGTTTGTGTGTTATTCTTTTAGACACATTATATTTGTCAATACCCCTGACTTAGATGAAGATCAGATCACATGTTATGACAAATTCATTCAGAAAACCATGAAATTCCAAAAGGTTCACATACTTTTTCTTGCCACTGTACTTACCTACTATATAGTAGCTGAGATATGTGTATTTCCTCCTACTATATAGCAGGTAAGTACGCGGTTTGGGACGCAGCCGTGCTCTCTCTCGTTTGCCGTTAAACGGTCGAGCGCTGCCGTGTGTGTACGTGTCCTGTCGCACAATGCGGTTACGACGTTAATAGTGTGATTAAGGTGTGTACGTGTCTGTAATACACGTCGATAATGCGACTAAAACAGGAAATACTCCACACGTCTTCATTCCATCTGTGTTTACTCCGAGTATGACTTTAATCAGATTAAGGTCATCAATAATCTGTTTACATGTTCGTTTCGTAATCAGAGTATCGTCTTAATCGAGTTATCTGTTCTGATGTACAACAGTGCAGCGTGACACAGCGCTAAAATGCTATCTGCCTTCGTCCGCATACATGAATCCTCAGACGCCCAGGACTGGCCAAAGATTGACAACGGACTGAGAGTACGAGTATGACCCGCCCACTTCCGCTCGCAATTCATTGTTGGGGTTCTAACTTGCGATCTTTATACGACGGGCCTAACACTGCCGGTATATTTCCAGTTTTAAATGAAAAACCGAAAAAAAAAGAACGAATAAATAAATCCCAGACTGTCAGTGAGGTCTGTGCTTTTGCACGCCGCTCCAGTACATATCAGTACCTGTTGTGTTACGCTAAAAATAGACACGATCTGCCTGAGAAAATCCAGCAGTGAGCTAAAAATCCCTGCTTGAAATCCAGCGAAAGCATGCAGTTTCACTTCGCTGTAACCCAACGCACGAACGAGCAAGGAAAACTCATGTAATGTTGATACTCGCACACGGGCTTTTTCAACTGAATGTTACCGTTCTATTCCCGGTGTCTCCTGACGCTACACGCTTTCCAGCTCTGGGTATTGACAGTGCATTAAGTGGCTGAAAGTAATGGGACGCGATTTGGGCGAGCTCCAGAATGAGGCACTTTGAGAGAGAGAGAGAGAGAGAGAGAGAGAGAGAGAGAGAGGTGAAATGAGGACAATGCGAGTCATTCCTCAGAGCTCTGTTTACATTCACGCCACACCTGCTTCCTCCACTGAGCTGGGGATATCACACACACGGACACACACACACACGCACACACACACACACAATTGTCTTAGTATCCTTGCGAGGACCTTCGACTGATACGAATATTTTTACTTTTAGTATTGTTCTTCGTTTTTTGTCTTCAAAAACGTCTTCATGGGGACTAGAAGAACGTCCCCACATGGATAAAACTGTCTGATATTCCTATCCTTGTGGGGACATTTGGTTCCTACCAAGATATGAACCCCCCTCCACACACACACACACACACACACACCACTCCCTCTCCGGACCCATAGGACAGGGCAGGGATGTTTTTTTTTTTCTTTCTTTCTCATTTCTGCAAGCAAGGCAATCTTTTATTCGGCTCATATGAGACCCTATTTAAACCCAACCATAACGCTCTGGGGAAAAAATAAATACCACGCTGAACGTATATGATCCAGTTGGCAGATAAGTAGAATTTGTAATTTTCCGTCGCAAATGTGCCTAAGCCGTGCTTCGGTGCGTAATCTCGAACACATCAGCGCTACACACCACACACACACACCACACACGAGTTATCCATACGTTATTAAACGTTTATCACGTTTTTCTTCGATAGCAATTCTCCGTTATCTCGAATGGGGCAAATCCTCACATTTCTATAAGACTATGTTCATCAAAGAGCCATACACTTTAGGGTCCAGTGATCGAGTGGCGTGATTTAAATCACCTTTTTCATTCATTTTCTTTATACTTGACTGCACACTTCAGGATATAAGCTTCTAAAGTTCATCATAATACTCTAACAGATGGAAGAAATAGCTTTCCAATTACAGAACTTTACTGCCATCTAGAGACAATAATAATAATAATAATAATAATAATAATAATAATAATAATAATAATAATATTATTATTATTATTATTATTATTATTATTATTATTATTATTATTATTATATTACATAATTATGGAACTGCATTTGTGCCATTAAATATATAAACAGGGAATTATACATGAAATAATAGTCTATGTAAAGACTGTGTGTAAAGCTGTATGGTGTAAAAAAAAAATCTGGTTGTAAATTTTACAGTAAAGTTCCGTAAAAATGTACAGTAAACAAGTATAAAACATATTTAAAGTAATGTAATCCCTTACACAGTATAAAATAACACACAATCCAGTACACTTGCTCATTCGGCTGATGATTAAAAAAAAAAGAAGAAGAAGAAGAAGAAGAAGAGGAAAAAGAAAAACTTACAATTTTTGCAAGGAGACCCTTAAACTTCAGCTCAGTTGTGTCCTGTACTTTATTTTTAAAATGTTTTATGGTCGTTTACGGTCAATTCGTTTACTAACAACATAGTGTAAAATTTACAGTAACTTTCATGTTGTTGTTGTTTTTTGTTTTGTTTTTGACACCGCAAGATCATTTAACAATTCAACAATACCATAACATGTTTAATAAGCACACATGTACTGTTTTTCTTTTAACACTGCGCCAGACAGAATTTCACATCCTGCTCCTTTTATTAAAAAACCTGTTTTAAAACAACAACAACAACAACAACAACAACAACAACAACATTGTGCTGGATCAAGTGCTATTTGAATAACAACAGCACTCGCTGAATGTTTTTTAATTAAAAACTTTAATTATGTTAACTTGGACCAAATTTACAGCGATTAATATGAATGCAATGATTACAACTTGGATTATTCACGCAGCAACGTATTAGCCGTATACTACACTCCTATTAGATCAGGGATTCCCAAACTAGGGTCACGACCCCACATGCTGTCCTTTGATTTACAAATGGAGTCAATCACCTTTGTTTCACTTATATATTTTCATATATTGAAAGTTATTATACATGTTTAAATGTATATATATATATATATATTTTGAAAATTACTAGGCATCACATTCAATCAAAGGCTCATTTAAATGAAGCGTGCGCATGCTATTTTTTTAGTTTTTCTCTATGCTCATCATTCATGTAGGAATTCGACAAAAACGGGCACATTTCCCCATCCATCTACCTCAACTGAATAAACCAGTGTTGTATCTCAAATACTTATGTACTCTTCTAGACCATTATTGAGTATTAACGTTAACCACTTTTCCTATTACGACATCATTCTAATATACGAAAATTATTTGCAGTCAAATATCACAACAACAACAAAAAAAACATACAAAGGAATCAGTTTTGTACTTTGGAATCCAATGTGTTTCTGTTCGATGTAGAGCTTTTCATCTCACTGTGGACAAACACGACGTGCTTTCCCTCATTACTCACGGCTTCCGGCCGCGACGCCCGTCTTAGAGCACTGCTTCACACAGGATCCCAGTCTGTCTGCCAGCAGGAACGGGCTCAGGTGGCAGTACTAAAAAGCATGGTAGGCTCTTTACATTATCACTATTATTCAATCACAATTCATTCAAATAATAATATCACCCGCCTTGAAAGCGTTTTTGGTGCGGTTTTAAACTGCTTTAAATCTTATGTTAGAGACCATTCCCGGTTTATTTCTGTGCGTGGTTACAGGTCTGACACTAGCTCTGTGCTCACCGGTGTTCCTCAGGGCTCAGTTTTAGGCCCTTCACTAATCAATATTTATCCATCTCCACTTGGGCATCCGCTGCGATCGCTCGGCCTCCGTTATCACTTCTATGCTGACGAAACCCAAATCTACATTCACTCACAATCTGGTGAAAACCTTGATGTTTCTTTTCATTCTGACTCTATTCCAGAGATAATAAAAAAACATGGATGAATAATAACTTTCTGTGCCTGAATAGCGGTAACTGTAAAACTGAAGTAATGCTTATAAGTTCCTGTCATCAAATTCTCAAAGCTGGTTTATTGTGTCTCTTGCTTGATGGCTCTGTTTTGACACAAAATCCTGTACGGACTGTATGACAATCGCTAATGATGCGTTAGTAGTGACAATATGGGAATGGGAACGCGACGTTTCCGATCTCCAAGCTGGAAAAATCCATTTAAATTCACTCGAAAAGTGGGACGTTCTCAAGAGCTGCAATTATACACAAAAGGGTTTTGTGCCTTTCAGGTAGATTTACAATTGTGTACTGTTTGTGGGTGTGTAGCGTAAATCCACTGTTCAGTGGACAATTTACTGCAGTAAATGATTTATACGTCTTTAACATGTATTTCAAACGAATTTCACTCTTTTCATAAAATAAGAACATACAAAAATGTGGTTGTTTGATGTACATATGCCAGGCTTATTAACAGATTAGCAGTGGAAGCTAGCTGTACTGGCTAAATACACTCTTTTAAGGAAGGACTACACTTTCAGGAAGCAGTTTTTGAGAACAAACTTCTCTATAAAAGACAGAATGTGAAAACGGTCTGGAGGTGACAAGGGGAGAAAATTTTATCGTCTACACTTTATTGTTTAGCATTTTATTGTTTACTCTTCAGATGTACTTTGAACAGTATTACTCTGATTTAAACAAATCTGAATTGGACTCAAACTGTTTCCGTATATGCAATCCAATACACCTCCTCACCGACCAATCAGCTTTAGCCTGATGCTTAGCCCTGACGCATGCAAGACTTGTAGCTAGCATGCTGGAGGACTGTGCGCTAGCATGTCTCTGCTTCTCTGTGTGCCATGCTTACGCATTACTTACGATTACTCATGCTTAAAACCTACTTGTACAGACAATTGTTCAGACATAAGACGATATCGACTACGCAATTTTTAACCGAAGGAAGCAATGATCAAAATCATCGACAGCGACAGAGACAGCCCTACATATTTCCATAAAGTTCTCCGCAAAATCATTTAGCGTCTATTGTAATAGCGACGTTTTGAGGACATTTTGATCTTGTCCACCTGAGGTAATAAAATATGCCGACGTGTGTTTTACCTGCTGAGCGGAACCAAGGCTAGGTTCAGGCTCGTCTTTCGTCTGGATGATGAAGTCTGGCGAGAAACGTGTGCGCTGGAGGATAGCTGCCGTCTCTGCATCCACCTCTACCGGCACATTTACCTGCGTGAAAACAGAAACAGCAGCACAGAGGTGAACATCGCTTGAACTCATCGCTGAGAGAAACACTTATCTTTTTACAGTTCTAAACACCAGAATGTCTTCAGGGCAGAGGACTTGAGCTTTGTGGTTTTTCAGCAGCGAGCTACGTATGGAGGCTGGTGAGGGAATGCGTTTATAGCTGCTATAACATGTACAGTAATTGATAACAGGAACTAACTTGAACTAACTTGGACGTTCCACAACATCAAACATAACTAGAAACGGATAAAACATGTGATGTGTCTTTCTTTAATAAAGACAAAATGTGTCATTGTTGGCAAGTTGCTGAGGCGTAAGAGGAATAAAACATTTCGGGATGTGCAGTTGTTTTAAAACTGATCAAACGTGTTGTAGGAACGTTATCCCTGCTTTTAATCGCTTTGTGATGATTTTCCAATAACAGCATGCCCCAAAGTGGTTTATTCCTGACATACGGTCTACTAGTCCTGTTCTCATGCATGTACAGTACAGGAAATAAGTGATAGTCAGTTTTGGGGCTTTTTTTTCCTGCAATGTTTTCACTTTGTAAGTGCAAACGAGGAATTTTCACAAGGACGTGCCACAGGGATCTGTTCTAGGTCCCTTCTTGTTTCCTTATATACAGGATACTGTTCTTACAAAATTATTCATAAATTTAGCTGCATCTTCTATACTCTTAGTCTTTAGAACAAATAAAACAGCAGAAATACACAAATACCTCGGTGTCGTGATCAACATAGAAATAATACAGTAAAACAGCTGATGAAACCGATTCTTATAATGAAAGTGACATGCACACACACAAACACACACATACGCGTAAAATACCTTAAAGGAGTTCGAGGCATCGAGCTCAAAATACTCGGCACAGTCCGGAACCGTCCCCTTGTACGTGACCAGTGCTTTGGTTTGAATGGAGTCTTGGGGCAATTTAAAGGCACGGTAGGTCCCTGAGGCATATTTAATATCACCTAAGGAAAAAAATAACGATGTACAGGTATTACAAAGATGTGTTCCGGTTCGAGGAGAAACATAAACAATGGTAAATAAAGCTTTTAATTGGAAATACGAGCGTGTATACGGTATATAAACGTATCAATATTCAGTTACGCTTGTTCAAAATTAAGATGAAACAATATCAAAACAAATCACAACGACAAGTGTGAATTCCATGAATTAACATTTAATATCAATCAAAGCATTTTATGAAAAATAAATAAATAATTTTTTTTAAAATAGTAATTACGATCTGTCGCATAGCATTTAAAATTATTTAAATCGAACACGATTATAAAATAAGACTTACAAGAACATCTTGGAAACATAGTGCCAGATTCGATTTCTACTACAGCGACTACAGCGCCCCTAAAGGGACATGGTGGTGGTAAAAAAATTATGAGATGGAATGAAAAATTTATATAAATGTTTTGTTATTTTTTTTTGCATTCGCTCGCAAAACTATAGCGTTTGCTCACAATTAAATTTTTTTTTTTTTTGCATTTTCTCTCAAAATTTTGTGTCCTGCCATCGTCGAGTGCGTATGAAGAGTACTTCCGATTTAATTTCTCGCTACAGCAGAGCAGCGGTTCAGGCATAACACGCTCACCACGAAGCAGTTCATAGAGATTTATCAAGAGCTTGGTTAGCTCAAATATCTTTGCGACAGTACCGATAAAACTGGGAGAGAACGCAAAGTTTCTCGGGGGAATGCAAAAGTGTTGCAAACACAAAAGTATTGAAATATACATTTTCCTTCCATGTCCCCTTAGGGGCGCCGTAGACAACCAATTTAGGCAGCATGCGCGCATAACTCAACTCTGAATACCCAGAACTTCAGTTTTTTGGTTTGTCTTTGATTTGTCATGATGTCATTACAAGTTTCTGAGTAGTTTACGAGAACAACCCTGACCAATCACGGAGCTCGACCTGCTTTCGTTCGCAGCTCTGGATTGTGTACTTCAATACGACTAGCTGCAACCAGACGAGGCGTGCTGAAGCCCAGTTCCTTCAAGATGGAGATGAAATCATGCCAGTAGAGGGCGCCGCCCATTCCTTCACCTGCCACAGAAAAGTATTCGGTCTACACACACAGCATAATCTTCCGAAAGCTTCTTCACCACTAAGGAAAATGGGAATGTGATGGAAAGGTTACAGAGGTGGAACGTGTAACCTAGGACAACGTGATCTTCTGTAAGCTTATACGAGACCTTATATGAAAAGTTCTGAGGGAAAATGAAACCACTGTATACATACTGTATATTATCCACAGGATGAATATGTGAGGTGGACTTGTCATATGTTCTTAAATACAGAATATCCATCACCTCGATATGTTTTACCTCGATATGTTAGATATTTTGAATCTATTGAGAAGGTTCTACCCCAAAGCACTGGATCCAGTTTGAAAGTCTCGGGGACCACCTCGCTCGCATACATATCACTGAAGTAAAGTTCACCACCGACCTATAGATTAAAGAGACATCAGATAACTACCAGGAATAAAACATAACCGGGGGGAAAGTAAGAAAAAAGAGGAGCCGAAGCGTCGAAGAGGAAAGTCTTTACCTTGAGTACTTTGTAAGCTTCACTTAGAACGGCCCTCTTGTCTGGACAAAGACAAATCACACAGTTTGATCTGCACAGAGGAGGTGTGTTTCAGCTATGAATCTGTAAACAGGTCTGATCAATTCAGCTATGAATCTGTAAACAGGTCTGATCAATTTTGTTATGAATCTGTAAACAGGTCTGATCAATTCGGTTATGAATCTGTAAACAGGTCTGATCAATTTTGTTATGAATCTGTAAACAGGTCTGATCAATTCGGTTATGAATCTGTAAACAGGTCTGATCAATTCGGTTATAAATCAGTAAACAGGTCTAATCAATTCAGTTATGAATCTGTACACAGGTCTGATCAATTCGGTTATGAATCTGTAAACAGGTCTGATCAAT
The DNA here is from genome assembly GCA_012411365.1 of Ameiurus melas. NCBI lineage: Eukaryota > Metazoa > Chordata > Actinopteri > Siluriformes > Ictaluridae > Ameiurus > Ameiurus melas. The sequence goes on along the minus strand of CM022759.1, from coordinate 31,009,955 downwards.
TCGGTTATAAATCAATAAACAGGTCTAATCAATTCGGTTATACATCTGTAAACAGGTCTGATCAATTCGGTTATAAATCAGTAAAAAGGTCTGATCAATTCGGTTATAAATCAGTAAAAAGGTCTGATCAACTCAGTTATAAATCAGTAAACAGGTCTGATCAATTCAATATAAATCAGTAAACAAGTCTGATCAAATCAGTTATAAAACCAAGTCTGATCAATTCAGTTATAAATATAAAAAAGAATTCTGATCAATTCAGTTCTAGAAACAGTTTGGTCACAGCTAAAGTAAATTCAAACATACGTCAGGTCTAATCAATTCAGTTATTTTAATAAATACAAAAGCATGTATGATCAGTTCCATTATAACACAGGAAACAGGTCCGATCAGGTCCTTCAGTCATAATTCTGGACACAGGTCTCATTAATTCAGCAATTAAAAAAAAAAAAAGCTCTGATCACTTCGGTTATAAATAATAATAATAATTAAAAAAACAGGTCTGATCAATTCAGTTATACTTATTAAAAAAAGGTCTGATAAATTCAGTTATAAAACCAGGTCTGATCAATTCAGTTATAAATATAAAAAATAAGTCTGATCAATTCAGTTATAGAAACTAAAGTAAATTCAAACATACGTTTGAAATCCACAAAACAGCACAGTTTTCTTTTACACCTGTTTGTTTCTGTTCCACACCATCAATAAACACCAGAGCTGAACATGAATCAGGCTACATACACGACTACGTCCAGAGAGTCGTCCTGTATCCCGGCATCACTGAGCTTCTCCATGTATCCATGAACAAACTCAGTGTTTGGCCTGGCATAGCCAAAACGCTCCTGGTGGTATCTGACGTACTTCCTTGATGCTTGTATCTAAAAAAAAAAAAAAAAAAAGAAAAGAAAAGAGCATAAATAGAAAAACGTATGCATTTCCTTATTCACTCATATACTCACCAGTTTTGGGGCCAAAACTAGACAATGGGGTAACCATGGGGACGTTTTGGCAAGAAGACAGGACAAGAAAGATGAATAAACTGCGAGTAATAAAGTTAATGTTTTTAAAACCTTAAATGTCTGAACTCTTTTTAAAACACATTTGTTTCATCATTGTATTATTTGTTAAATCACGCTATCTGTTTTAAACCATTTTCTGTTGATTTTCGCTGTATTTCTGGATTTGCCCAACAAGAAATAATGGGGAGTACAAACTTTTGCTCCAAACTGTAATGTATAGGTCAACTATTCTCCAATTGGCTCAGTGTATTGGAAACTCCATTATGATAATGTTTTTGATTGAAATGAAAGCCACCTTATTACAACACCCTCCACCCATATTATTATTATTATTATTTTTTTTTTTTAAATAAATGCCACGTTGATCCAAAAATGTCCTTCACAACATCACAAAAATGAAAATCCATAACTATGATAAATACAGACAAGTGTGTGCTCATTACAGCCGTAATAACCATTCTGCTCTTGATGATGATTATTGAGCAACGCTCTATGATGGATCATTTATTTCACGGCATATATGCGTTCTGCTCACTTCCTCTATATTATTTATTATAAAAGTCATCTCAAGAGAGCTTGGCAGTGCCATTTGTACACTACCAGATCCTCAGTCATGTCAATGCCAGTGACACGTCCATCTTCTCCCACCAGTTTGCTGAGGACGTAGCAGTCCCGACCCGAACCGCTTCCCAAATCCAGAACCCAACATCCTTTCAGCTTCTCCGGAGCCACCAGACCACAGCCAAAGAACCTACACCAGTGACGAATCATGAGCCTTCAGAACAGATGCTGAATAGGAACGAACTTGTTTTGTGGACATTCCAGATGTTTGATTAATAAATCATTTAATTGCCAGTTAATTCCAGTGGAATATAAGAGCTAAAAAAAAAAAAAACTTCACCTTTTGCAGACCTCTGGATGGATGTGTTCGAGGGCTTGCTGGACGCTCCGAGACAGCGGCCGGGAGATAGCAGAACAAGCGGCACTCGTCTGCAAAGCATCTGACGACTCCAGAGAGCTGTAATAACTCTACAGACACACAAAACACCTCGATGACTACGCAGCAAAAAACCATGTTCATTCAAACTGAGGGGTTTACTCGGTGCTTTATTCACCAGGATTATAACTACAATATAAAAACAAAGTTGTAATTCATTCGAAAACCTCAAATGTGGTGCAGGAAGAAAGAAAGAATGAAAGAAAAACAATACAAGCACTCTCACTTCACGAAAGAAACAAAAACCATGCAGGCGTTCTCACTTCCCAGTGTGCAGAAGAAGGAAAGAAAGAAAGAAAAAGAAAGAAAGAAAGAAAGAAAGAAAGAAAGAAAGAGACCAGATAAAGAAAAGAAAGAATGTAAAAGACTTTGAGATGTAAGTCACACACTCAGACTGTGGCAGAACTCACCTTCACACTGTCATGTATCAGAGCCGCCATGGTGATAGCAGCACTGACTCAGCACTAACTGTAGCTGTACAACAACCTGTAATATACACACTACATGAACACTACAGTAACACTACATGAACACTACATGAACAGTACAGTAACACTACATGAACACTACATAAACAGTACAGTAACACTACAGTAACACTACAGTAACACTACATAAACAGTACAGTAACACTACAGTAACACTACAGTAACACTACATGAACACTACAGTAACACTACATGAGCACTACATGAACACTACACGAACAGTACAGTAACACTACAGTAACACTACATTAACACTACATGAACACTACAGTAACACTACATGAGCACTACATGAACACTACACGAACAGTACAGTAACACTACATGAACACTACAGTAACACTACATTAACACTACATGAACACTACAGTAACACTACATTAACACTACATGATCACTACAGTAACACTACATGAACAGTACAGTAACACTACATGAACACTACAGTAACACTACAGTAACACTACATGATCACTACATGAACACTACATGAACAGTACAGTAACACCACAGTAACACTACATGAACACTACAGTAACACTACATGAACACTACATGAACACTACAGCAACACTACAGTAACACTACATGAACAGTACAGTAACACTACAGTAACACTACATGAACAGTACAGTAACACTACATGAGCACTACAGTAACACTACATGAACACTACAGTAACACTACATGAACACTACATGAACAGTACAGTAACACTACAGTAACACTACAGTAACACTACATGAACAGTACAGTAACACTACAGTAACACTACAGTAACACTACATGAACAGTACAGTAACACTACAGTAACACCACAGTAACACTACATGAACAGTACAGTAACACTACAGTAACACTACATGAACAGTACAGTAACACTACATTAACACTACATTAATACTACATGAGCACTACAGTAACACTACATGAACACTATATGAACACTACAGTAACACTACATGAACACTACAGTAACACTACATGAACACTACAGTAACACTACATGAACACTATATGAACACTACAGTAACACTACATGAACACTACATGAACAGTACAGTAACACTACATGAACACTACATAAACAGTACAGTAACACTACAGTAACACTACAGTAACACTACATAAACAGTACAGTAACACTACAGTAACACTACATGAACACTACAGTAACACTACATGAGCACTACATGAACACTACACGAACAGTACAGTAACACTACATTAACACTACATGATCACTACAGTAACACTACATGAACAGTACAGTAACACTACATGAACACTACATGAACACTACAGTAACAGTACATGATCACTACATGAACACTACATGAACAGTACAGTAACACCACAGTAACACTACATGAACACTACAGTAACACTACAGTAACACTACATGAACACTACATGAACACTACAGTAACACTACAGTAACACTACATGAACAGTACAGTAACACTACAGTAACACTACATGAACAGTACAGTAACACTACATGAGCACTACAGTAACACTACATGAACACTACAGTAACACTACATGAACACTACATGAACAGTACAGTAACACTACAGTAACACTACAGTAACACTACATGAACAGTACAGTAACACTACAGTAACACTACAGTAACACTACATGAACAGTACAGTAACACTACAGTAACACCACAGTAACACTACATGAACAGTACAGTAACACTACAGTAACACTACATGAACAGTACAGTAACACTACATTAACACTACATTAATACTACATGAGCACTACAGTAACACTACATGAACACTATATGAACACTACAGTAACACTACATGAACACTACAGTAACACTACATGAACACTACAGTAACACTACATGAACACTATATGAACACTACAGTAACACTACATGAACACTACATGAACAGTACAGTAACACTACATGAACACTACATAAACAGTACAGTAACACTACAGTAACACTACAGTAACACTACATAAACAGTACAGTAACACTACAGTAACACTACAGTAACACTACATGAACACTACAGTAACACTACATGAGCACTACATGAACACTACACGAACAGTACAGTAACACTACATGAACACTACAGTAACACTACATTAACACTACATGAACACTACAGTAACACTACATTAACACTACATGATCACTACAGTAACACTACATGAACAGTACAGTAACACTACATGAACACTACAGTAACACTACAGTAACACTACATGATCACTACATGAACACTACATGAACAGTACAGTAACACTACATGAACAGTACAGTAACACCACAGTAACACTACATTAACACTACAGTAACACTACATGAACACTACAGTAACACTACATGAACACTACATGAACACTACATGAACACTACAGTAACACTACAGTAACACTACATGAACAGTACAGTAACACTACAGTAACACTACATGAACAGTACAGTAACACTACATGAGCACTACAGTAACACTACATGAACACTACAGTAACACTACATGAACACTACATGAACAGTACAGTAACACTACAGTAACACTACAGTAACACTACATGAACAGTACAGTAACACTACAGTAACACTACAGTAACACTACATGAACAGTACAGTAACACTACAGTAACACCACAGTAACACTACATGAACAGTACAGTAACACTACAGTAACACTACATGAACAGTACAGTAACACTACATTAACACTACATTAATACTACATGAGCACTACAGTAACACTACATGAACACTATATGAACACTACAGTAACACTACATGAACACTACAGTAACACTACATGAACACTACAGTAACACTACATGAACACTACATGAACAGTACAGTAACACTACATGAACACTACATAAACAGTACAGTAACACTACAGTAACACTACAGTAACACTACAGTAACACTACAGTAACACTACATGAACAGTACAGTAACACTACAGTAACACCACAGTAACACTACATGAACAGTACAGTAACACTACAGTAACACTACATGAACAGTACAGTAACACTACATTAACACTACATTAATACTACATGAGCACTACAGTAACACTACATGAACACTATATGAACACTACAGTAACACTACATGAACACTACAGTAACACTACATGAACACTACAGTAACACTACATGAACACTATATGAACACTACAGTAACACTACATGAACACTACAGTAACACTACAGTAACACTACAGTAACACTACATGAACAGTACAGTAACACTACAGTAACACTACAGTAACACTACATGAACAGTACAGTAACACTACAGTAACACCACAGTAACACTACATGAACAGTACAGTAACACTACAGTAACACTACATGAACAGTACAGTAACACTACATTAACACTACATTAATACTACATGAGCACTACAGTAACACTACATGAACACTATATGAACACTACAGTAACACTACATGAACACTACAGTAACACTACATGAACACTACAGTAACACTACATGAACACTACATGAACAGTACAGTAACACTACATGAACACTACATAAACAGTACAGTAACACTACAGTAACACTACAGTAACACTACATGAACAGTACAGTAACACTACAGTAACACCACAGTAACACTACATGAACAGTACAGTAACACTACAGTAACACTACATGAACAGTACAGTAACACTACATTAACACTACATTAATACTACATGAGCACTACAGTAACACTACATGAACACTATATGAACACTACAGTAACACTACATGAACACTACAGTAACACTACATGAACACTACAGTAACACTACATGAACACTATATGAACACTACAGTAACACTACATGAACACTACAGTAACACTACAGTAACACTACAGTAACACTACATGAACAGTACAGTAACACTACAGTAACACTACAGTAACACTACATGAACAGTACAGTAACACTACAGTAACACCACAGTAACACTACATGAACAGTACAGTAACACTACAGTAACACTACATGAACAGTACAGTAACACTACATTAACACTACATTAATACTACATGAGCACTACAGTAACACTACATGAACACTATATGAACACTACAGTAACACTACATGAACACTACAGTAACACTACATGAACACTACAGTAACACTACATGAACACTATATGAACACTACAGTAACACTACATGAACACTACAGTAACACTACATGAACACTACACGGTGAATTTCCTTTTTGAACTGGAGCGAGACATTTAGAGACCAACCTGCAGTAAGAAGAGATAGATCTGGAGTTTCACTGCTGCTCTGCTCTCCCTGTAATAATAATCACTACAGCCCACTGTACACAATGCGATATTGTAGCTCCTACTCCTCCTACTGTTTCAGTGGGTCAGTATGTAGCCCACTGCACAGGGTGTACCAAATATTATTCACTAGTCACTGTTTAGTGTACTTATGTAGGGAGCCGGAAGTTGTTTGGGATCAAGGATCACTTTGTGCTATAAAACGTTTCACGTTCACTGTGGTGCAGTACCTCTGTCTAACACATGGTGGCGCCATGTTATCAATAACGTAAAGGAATATCCAACATGTCTTCGAAAAGCTTCAATGCGCAGTAGTTTTCGACAGGTTCTAAAAGTGAAATGAACTATTTTCCCCAAAAGATATATTCCCTCAGTTGGTGTTTTGATGATGTTGGTGACGAAGGCCTTTCGTACACTATTAATTTTATTTTAAAAACGAACAATCGTGTATGACATAAAGAATAAATCACTTTGTACTGCCGCCAATAAGGACTCAGAGCACCCTGAAGTTGATCGTTTTCCTATGGCGAATTTCCTATTCGTTTTATTTCCCTTTATACCACAGCATTTGTCATTAATTAGTGATACTTTATATCCGTTTAGAGTTACGTTTAATGTCCACGAAACAACTTAAAGCCGTTCCCTGACTTTCTCTTAAGGTTAATAAGACAAAAAAAAAAGTCCTAAGCACAAGAAACCACTGGAAAACTGACCGGAGGCACCGACACTGGAGACTCCTTCCATAAATGTTACATAAACATCTCCTAACTGAAAACTTCTCCGCATGATGTTTTTTTTTCTTTACTCAATAACACAGTTGTTAATCCATTTAATGTACAATTTAGATGGTGGGAAGTACGAGCATACAATGTCCCATGTACGTTGTTACTATAGAAACGATCACATACTATAACAAGCGTGCAAATATAAAGCTGTGATTTGCCTTGCATGTGAAACGACAGTCAGAGATGCTGTTGTAGAAAATGAATCAACACCTTCTGGCCAATCAGAATCAAGAATGTCAACTTCCTTCCTTAATGCAGTTCAAGACAGTTGATAACAGTCATGAGAGTTGGTTTATAAGTGTACTAACACAAATAGCGTGTATTCCTGTGTGGCAATGCAAACAGTGTAAACAACGTACAACTAGCTATAAGCAGCAGTATCCAGTCCCTCCAGGATTTCGCGATTTTAAGTCGCATCGCAAATTTGTAAAATAAAATTAAATAAAATAAAAAGAATAAATATTTAAAAAAAACACAGGAAAATCAAGTATATTTTGGCTGCAACAATCACACACACACACACAGAAAAAAACCCTCAGCGATATTCTGTACGGATTGAGCACTATAGTATTTTTATAACTTTAACAAAATAACTTTAGATGTGCGACGTAAAGGAGTATTTATAACACTACTAATGGTAAATGTGCACTTACATAGCGCTTTTATCCAAAGCGCTTTACACAGTGTCTCATTCACCCATTCACACACACACTCACACCAATGTTAGCAGAGCTGCCATGCAAGGCGCTAACTTGCCACCGGGAGCAACTTGGGGTTCAGTGACTTGCCCAGGGACACTTCGGCGTGTGGAGTCACCTGGGCCAGGAATCGAACCGCCAACCCTACAATTAGTGGACCACCCACTCTACTAACTGCGCCACAGCCGCCCCTCATAGGTTGACGTACCTTTCAAAGTGCAAAGTGCGAGTAAAGAATGGACACTGTGTGCAATATTCAGGCTGAGCAGTATTCTCTAGTATGAGTAGTAGTATAGTTGTAGTATGTTATTTACTGTTGTGGCAAGTCCAGGTAGTTTAGTGACTATATTGGGAATTTCCAAATTTATCAGAGCGTGTAACTGTTAAATGAGACGATTGTGAGTCACACTCACATACTGCACGCACTCCTGGAGTCCGAATGAGACAGCGAAACACAATAAGGTTAGGAGGAGAATGTCTTGGCAGAGTTCTCAGATTGTAGACTGAGCAAGAGGCCTGATTCACGCTGATGAATGCAGACATTTGTGTGTGTGTGTGTGTGTGTGTGTGTGTGTGTGTTCTGGTGGAAAACTTTTCCCAGAGTTCTGCTTGACATTTCTCCGTCCAGTCAGTTATGACCTCCCTCATGTCTTCAGTGTCCTGGGTCAAAACAATGAACTGCTCTAATCTTTAAGGATGGGCTGAGTATGACTCATCCCGCCTCCCTTCAGGTAAAAGTCTAGCTGTGGGAGTCTAGAAAGACCTTTTAAACCTAATGCACACGATTCTCTGGTTTTTACACAACTAATTCAATTTTTTTATTTGATTTAAAATAAAGGTGTATGAGTATAACGGTGCATTTGATTCCTGGTCTATAAGGCTAGATGTAAAAGGGAATAAAACAAACAAAAAAAAAAACACTATGTACAGTGCCTTGCGAAAGCATTCGGCCCCCTTGAACTTTTCAACCTTTTGCCACATTTCAGGCTTCAAACATAAAGATATAAAATTTACATTTTTTATGAAGAATCACCAACAAGTGGGACACAATTGTGAAGTGGAACAAAATCTATCGGATATTTAAAACTTTTTTAGCAAATAAAAAACTGAAAAGTGGTGCGTGCAAAATTATTCGGCCCCCTTTACTTTCAGTGCAGCAAACTCACTCCAGAAGTTCAGCGAGGATCTCTGAATGATCCAATGTTGTCCTAAATGACTGATGGTGATAAATAGAATCCACCTGTGTGTAATCAAGTCTCTGTATAAATGCACCTGCTCTGTGATAGTCTCAGGGTTCTGTTGAAAGCGCAGAGAGCATCATGAAGACCAAGGAACACACCAGGCAGTGGTGAAAAAAGATTTCCCAAGCTTTAAACATCACAATTGTGTCCCACTTGTTGGTGATTCTTCACAAAAAATTAAAATTTTATATCTTTATGTTTGAAGCCTGAAATGTGGCAAAAGGTTGAAAAGTTCAAGGGGGCCGAATACTTTCACAAGGCACTGTATATACTGTCCTGTATGGATCGTTCTTGGGTGGCTAGGTCATATTTAATGCAACATATTTGATAACCCTGCTGAAAAAAACAACAACAATAGAAACCATCACAGAAATTCTAATGGTTTCCACTACAAATACCATTACAAACCATCAGCGAACCATTAAAAACATTACCATTACTGGTGATTATCAGTATTGGCCATCATGGACCATTACAGTTTACATTAAAACCAATACAATTCCCATTGTAACCATTGAACCATGACACATTCTGTACGGGTTTCTAATGTTTTTTTCAGCAGGGAAAATAACCAGCGAAAGATGAACACAATCAGTGAAATGGACAATAAAAATGTTACAGTCATTTGAGATTATCTAAATATTTAATTATGTTATGTTACAGAATAATATTCCATCCATCCATCCATCCATCTTCTACTGCTTACTCCTTCTTCAGGGTTGCGAGGTGAATCTGGAGCCTATCCCAGGGAACATCGGGTGCCAGTCCATCGCAGTACATAATAATAATGCAATATGTAATAAGGCTACTACATTAGCAGATTAGCTAGGTAGCTATCTAACTGGATTATTAGGAGTACTTCTGGTGTACTGTACTAGTGTGCTAGCATAACTAGCTTTCCTCTTGTAAAATGTGTTTTAGGACCTTTCGTATGTATTTGTAATGCTCCTTGAGGAAACATGAAAATGGCAAATTAGCTTTACTAGTAATTAATAGGCTGCATTACATTAAATATACACACTAAATGAACAATGTGTGTTTTTCTGTCAGGGCCAGATCAATTTTAGCCTTCTTCTTCTTGAGGAATGTGCTTTACGGTATTATTATTATTATTATTATTTTAGCTGTGTAGACTTAGATGCATTAATTAGGCTAATGTACTGTAAACTCACTAGCTAGGTGGCTAACTAACTGGTTCATGTCGGTTTTAGGCGCTTTTTTTTTGTTCTTCTGCCAATTTACTAGACTAAATAGCTTACTACTTCTTCTACAATATATTTTACATCATTTACTTAAGAAAAATATCTGACTATCTAAGCTAGTGACATGCTACGTTAATTAGGCTATTACTGGTTTATGGCTTTTATTTTTTTTTTAATGGCTCGATAAGATTAATTAGAGCTTTCTTTTTCTTGAGGAATGAAGGTATTTCATAGGCAAATCGATATCCATATAACATCTTGCTAGCTACGCTAGTTAGGCATTTAATAAGCGTGGTGCTTACTTATCTCACTACATGAGCAAGAACGTTAGGTGGGTTACTAAGTAGCTCAAGTGTTTACTTCTTCCTCTTCTTGTTCTTCTTCTTCTTCTTCTTGAGGAATGGGTTTAAGTCATTTCTAACGCAATTTACAGACATATGGGAAATTGTCTCGTTAGCTATGCTAGCTAGGCAACTTCATGAAAATATTGTTGTTGTTGTTGTTGTTGTTGTTTTGCTTCTGCCAGGGTCAGATTGCTTGTAGATTTCTTATTCTTGGGGTCATTACTAAAGCAAGTGTATGACATTTGAGGAAAGAACTTACTGGCTAAGCTAGTCGCATATTTTTTTTTTTTTCAAATGAGCATAATTTGTTCCGCTAGCTGTTAATGAGTGTTGTCACATTTAAAATGAACATATCACATGATACATGAGTGTTTACTTCTGCTTCTTCTTGTCGAATAGGTTTAGGTCATTTCTAACGCAATTTACTGACATCTGGCGATTCATGTTGATGCTGTAGCTATACTAGTTAGGCATTTTAATGAAAATATCCAGCTCAGTAGCTAACCAACTAGTCTTGTTGTTGTTGTTGTTGTTGTTGTTGTTTTGTTTCTGCCAAGATCAGACTGATTTTAGATGTATCCTTCTCGAGGTCATTACTAGAATGACATATGTGGAAAGAACTTACTGGCTAAGCTAGTTATTGCTCATGTTACATTACTGAGGATTTTGCATTAGCAAGATAACTAGACAGCTAATTGAATCGTTTACTTCATGAGGAATGTGTTGAGGACATTTCTTGCTAGCGAACTGAATTAGTCATCATGTACAGTAGTTAAGGCCCAATCCTAACATATTTGACCGTTATATATTGAAGTCATATAAGTAGGGAAACAATAAATAAATCAGAGCACAACAACAGACTTAACAGAGTTAGAGAGCTGAGAACCGAGGCTTTGTCATCTGACTCAGTGGCTCTTTGTATTTCATTTGTTTTTTTTCTTTTTACTAATCCACTGCAGGTCTGGACTTCAAAGCTGACATTTTCAGTGGCTTTTTGGTGTCTGTCTCTTTGGACAAAGTGAACGGTTGTCAAGATCCCAGAGCTTGACCTCGGTCCCGTGCTCAGTCCTAGTTGTTTAATTTCTGTTCTCCTTTTGTTTCTGCAATCAAAGAAAGCCAGAGGTTATCGTGAGTTCAAGCCTGACAAACATGTACTGTACGCTGGCGAGGGTTCACAGTCTGACCAAAGGTTACGAGAAGTTTAAGGAAAACGTAATCATTGGAAGATCAAATAAAGTGGAATCTGAAGGAGGGTGTGTGTGTGTGTGTGTGTGTGTGTGTGTGTGTGTGTGTGTGTGTGTGTGTGTGTGTGACACAGAAAGCCTTCTGCTCTGCAAACAAAACCTGCACTGTTCAGCTCTCTCTCTCTCTCTCTCTCTCTCTAACACACACACACACACACACATACACACACTCTCTCTCTTTCTGTCTCTCTCTCTCTCTCTCTCTCTCTCTCTCTCACACACACACACATACACACACTCTCTCTCTCTTCTCTCTCTCTCTCTCTCTCTCTCTCTCTCTAACACACACACACACACATACACACACTCTCTTTCTCTTTCTGTCTCTCTCTCTCTCTCTCTCTCTCTCTCTCTCACACACACACACACACACACACACTCTCTCTCTCTCTCTCTCTCTCTCTCTCTCTCTCTCTCTCTCTCTCACACACACACACACACTCTCATTCTCTCACCACCCCCCTCTCTCTCACACACACACAAATCTCTCATTCTCTCTCATACCCCCCCCCCTCTCTCTCTCTCTCTCACACACACACACACTCTCTCTCTCACACACACACTCTCTCTCTCTCTCTCTCTCTCTCTCTCTCTCTCTCTCTCTCACACACATCTCTCTCTCTCTCTCTCTCTCTCTCTCTCTCTCTCTCTCTCTCTCTCTCTCTCACACACACACACACACTCTCTCTCTCTCACTCACACACTCTCTCTCTCTCTCTCTCTCTCTCTCTCTCTCACACACACACACACACACACTCTCTTTCTCTCTTTCTTTCTCACTCTCTCACTCTCTCTCTTTCTCTCACTCTCTCACACACACACACTCCTCTCTCTCTCTCTCTCTCTTGCTCTCTCTCTCTCTCTCTCTCTCTCTTTCACACACACACACACACACACACACACACACACACACACACACACACACACACCACCCGGTCATATTTAACCTTTGTTCTCCTTTGAACTCTATAAAACTGTGTAGTTAAAAGCAAGCAACAACAGTGACACATTCAAGGTCAGTTATTTCCCTTTCAATGCAAGAACAATGCATGTTGGAAGCGTTTCAGCTCCTGATGGCCTGACTCACTGTACATGCACATCCACAAACAGATGAAAAGGTCATGGCAAGGAGAAAAAATCAAAACCAGATCCTTCATCCGTCCGACATCTCTTCCCTTCATGCCTTCTCTTCGTTATCCTTCTTTTTCTCTCGTTACGTGTCCGTATCCTCACTGAAGCACATCTAACGTGATATATATGCATGTCGTTTGGAAAAAGGCATAACTGGGTCACGAGGTGCCTTTCATGGCGTCTGGGTCTTTGATCAAACGTGGAATATGCATGATCTGGATTATGTATGATCCCTTTTTGTTATTAAAAATAGAAGAACGGGAGGAACAGGCTTTTCCTAATTATTTCGGAGGAGAAGATGTAAATGTGCTACTGTATACACACTTACTGGCTACTTTATGAGGAACTCTATACCAATACTGAACAGGATAGCTCCTTTGCTGTCAGGACAACCTCAATATTTCGCAGCATATCTTCCATTTTATTGGTTCGATCAGATTTAACCCTAACCATGGTGACTGGGGATGGACACTGAAGTACACTGAACTCATTGTCGTGTTCATGAGGCGACTTTTCGACGTTACGTGCATTATAATGCTGGAAAAAGCCATTATAAAAGGTGTGAATTGTGTCCGCAAAAGGGACGCCCGTGGTCAGCAGTAACACTTCGATAGCATTCAATCAATTCTCGCTTGGTGTTAATGATTCCCCACACCATTATACCACCACCACCAGCCTAAACTGTTGACACAGGACAGGTTGTATCCATGGATTCATGCTTTTGATGCCAAACTATGACTGCGTCATCTGCAGGTCATAGCAGAAAACAGATTCCAAGGGTAACGCGGAACGTGACACTACCACCACCATGCTTCACTGTGTTCTCAGGGTGATGAGCAGTGTTGTGTTGGCCAAAGCCAAAACGTTGGGTCGATTTTGGTCTCATCAGACTAGAGAACCTTTTTACTTATGTAGTATACATGTATACTGTAATGGTTTATAATCCCAGAAGACAATGGAGTCCCTTTTGTCTCTCAAGTGTTTCTCTCAAGGATTCTTCCTCATGTCGTCTCAGGGATGTTTTTTTTTTTGTTTGTTTGCTTGTTTTTGCTTCTGTCACCTCTCTTTTCTTCATTAAGGCTTCATCTTTATTTATTTTTTTTAAAAGCCCTATATATATTTAAAAAAAAGAATTCATTTAATTGGATTGGATGTGCATCTACCTATATAAGTGCATAAGCACAAGCTCTACAGTTAGACGTCTGCATTTAGTTCTATAGTTAGTCGATGGCATACGTTTGTTTATATTTTAAATGCATGTGGCCAGGTGGACCTGTAACGTCTTTAGTGAATGAGGTTCACCTTGAGGTTCTCCCTACCTAATCAGAAGAAGTGTTATAGCAGAGTTATAGCATTACGAAGAACAGGAATATAAGACATACCATACAAAATGCCTTATTTCTATAAATGCTATAAATAAATAAATAAATAAATACAATAAAACTAGGCTATGCTATAAAGGTGATAAAGAATATAAGAATGCCATGTGTTTTGCATCCAGAGAATCCTCCTCTTATTAAGGTTATCGTGACTTTTAGATCCACGCCTTGGGGACAAGGCCATGCTCAGCCTGAAAACCAGCCAGAGACCAAACTCGAGCATCATAAATCATATGTACGATTTAAAAATTTCCCTCTTAAGCACAAGGGTCATTAGCTGTCATCAGCCAAGCAGGACATACTTTATATGTATTGTTCCACATCAGCAGATTCGTGCTAACTGTGCAACTTTGTTCAATCTCGCAAAAATGCATGCAAGCTTTCGTCCAATTATCTTGGGGAGGATGTGTAAAAGAAGCTCGCCATGAACATGAAGTGTGTTCTACATTTGCAGTACAGCAGACATGCTGCTTTAGCACTGGACTTCGCACTAGAATGATTGCTTACTGAATGGATCAGTGCCTAAGTTACTTTAATGTGCATAAAGAGATAAACTAATGTTGACGTGTACAAAAAAAAATAAAAAGCTTTGTCCTGTAATTACTCATGTCCTGTACTTGCTGATGGCCTGAATGCCCTGCAACATGCACCATGTGTCACGGCTGTCCATGGAGTTTCTGGGCGTGTGCGCGCGTTGTCTCGCCGATGGTCCGGGACAGTTTGGCCCTCGCCGTTCTTTTGGCTGTCTTGTCACCTCCTCTGAAGACGGAGTCTCGGGTCCTCAGCAGTGCCGCAGTCATCCACGGCTTCTGGTCGGAGCATCCAGTGATGGTCTTAGAGACGGTGATGTCATCAGTGCACTTGTTGATGTAGCTGGTCACTGATGTCATGTATTCCTCCAAGCCGATTCGTCCAGCTCGAAACGTGTCAAGATCTCATTATTTAAAGATATTGTCATTATTTGAACTGAAAATCTAATATGGGTATAAAATATATCTAATATAAGTCAAAATAAAGATCTACCTCGAATTTGATATCCATGAGAGCAGAGTATTTTTGTGAATTAAAAAAAAATTAAATAAAAGACCTAAAGGTTCAACAATAAAGACATTTTTTTTTTCACAGGCCTTCTTTGCTCACTGAGGGTGCCAATATTAGTAGAGAGCACCGTATGGTGAATTAATGAGATGAGAAGTCAGAAATAACTTTGTAATGTCTCGGATCAACGAGATAGCTTGAAATAAGGTGTTGAAATCAGGTTGAAACCACGAGATATTACATTCAAAATAAAAGAAATAATAAAGTCATGAGATCTGAAGAGGAAATGACCGCGCTTGTGTTTCACGAATTGTGGTTCAGGGCTTTCGTAAAGTCTGAAACTGCTTTGGCAGGAAGTTAATCCTGTCAGCGCCCTCATTCTTACCTCCCCCACCCCCTACCCCTTTGATACACACACAAAAAAGGAAGCCATACATGCATGTGACCCAGTTTACGAGGAAAATATATAAATGTGTATAAAAGAAAGATTATATTCAGGAAGTCTTTCATGTATCAGCTCGCTCGGTGCTCGTTGTGTTGCCGTGATCCGACAGATGCTGAACCTGAATTTCTCCACAGTATACAAGACGTCTGTGTGATCATGTGCCACGCCACAGTTGGTTCCGTCGACGTGGATATGTGATGAAGAGGAGAAAAATAAACAACAACAACAAAAAAAAGCGAACAGAATTTCCGTCTTCACCCGATTTCCTGAGAAGAAGCAGTGTACCTTCGAGCCTGGGGCTGTTTGCTATCTATTGTGTCTCTTTCTTACCAGAATCCTCTTTACAGGTCACTGATCTGTCTTGACGCTAACCCCGGTGAAGCACAGAGCCATCTCTTCCCCATCACTTCCTCTTAAGTCTGAGTCATATTGACCCACACGCATTAAGGTCACAACGAGGCGCAGAAAAAAAGAAAAAATAAATTGCCTTTTTTTTTTTTTTTTTAATGCTTTTAGTGGAGAGAAATGTGTTTGTTAGCTTGAGAAAACCGATCACATTTGGAGATTTTCGACTATATATCTATAATTCAGATTTGTAGCTTCAGTGTGAAGTGTGATTCTTTTGTGCGTGTATTTCAAGCAGAAGTAAAGTTCTAGCAATTTAATATCTGGTTAAAAGTAAAAAAAAAAATGAATTAAAAAAACATTGTGTTATAACATACAGAATTTGTGTCTTAAAAAAACAAACAAACAAAACAACAACAAAACTTCTAAGTCTTCTAAGTGCTGCAAACTTTTGCACTTAATTGTAAATAATTATTTAATCATAATTGAAAATCCATCCATCCATCCGCTTATGCTTTTCAGGGTCACGGGGAACCTGGAGTCTATCCCAGGGAGCATCGGGCACAAGGCGGGGTACACCCTGGACAGGGTGCCAGTCCATCGCAGGGCACAATCACATACACACTCACACACCCATTCATACACTACAGACACACCAATCAGTCTACCATGCATGTCTTTGGACTGGGGGAGGAAACCAGAGTACCCGGAGGAAACCCCTACAGCACGGGGAGAACATGCAGACTCCACACACACACACACACACACACAGGGCCACGGTGGGAATCGAACCCCTGATTCCCACCTTGAGGTGTGAGGCGAACGTTCTAACCAGTAAGCCACCGTGTGCCCATAATGGAGTAGCCAAAAAACCCACAATTTTTACTTTGTGCATTTTGGAACTTTATTCAAAATCTGTGCAAGTAAACACCAAAATGAATACATTTAAAAATTATATCACAATAATATTCAATATGCTGCAGTCCAAACATTTATTCTTTGTTGTTTAAAACCAAGTTAAATCCTCGAAGCATTAAAGAAACCCATCATTGCACTGTTGCTGTACATGACTTGATTGGTGTTTTTTTTTTTTTTTACCAGTTTGGTTTTCCTCTTGTAAAAAATAAAATAGAATAAAAACCAAAATAAATATATACTTTTTTTTGAAAATGTATATGCACATCTCTTTCAAAAGTTCAGATATTTTACTCCGCAGTCTTAGAATAAACAGACAATATATATATATATATATATATATATATATATATATATATATATATATATATATATATATCATTTTTTTAATAATCAGGCTTCATGACAAAATAGTTATGCTTAAGACTTGAATTCCTCCTTGAGCAGTAATACGTAGGAACCTTCTCATGCATCTGCATGCAACAGGCAGCTGTGGACTGTTGAATATCTGACATAACACAACATCGTTGCAGAATTGTAATTTTACCAAGAGACACATGCAAAAAGTAGGACCAAAAAACCAAAAAAAAAACAAAACAAACAAACAAAAAAAACTCTCTAATTATGTACATATTCACACAGCCGTGACAGCCGTGCGGACTCTTTAGGAAATTCCAAAACTAAAAGGTTTCTCTTTTTCAGTCATATAAAATAGCCATCTTTCATAAAGATAAAGATTACGGTTATGTACAGAAATATAGTTTATAACAAGACTTTAAGATCGAGGGACAAAAATAACGTGTTATATTCCCATTCGTAAAATGTAAGACCATTATCATATACGTTAGCATATGCGGGGAATGACAATTGTAGCACAGTACTCCCGTAAATCACGACCATTAAAACAACACACATTCTGCACGTAACTAGAACACTCTCCGCATCTCCAGCAAGCTTGATTTGTCTTGTTTTAATGCATCTTCATCGCATAATGCTAGACATTCATGGCACATGCTGATGCGGATACCTATTCATATAATCAGATTACATCTTCATCTTTAGCTGAGCAACATGTCAAATCATTTCTGATCAAGTCTTTATTTTATTTTATTTTTTTTGTACCGTCATCATCATATAAGGATATTGCAGAAATCTCTATTCTTGGCTTGGTGCGATGAAATGCCGAGTTATTTGTAAAGCACTTCACAAATTAGTCCAAAAAAAGAAAAAAGAATAAAATGAATAAATTAAAAGCCATCAATACCAAATGATACAAATCACATATCATGCACATACTATATCATGTTTTTATACTGACGAAACCAATGAAAAATATGGGCTAACGTAAAGAACTGCGTACTTTTGTGCAGCACCTCCTGAAGAAAATACGGGTTTGCTTAAGGGAAGTTGCCGGATAATAAAAAAAAAAAAAAATCAATGACATAACCTGTACCACTGCAGCATAACGGACTATCAAAACTATCAAAATTCAACAATGGAGGAAGTTCGATTAGGAAATGTTAGGAGATATATTATCAGGAGCATGTCACAAACATTATTTTTTTTTTAAATAGTTTTATATTCAACTGGTTTAAAAATTCAAATCGGAATACTAAGTATCGTTTGTTTGTTATGTATTTTTTGAAAATCATCCAGGTAAGAAATGGCAAGAAATGAAGCACTGATCGTACGGAATAGAGAGTAGACAACGGTTTGCTTATTAACAAACAAAATGGCAATACAGAGAAGCAAGAAGAATGAAGAGCAAGAAATTTTCATTCCGGAGCAGTCTTCTTCATGACTTCTTGAGCGATCCGTTGAGCCGTGGTGAGTCACAGCTATGAATCCCGTTGTGATGTGGGTTTTGTTGTAAGTGTACTTTGAGGTCAAAGGCCTCAGACTCATCTTTCTCTTGAGTCTGCACTCTGCGAGGTCCTGACTTGGCTTCAAGCTCCACTCTGTCCCTAACCAAATGTGCATTGCTCCTCTGGAGCATATAATACAAAATAGGGTTAGCTTTAGTCAATCGTGGAGAATCCAGGTGGCAGTCTTTTGTTTTATCACCGTTCACAAAACCAGTCAGGTCCCGTTTTGACCTGGACGAATCCTGCTGAACATCAGAAAGAGACTCTACTCTGTTTATTCCTGCTGTTGCTGAAGGTGGCTTGCCCTGGTTCAAGGTCTGGTGACAGCTTTGAAGCTCACCGTTGTTACATGGTTCTTTGATTGTACTCCCATTTTGGACTGGGCGTTCCAGCGAATTAAATGTACCCCTTGACTGAGACAGTTCCTTCAAACAGTTGTCTGAAAGAAGTAGCTGCTTCAGGACATTGAATCCCCTATTGTCGTTACGCGGTGATTCACATGGTGGAAACTTAGCTGGCGGACTGTCTGCATGTGGTGGGCTGGATGGATGACTGGATTCTTGAGACTCTGGAATTGCAGAGGTTGAGCAATCGCTATCATCCTTTTGGCTGCCAGAACTATTACACCTTCTCTGCTGGGTCATTTTAACATGGTCCTCGGGTTTAACTGAAAATTTCCTCTTCTTGGGGATGGTTGGTCCCTGGTGATGATCCACTGGTTCCTCTTTAATGCATCCCTGATTGGAGTGCGCTAAAAAGTTTGGCTTTAGGTTTCTGGGCTTCTGATGGAGGAGTTGACAAAGAAGACCATCTCTAGGGACAGCCACTGGGGGAAGTGGCTCTTGCTTTATACTTCCCTGATTGAGAGCGTGGGGACTCTGCCTGTGTGACTCTGCTAATTTGTTTTGCCATTGATTTGGTACTTTTTCATCATCACACATTTCGTCTTCTAGAGGCTCGGTTTTGACTGCGGGATCTGTTGAGGCTCGGTTCAACGCATTGTGGGATTTTGAATGATTTTCTTGCTTTCTGGATTCTCCCTTTCTCTTATTGCCAGCTCGTTCTTTTTGAGATTTATTCCCCAAAAGGAGCTGTAGGACTGTACGCCTCTCAAGGAGATTTTCAATCTCTGAATTATGTTGTGTAGACTCTGCCACAAGAGAGTTTACCGTTTTCACTTGAGGGGTGTTGTTTTTCTGAACTGGTACAGCAAGCTTTTCTAACAAAGTTGAAGTCTTTGAAGTTCTAAACTCTTCGGCTTGTCTTTTGACTGGAGGCAGAGGAGCTTTCGGTGTGGGGGAGCTGGCAGCATTTTGTTTTCCGCACTGAGCTAAATTTTGTAACAGTTTACTAGCACTAAAAGCTCCTTCTTTGACACTTGAACCACTTGCAAGTGGTTTATTCTTACACAGATCCAAGGGTACTGACTGTGTATGAGGAGAGTTATACACGTTGTAAGGAGATGCACGGATGTTACAATCTCTGCCTTGGGAAAATGTTGGCAGTAATTTAGGACTTCTGGTATTCATTCTACACTTAGGGCTAGGCTCTCTTGTATCCTTACACTGACCTGGATAAAAAAGTGTGTGATTACTTGTTGACGCACTACTGACCTTAGGTAGGATCTTAGGCTGTAAATCTGGATTATCAGGGGCTTTGTTTGTCTTCTCGACGTGTTTTTGATCAAGGAGCAATTCCAAAAGGGTAACCTTGTGGTGGGGTTTAATCTCGGAACACGTGTGTAACTCTTTGGGTTCTGTAGGTAACTTCAAAGTTGGACTCTCTGATGTCCACCTGGTTTTCAGAGACTCTGTGACCTTGTCTAGCGCAGGTGAAGATGAAGAAAAGAGTGGCGTTGAGATGTTCACTTTGTTCTTCAAAGAGAGGTCGATAGGAGAGCAACTGGAGCGAGTACTCTCAGCGTCACTGCTATCTTTTGGTAGACTGTTGGAATTTGAGTGTTCGCTGTCCGAGAACATAGGAGACCCTCGACTTGAAAAGACGCTGACGTCCTCCTTCAGGTGATCCTGAGAAATAAGTCTCTGTGGTGTGTTGTGGCTGTTGAGAAGTTGAAGAAGCAGACTGCTGCAGTTCTGCGATGGCCTGCCATGCCTTTCAAAAGGCCTGCGCTCCCTGAAGGGATGTGTTCTCCGCACTGAACCCACTGACCTACTATGTCCTGTATGCAGGCTTTGACTTTGTCTGGTAGAGCTTGTTGGCATTTGAGAAGGTATCCCATTTTTGGTCTGTAAGGAACTGAGTCCATCATTGTTCGTCTGAGATATTGTAGGCTGTTTCTTTTCTTGAGTTTGCTGTGTGGCAATGGCTGCAAGCCTTTCACTGGCAGATCGCCCAGCTAGTTGAGCTTTAAGTGCATGTTCTCTGGAATACTGTTGCAGGTGGGCCTCACTCGAAAGCAGCAAGGCCAGCTGACTGCAGGCCACACTGGGTTTTGGCGATGGAGCCGGACTCGACCTGATATTTATTAGACTGGCTACAGCTTTTAGACGCTCAGTGCAATGAAGGGATTCTGACGAGGAGGACCGAGCACTGCACTGTAATGCTCCTGGAGACTTTGACAACCTTTCCTGGCTGGGCTGTCGGTGGTGGTACATCTGAGTGTTGGAATTGTTCTGCATTGTACTGTTTCCGGCCAAACGTAGACCAGATCCATCAGATCCATGGCCATACTCTGGTATCTTGTCCTCTTTATTGGGGTTACTGCCTGAACTGGATGCCTTCTGTGGTGTCAAGTTTTGTACAATCTGCTGTGACAGGGCCACATTTTGGAGCCTTGTGCTGAAGTTTTGAAGCAGACTTGCCAGCAATGTGCTCTCTCCTTTACACTGCAGTGCACCATTTAGGCCACAGTGTTCCTGCTTTCTCCCATTGAGCTCAGAAGAAGGCATGGACATTTGTCGCACTTGGCTCTCATGTTCAGTCCAGACTTCAGAGCGAAGCAGCCGAGCTTTTTTCACATGATGTGTTGACCCTCCTTGGGGAGTTGTTTTGTCCTGTTCCTGCTGAGCGCTATGCTTTGGCAATGTAAGCCCTGGTGTCTCTTTGTTCTTCTGCTCCTCATTGCCTTTTTCAGCCTCACTCTGTTGTGTTGCTGTGGCACTTTGTGCTCCTGCTACCCGATGCATGAGTAAGCCTTCCAGATATGTTAGAACAGCAGAATCCTGGTGTGTCTCAGGGCCAGTCTCTTCCCCATGAGTCATGTTCAATATTATGGTCCCTTCTATGGCTGGCCACCACAACAGAGAAGAAAATTTTTCAGATAGTGTCCACCAAGAGATCCAATGGCTTTTGACTTCACAATATCGGCTGCAATTTTACAGGGTATTTCCCCGTCACAGAAGAAAAAAAACTTATAAAACTACAGCAGAGATATGACCACAGTCATGCGTTTGTGACTCTTCTGAGTTTCCATCTTAGTGGATGTGTAACAAGTTTGCTTCTTGGGTACCAACTCACGCACCTGGCCATACCATGATTTCCTGAACACAGGCTCTGTTGGAGGTGGCCCTGTATGATAAAAAAAGAAAAAAAAATTATGATAAAATGGTTCTATATATAGATATATAGATATATATACACATACACACACAGAGAAATTGTTCAGTATATAATAAAATAAAGAATGTCCAAACATCTACAAACATGACCTGTGGAAATGAAAAAGAAAGTCTAAGGCTGATTATTTTTTTTTCTTATCAGGTTGGCTAGCAATAGTTTGTTGATGCACAATGACAACTGGAGAAGGACGTTACGCATGAAGTCAGCCTGATGTCAACTCACACAGAAGATTATGATCGAGGATTAACCTTGCTCACGCTCTAAGAGGCATTTGATCAGTCCTGTCCTTCTGCACATTAAGCAAAAACGAGAAACTGCGGGAGGATTGAAGGTTGTGACAGAACTCTTGCCAAAATAATCGCACAGCTGCCAGATCAGAAGTTGGCTCGTATTTAGATTCTACATTCTTGGTTTCTCCACCTCCCACCCCCATCTTAAAACATGGTGGTAGATGGACTGGTGACTCTAAAACTCCGGCTAATTTGACTTTATGTTTATGTTATCATTACTAAATGAGACCCAGGGCAAGTAATATAGCTCAGCAACCACAGCTAACTCTAATTGGCACCTTTGCTGGCTTTGCTTCCCAGAGACCATAAAGGGGAAGGAGATCTCATGACCTTGTCAAGAAACTGCTCCATGAAGCAGTGGTGGCAAGTGTCACAAGCCACTAACAGCCTCGAAAACGAACCGAGCGGTCTCAGATCCGGATCATTTTGAAAGCACAGATAATCATCTTCACAAAGTTAGACTTCCAGAAATAGATGTTTGCCTATCCACTACATACCCATAAAACATCGGGGTTTCATCATGTACTTTGTAGTGAAGCACTCACAAAAAGTTCCAGTTGAGAAAAAAAAAAGAAGTACATCTTGGATTTGGCCAAAAGATACATCTCTTTTATTGATTAAAATAAAGCACTGAGTGTCAAAACACTGCTGCTAGTGATGGAAAGGGCGAGGCAATTCTCGTTTTTCTCAACCGGCTTCTTTTTACTCGTTACGCATGTTAACACAATGTGTGGACGTGTGAAATCGTCCTCCATTGTTCACACACGTTCTTGCAAAAGATTAGTAGGTACAAACGAAAATAACAATAACTGCAATAACAGTAGGGTTGGTCAAACTTTCTGTAGAAAAGGGGCGAGATTGGCCAAGAGTTTCTGTGGGCGCATGTCCTTCGAGACTGGGTAGGGATAGGATTAAACGTCAAGACGGATATATTTAGCCAGCTTTAATGGCTCTGCTCTACAATGAAGTATAAATGAAGTATACACACACACACACACACACACACACACACACACACAAAAACTCCCCCAAAAAACCAATGTGATGACACACATACATAGTATTTAAACACAATAAACACATCCATTACTCACTGGAGCGTACATGAAAATAACGTCGTCATCTGACAGACAGCAGCCAGGGCCTTTTATTTACACTTCAATTCTAAATCATTTAAAGTTCTTCCCGTAATAAAGGCAATATATACACAGAAATCCTCCGGTGTATGGAGGATATGGATGAAGATTGGCCATATACTAGTACAGTATTGCAGTATTATTTATGTATACATTTCTAAATGGAGGAAGCGGATTAATGTTGTTTCCTGAATGTGCGGGATAGATAGTAAACACCAGCAGTCTGGTATTTATACGCATAATTCAATTTCAAACATGACAATATGCTGTAGTTTTCTACCCGGTGATGTTTAATCCATTCAGAAATGTTAAGGATTTTAAGATTAAGACGAAAAGAGAATCCACGGAAAAACCCGTAAACTGACACTGGGGTGTGCTCATCAACGTGGCTGAGCCGAGTTTATCGTTAAAAATCCTGGTTATTTATGACCCTGTATTGGCTGTTCTATTCAGGTCTACGACGTCATTACGTTATCACCATAAGAGATGAGTGAAGACACGCCTGGACTTGTATCCTGGGGGAGGAAAAAAAAAAAAAACCTCCTTGCAAAATTGAGCAGCCTGATATTAATGGAAAGGGCTTGATATCCGGACTAGATCCTTCATTTGTCAAGAGCAAGGTTGAAGATTAATTGACCCCGGGGAAAAAGAAAAAAAAAAAGAAAAAAAAACCCACCACGTAATAAATGATGTCCACGGTCCAAAAATTGTATTCCATTTATGCGATTTAAAATGCATGATGAGGCAAAAGAGGCAGAACCTGCTCCCGTTTGAAGTCAAGGTCGTTCCCTGAGCCAGAGCTGTTTGAGTGGATGCAACAGCTGGCGTCCATACAAAGCATTAGGCCCTAATAAAAAGTGACAAACCTGCCCTTGCTTTTGCGCATACACATCCAACATCTGACAACTCTTTGCTGCGCAGATGTGGCCTCAGCATTAGACGGGAGCTCGAGGTTGGCACGGCTCGAACATCAACACAGCGAGTGCGCTGCTTAAGCTCCGCTCGCACGCCGGAGCTGCAACAACACATTCCTAAGATAACGTTTCATGACTCAGTCAATCATGGCACCTCTCAAACTGGGTCACTGTGACCTACTTCGAAAGAAGCATGACGGGCATCACGCTCTGCCATTTTCCAGCTGGAGTCCTTCATTAGTGCTCCACCAATCAGGCTGGAGTTAAAGGCATTAGTTTGACCTACATTGCTCATCCAAATCGGAGGAATGTGCACACGGCCCGGGCGAAACAAACAGCACTGTTTTTCGGAGTCGTGTCAGGAATTACGGCATGACCTTAGAACCGGCGGAGTACTGAGAAGCGTAGATAAGCGTAGTTTATCTGCTATATGAGAAATAAAACACAACAGGCTGTGCAGTTATAGAAAAATAATCAACAAGCAGGCGGTGTGATGCGGCCCGACGAATCGTATAGTTCTTATTATCACCCTGACGTTCATTACTTTCCAATGACACACCACACCTGACGTGTTTTATTCCTCTTACGCCACAGCGATTCGCCAATGATTCCATTTATTTATTTATTTTATCTGGTAAAAAAACGGCACTTTTTTATCCACTATCCATGCTGTAGAGCTTTCACGAAACAAGCTATTTCCCATTATCGTTTATATTAAAGCAGCTATAAACAGTTTCCTCTGTCTTGAAGTTAACATGCAGCTTGTAATGTCAGAGAGAATGCGAACACACATTTACATCTACTATATTGTCTTGTATAGTAATTGGTAGAATGTCCATTTTCAACACTGGTGACTGGCTTCCTGTAAATTCGTCGTGTCAGTCAAAGTCAGTTCAGAATCGCTACAAATTCCAGAGAATTTCTCTTGTTCCTCACGTCCGTTGGCTCGTTTCAGCACGTGGTTCCCGATAATGTTTTGGCTTTGGTAGGAAGTCAAGGGATTCGATATTAGATCTCAGGGTGTCTCAAAAGATACTACATTCACATTGTGTACTTTGTAACAGTCAAGGACAAACGCCGGACGATAACAGCCGAGACGCAGGATAAGCGAAATATTTTCGGCTAACTCCTAAGTGTCTGTGGAAAATGGCTCGATTTCCTTGGAGGAAAATTTTGCGCTAGCTGCAGCAACCAGAACGGGACTATTAGCCGATGATTATTGCGCAGACCTGTGCTAAGACATTAAGACCTGGGCCTTGTGAACCGCTAGGAGTGGGCCTGAGAAACGCAATTACTGACCTGCCATAGAGAACACTGGAGAAAGATGTAATAACATCCAAAATGAATATAACTCTCGGTGGATTGCGGGGAGGAAATACAGTTATAAATAATATATAACTATACACTGTGAAAGCGTCCGTAAGACAGCAACTCGGGTGTATTGGCGAGAATCGTTAACGTGAACAACCTCCGGAAAAAAACAAAAACAAAAACATCCAGATAATAGTCTCTGACAATGTGCAAACAATAAAATACGGTGTCTTTATCCCCTCTGTCATTAACCAGAGCTATTACGGCCTAATAAACGGCAGGATAGTTGTTATTGTTATTGGCTCGACGTGATGTAATCAGACACGAGACAACTCCGAGCCAACAAAATATCGACTGCCTCAATATTTCCGGTCCATATTATTGGTCACTGTGGGAATCTTATGCCAAGCTGAAAGCCTAATAGCTTAATAGAGACAATTCAATGTTTCATAAACACAAGCACTCGAAGCTACAAAGACTTTTTTTTTTTTTTTCTGGTGTATGAAAAGATACTTATCTTATAAAAATAAGATCTTTTGATCTGACGGAAAAAAAAACTCCCCATGTCGCTCTTTACTGTAAGAGAAGATAGAGATCAGATATTCGCAAAGGCTTATCAGACCATCAACTTCCTCTCTCTATACAATAAATAAACATCGTAAAGACTGCTGTTGCCTCTGCACAGATATTAATGACTTAACCACACATAAAACTTAGGAATCAGAAGGTTTAATATATACACCTATATACTATATACTAACATGTTGTATATATAGAGCGGGGAAATAACTATTGAAGATTTCTTGTCAGTAAATACATTTCCAACGAGGTTATTCACGTGAGATTTTCACCAGACATCAGTATTAACTCACTGAGTCCACATGTATAAACAAATCCAAACATCAACGTCCATAAATGAAGTTATGTGTAATAAAGTGGAATGACACGGGAAAAAAAGTACTGAACACGCTAAGTAAATGAAATGTATTTAATACTTAGTGGAGAAGTCTTTGTTTGTAATGACGGCTGCAGGACACTT
Organism: Ameiurus melas; assembly: GCA_012411365.1. Classification (NCBI taxonomy): domain Eukaryota; kingdom Metazoa; phylum Chordata; class Actinopteri; order Siluriformes; family Ictaluridae; genus Ameiurus; species Ameiurus melas. Next base: position 30,982,246 of record CM022759.1, on the reverse strand, counting down.
CCTGTATGCAGAAACGAATGGGCCGCAGTATTCAGGTGTGATTTCAACTGATAAAAGTAACCGACAGCAATATGTAGTATGAAACATAATCTAACATGCCGTAGTGTTCTGTCCGTCTTCGTTTGATTCAACTGCAGCTGAAGATGAAAAGTTCAGACTTGGTGGCATAAAATACGGGACGTATTGTGCGCCAGAAATAAATATGTTCCGTACAAGGAACGCATTCCGTCAAATTTCGGATTGAAATTTACACACCGCTACATCCAAGCGCTTGAGAAAAGCTTGTTTACGGAGATCAGACCGGTTCATTTCATCCAAAATAGAGCGAAATGATCAGGTTTCTGCAGTGGGTCTGAATTTAATGAACTGAATCTGTAACGTGTTGTACGGTTTCTTTTTACGCTCGAATTGTGTACAGGGGGATTGGGTCGTAATTTTATTTGATTAATAATTCTGAAAAAATTCAATCTGATGCTCGTCAACATGTGATCGCTGTTGTTTACACTTGTGGGGGTGGGGCTAGTTTCGAAGCCTGAAAAATATAAACATCCAGGTTTATATTACAAGGTGGAGCCCTTATTATATAAGTAAATATACAATGATATCATTATTAAAGGTCTAGAAAGGTGAAATACGTTCAGAGATCACAGACCTCACCTTTAAGGAATCACAACAAGGACTATATATAAATTCTATTGTAAAGTAAACAGCACACTTTTGTAACTCATATCAGTTTCTCAGCCAGATGTTCAGCGTTCAGGTGTTTGGGCTTTGCTGTATTTCTACCTGCCCTGTCTATGCCATTTTTGTTGGGGATCATAAATCTATCACATGGCATTATCAGTCAGTCAGTCTTCTTAAGTTACGTCTGAAAGTCTGGAAACACGTTTAAAGATTACACACCTCACCTTTAAATTGCAACGCCTAAGCGCAGAAATCTAAGAAATCTGACATATTAAAAATTAATAATAATAACACTAACTCTATTAGAAAGTAAACAACGCACTTTTTTTAAAACTCAAGGCAGATCCGGAGCCAAACGTTCAAGAACCCTGCAGTGATCGCTCTGGTTGCCTACACCTCATTTCTGTGGCGGCTCATTTCTGGGCCTGAAAAATGTCAACAGATGCTTTAAAAGGGACTAAAGTCAGTCTGTAAGTCATTGTACAGCCTCAGTCAAAAAATTACACCCGCCCCCCCCAACCCAAACCTGAAATATCTGAAATGTTTCGTGTGGATACAAATGTGCTGTGTTTATACCAACCCACATCTGGGGTGGAGCTTATTTCCGGGCCTGAAAAAAAACTTCGAATTTTCAAACTAGGCAGATGAACTACATGCGAGGCGTTACTATTAGAATGTACACAGCACACTTTTGTAACTCATTTCAGTTCTTCAGCCAGACGTTCAATCATCCCAACACCAAGTATAAAGACCTACCATGATGCCGAGCGTTGATGCCAAGAACAGGTACAGTATGGTAATCAATTTGCTCTGCAGGCTGGAAGGCAGGTCTGAATACTAATGTCTGCACAGCACCCCCTCTCCCTCGGTTAGACACTCTCTCCTCTCTTTCTCTCTCCTCTTTTTTTTTTCCTTCTGTCTTCCTTTCTGGGCTTGACACCTCAATGTGCCCCGATCCAGAGCAGTAGCCAAAGGGCAACAGCTCGTCCTCTGTGCAGATAACCACTGCCACTAATCAAGTGTGTGTACGTGTGTGTGCGCGCGTGCTACAGTATGGGATTAGAGGGCTTGCTCAGTGCAACTCAGCACAGAACAGCGGCTAAGTGCTCGCACAACAAGGTCACCATTAAACCTGCAGTAACCCTGCCACTGCTTCCCGTCTCCTGCCCAACACACACACACACACACACACACACACACATTGCACATACACACACCGATCCTAACCCTCATTTCACTTTTTCAAGTGCACGCAAATCTCCGCCGCCAATCTCGGCCGGGTCAGGATAATTCATCATATTTTACTAGTGACGGCTTTTCCACCTCGCCTGAATGATATTGCATCCTGGCACGGTGACAAGAGCAAGGCGCAGGCGGGTTCCTCTCCGCCTCTGAGGATGCTCCACTGCGTCGCCACACACTCGCTTTTATGCTGCTGAAGTGTGTGACTCTGTGTGTGTGTGTGTGTGTAATAGAGGAAGTCAGAGAGGTGGGCTACGGCTGTTTCACTATGCTCAGGGATGAAAGCTTAAGCCAAGCTGAGACGCTCGAACGGACACGACAGTTATTGCCCGAGTCCGCCCTGCAGCACTTAGCAATCCCTACTTTTTCCCGCTCTCGTCGCGAAGGAGAATAAAGCGCAACCTGCTGGCTGTCTCTATAACGCGGTCAATTCATATAAGAGCACGAAACAGCATTTGGAGTCATTGGGATTTCTTGAGCGTGACCACGAAAATGACGTAATCATCAAACAACCTGGAAACGTTTTCGGTTTTCAGTATTCAGTATTTCAGGACGCATACAGCATATAAATCTTAGAGCTTAAAGAATGGACTTGACACGCCATAATCAAATATTAAATCAATCCCTCAAGATTATAGACTCAGATGTACTCATTTATTAACTGTGGCAAAGTGGGGGTGATGAAGTGAAGCTACTGTTACCACCCGGAAGTGTTTTAGTCCTCTTACACCATAGCAATTACACTATTTATTCATCAGTGAAGAAATGTCGTGCGATGTCCATGAAACACTTTAGTCTCTGTTATCACTAACATACACTATATACTAGCAGATTATATTTATTACGTATAGCATAACTGTTACAGAATAAACCTCCTGTAAGAACTCTTCTAACGTCGATGCCGAATTTGGTGTCAGACTCCATTTCCCAGAATGCACTGCTGCCTACAAACATGGCCTCCATTGACACCAATTCCCAGTTCACACACTCAAGTTCACGTGATTACTGACTGTAACAGAGTGGTGCAGGAGTGAGTCCTAAAACACGGGGTGTGTCTCAATCAGCTCCCTAGGTGCTGAATCAGTATATCGTGTACACGAGCTCGGGCGGCGGTGGATCAGGTGGTAGAGCGAATTGTCCACTAATCGTAGGGTTGGCGGTTTGATTCCTGGCCCACATGACTCCACATACCGAAGTGTCCTTGGGTACTGAGCCCCGGTGCCATGATAGCGCCTTGCATGGCAGCTCTGCTATCATTGGTGTGTGAATGGGTAGCAGTGTAAAGTGCGTTGGTACTGCTAAGGTAAAAAAAAAGCACTATATAAGTACAGACCTTTTACCATGGTAAGAACCATGACTCAGTTTCTGGTGACATGACTACATTGACGTACTTGTACTGTAAAACGTCTAAATATTTACGTTTTACATGTGATATAAATTTGCTAGCTTAATCATACTGTCATAACACGTCAAGCAGGACCGTAGGCAAGCTAGTGGATTATTATTATTATTATTATTTTTTAAACCGTTAAACACTCAAAAGTCTTTCGACTCAAACAAATCATACACAGAACTTCAATGAAGTTAAAAATCGCTAACCTAAGAAATCATTTGAGAGCTACAACAACGATAATAAGTTTCTAGTCGAAGCGGGAACATAGTGAGCATCGATGCTCCCTGGTTTTTGTGGTGCATTGTGGGATTGTGCACTGGAAGGATTTTGCCATTGAGACAGCACTTACAATGGCCGACTCTCTGATCAGTGCCCTGACTACTGAACTGCGGAGCTGGTTGAGAGTTAGCATTTTATCACGTCCGGCTCCGGCGTCCCGAAGTCAGTGGGTTTTTGGTTAAATGACTGCAATAAGGTTTGTGGTGAACGCAAGCTCTACGACGTAAAATACATCGGCGATACCCAGCTCGTGATTTTTTACAGCTTGAACATGTCTTGAAGTGGTTAAATGGCCCGACGTCGTTACAAAGTATTCGCTCGGCTCTGTTCAAGTGATTGACATGGGGCAGTGGTGGCTTGGCGGTTAAGGCTCTGGGTTAGTGATTGGAAGGTCGCGGGTTCAAGCCCCAGCACTGCCGAGCTGCCTCTGTTGTACCCTTGAGCAACACCTTTAACCCTCTCTGCTCCAGGGGGCGCTGTATCATGTCTGATCCCAACTTCCTGACATGCTAGGGTATATGAAGAAAACAATTTCACTGTGCTGTAATGTATATGTGATAAATAAACACTTATCATGTTTGTTTGTTCTGGTTTTTGACCCACGTCACCTTCTCGTTTATCGATCACGGTTTTGAATACTTGTTCTCCTTACAGAAAAAGAGTGAACAATTGCACGTTGTTTATTTTTGTATCTATATATGTACAGTGCGTACGAGGCAAGTCCCTGTGCGAGAAACGTTAAAGTACAAGATCGAGCACTCTACTCTAAAGCTTTGCGTTGCCTTGTGGTTGAAAATTCATCAACAGAGCTGCGGTAGCTATAACCATCTTTTCCGCCATGTAACTGGGACACCCTTTTATTTAAAAAATGTATAACAGACATGCATTTTTCAGACACGTTTTCGGACATCAAGAGACATACGGGTCACTGGCGTTAGTCATCTGAACATAGAAACTGGAATATGAAACATTCAAATGTGGATTCTTGCATATGAATATGTAAATACGATTGCCCTAGATTGTCTGTTATTCCACTATGGAAAGACTAGTCTAGTTCACAACACGCACTTGTGCATTTGATACGAGACGGAAACACAATGTCCTTATTCTGTCAATAAGGACACAGCCAGAGCAATAAAGGGTTACTGAGTACATAATGAGCATCATTATCACTCCCAGACAGAGGGATATGACCTCCATGATGCTGTTTCCTACTCAGCAGGAGGGAGCTGGTGAGGAAACAGAGACTGACAGAGAAAGAGAAAGAAAGAGAGAGAGAGAGAGAGATCGACATGCAAATGAGGACGAATGAAAACAAAAAAAAAAACGGGGGCTCAGAAACAAACTGCATTGAAAATTCCATTCTCTACACTCTAGAACGAGAAGAAAGAGAAGAACTAGGGCAAAAACACATTTTGGTGTGTGTTGTGTAACACGCCCTTGACATGTTGACATCAGGTGACACTATGTCACCGGCCACCTGGCAGATCTTCCACCTTCTCGCGACTTCCAGTGCCCTAAAACGTCAAAGCCCCTCCTCCTTTCGCCCGACAGGCCCCTCCCCCTGCTCGGGGAAGGTCGAACGGGTCAGCGTGTCCTCATCTGTAATCCACTGCCATTCGTCAGCAGCCAGGGCCGGGGGAGGCAGCCTCGCGACGAAGGGAGAATGCCCAATTAGGCAGCTGTCACACAAAGCGGGGGCTGCAGAAAGCCGGCGATAGAGGTAGGGAGGTAGTGAGGAAAAAAACATCCCCTGCTGTCTGCCGAAAGGACGAGCAGCTGTGAGTGCCAATAACAGCGATATGTTAACCATTTCCACCCGAAAGGGCATGGAGGGCGCGTGAGGTTGCTACGTTCACTCCTACTTTATCTGGCTCGTAACAAAATATTACAACCGGTGTCACGCTCGGCTGCTCAGGAACCTGGCTCGGGTTCCAGCACCTCGATCGGGTCCATGCCGGAAATGCATCCGTGTGTATTTATTGCGGATTGCGTGTGGATCTATTCGAGGAGTGTAGCGCCCCCCCCCCAAATAAATAAAGAAATAAATAAACGAAAATAAAAATAACAGTATATTTTCTCTGAACGTAGTGCAGCTGCAAATCACAGGATTACATAAATGCACTCTTTGTTACCGTTTCTATAGTAACAACTCACTCACGGGGACCTCATCTAGGTGACACCTTCGCATAAACGAACAACAAAAAAAGTGTCATTGTTGGGCGAAGGAGTCTCCAGTCTCAGTGCTCTGTAAGATTCAGGAACTTCAAGAGAGAGCGAAAACAGAGAGAGGCTGATGTCAGAACAACTGTTTACATCTGCAATAATGCACAAGTGGGAACGGGAACTAGTTTTTTCGAGGACCTTTCCCAACGTTAAACGTAATTCTGAATACGTTCTAAATACAAATAAATTGCAGTCGTATATAAAAAGAATTATCACACGAGCAATGATAACGAGTGCCGTAGCTAATCACAGCTGTGCCGATACGCGGTATAACTGAGCAATTGCGATTGCGACAAGAAATTAATATAGAGTGATTGACATTTCGGATACACCATGGCCGAATGTTCTGTTTTTTTTTTTATGCTCCGCTAGAGTAAATAGACCCCGAAGCAGCTACACTCACTTTATAGCTAGCTAGCTAGCAAGCTCTCACTGATTTGTACATTCCTGTTAAATGTGTTTCTGGTGAAGTCGTTGTCCGTTCTTCTAAATTACATTCACGGCATTGGTAGACGCCCTCATCCGATGAAATCCAATCGAATGTACATGACGTAAAATTACAAATGAGCGTTTGAGAGTTAAGGGCCTTTGAGCAGCAGTGGCAGCTTGGCAATGCTGGGATTTGCACTCATGACCTTCTGATCAGAAGTCCAATGTCTTAACTTAACTCTCGGAACGCTGCTCGACCAATCAAATTAGCGGACTGGAACTAACTGTTGTATAATGGAAATGAATCAACTTCTGGCTAGGAACAGTGATTCAGCTTCATCCCACTACTCTGTCGCTGATTATTTTCCTACAACACAACACTCCCAAGTCTTTTACTCCTTACATGAAGGACAGGCAATCTGCCCAAATAAATTCACCTTCTGCTGTACACAAACGCAACCTTTTCTTCACTGTCACAATCCCTCCTGTTTCTCTGCCATCCCCGGAAACAGCCAGCAAACTACAGTTACCGAATATTACAAGTTTTAATCAGAGATAAATGAGGCCCTGGAAGGGAGAGGGAGCTGACTGTGGGTTGAATAATCTCCCCATTCTTAATTAAATGACTGAAGAAAAGCCAGCACATTAAAGGAAAGAGAGCGCCTGGGTCCCCTGCCTTCTCCCTATATGGGAGAGAAGTTAATAAGACAGTGAAGCCTCCGCAGTCATCAAGAGCCAAAATCAGGCGCCAGAAGAACAGCGAGTTTTCAAGGATGTGACCGAGCTCAGACAGAATAGGGCTGAAGGCGAGTTAGATAACGGCACTACTGTGAGACTTCAACCGGAAACGCCACTTTAATATAAAATCAGACACGACGAGCACAAGTCTGATCATTTGCGACGCGTAAATTACGCAACTCGGCCGAATCGCTCGATTGTTTTCTGTTTAATTACGGAACAATTACGTGACGTTTGTGAGTAAAGGACGAAAAAAACGAGCACAAGGGTCTTCCGGAAACTTTTGCGTCTTACGAAGTTTTCTTAAAGCGAGGCGGTGGACGTGGCGAACGTCCACCGCCTAGTCTGAACGCTGAAGTAGGTCCTTCTATTTTTTACTCAAGTTAAGCATTAAGCGTCAGCACAAGTTTTTAACCCAACTACATCTCAAAAACCACACAAAAAGAACTGAAACTAGCCCTAAAAAGTCCTGACGTTGGACAAGGAAGACGCATTTTTTCTTTTTCTCTTCTTTTTCTCAATCTTTGCCAGGGTAACGAGGTCACCGTGGTGGGCGTACGATTTCTGATGTACGTTATCTGCGATACGCCTTATCGTCCGCTCCTTAAGCCACTTTTCCCTCTCCTAATCTTCGCAATTTATCTCACAACAGCGATGGTTGTGTACATCGTAGACACACTGTCAGCGCTTACACTTTCCCTTTGTTTTCCCCACAGCCTGTTGTTTGTGGAAATCGATTCGATTATTCGCTTCTAAACAAGATCTTGGCACCCGTGTGCTTTTTCGTCCTAAACAATCTGCTCTAAAAAAAAAAAAAAAAGAAAAGAAAAGTGAACCTGGCAACCCTGCCCACAACATAAACAGTCATGTTTTGCAAAAATTATTCACCATTGACTTGTTAAAGTCGCGTCTTGTCACAGATTGTTTACAAAACCAGTCGTCGCTTCACACTTTGCAGGTTCACAAAGATCTATTTTGCCATGTTTTGGGTCTGATCACTGTTCAAAGTGGAAGTTAAACAGCAGGCCCACAACTTTCAACAGTACGTTATTCAGTTCCTACACCGATCGAAATTTGTCCCAGAGCGTTGTACTCAACAGACGTAAATTAGTGCCTCTATGACCAAGGAAACACGTCGGAAGATATTAGCTAAGTCTAGCTAACAACAGCTTGATTGGAAATCGTTAGCTAGCATGACGATAACTATCACGATACAAACTAGCTGAACGCTAATGGCTAATTCAATAACGCTAATTCAACCCAACGTGTGCACAGTAGCAGACAGATTAAACCCAGTGATTCGTATAAGGTCTGATTCTCGCTGTCGCATCTGTTAACGTTCAGATTTGTTACTGTATACGACGCCTTGAAGCTAAATAGCACATTTAGGAATAAATACGTTACGGAGAAACGTAGTGATGTAGCTTGTTAAAAAAGTAGAAAGGAGAGGTTTTTCTTTTGAAAAAAGTTTTAGGTGAAACTTGCAAAAAAAAAAGCAGAGATACTTATAACAGTAACAAAAGGGTGCTAAAAGGGATATAGTTCTTCCCTGTTCATGTTTTTTTTCTTCCAAGACTAGCTAAGGGTTTGAGACTTGAGGCACATCTAGCATGGGAGAAAATATCCTTCGATATGCAGTTTGATCTACTAGATAAAGTATGCCAAACATTTCAGATGCTTCTGTGCCACCGCTTAATACCGGAGTTAATAACACATGCGAAGTTAAAGTGTTTTAATTCATCCGGGACGCTCGAGTATTAGCCGTGACAACACATCTGGTTTCGAGTTTCTGGGAATTCCATGTGGGAAGAAACTCAGATTTGGGTAGTGAAAGTAAATGTGTAGACAGCTTGTTTTTTTTGCGAGTTCCTCTTTTAAAAATGTCTCTTTCAGCCCGAGGTAACATGAATAATGAAACACATCGAAGCCTCTGAAACTTAAAAAGCTGATAGCTGTTAAAAATCACAGACGTGTTTGTCATAGCAGCAGCGTGTAAATTTGTGGGGTGTATTTCCTCGTGAGGAGATAACACAAGTCGAAGTAGTTCTGCGATCCTCACAGGATGGGTTACAAACGACAAATTCTTGTCTATAGTAGCAAACAGATCGTACAATTAAGGAGTAACAAGGCCTTCACACACAAAAAAAAACACACACATTTTTTTTTTTTTTTTGAAGCTGACAACTTGTAAAAAGTATATTTTGGAAATAAAAACCCCAGAAAAACAGTCAAATCTTTACATTTTGTGAGGACATTTGACAATATCCTATCACTGACTACGTTTACATGGATATGTAAATATAACAGTAGTTAGTTAGCAAGATTGGCTAAGCTATGGAGCTTCCGAAATACTGTCTTAGTAGTTAGTTAATTAACCAAATGTAGCTGTCCACAATGTTTTATTGTGTAATTATACAAGTAGCACGGTTGCTAGCTAGCTATATAAAGCTAGGCTGAAGTGATTTGTTTAATTGCATAATTAAAACTAACTGAGTTGACTATGTAATATCCACAACCTAGCTAACATCAGATAAAATTCAACCATTGAGTCATTACATAAGCTTTGACACAGTATATTTTCATACTGATGACCAATTAAAATTTCTGTTATGGATATAACTGAACTCCAGTTATGGTAATCACATTATATCACATTCAACTCATTTTACACAATGGACTAATCCTCTATAAGCTCTACCCTTCACCTACATGACTCCGTTATCAGAGTTAGCATGTAGCCAGGACAGTTGACTAACTGGACGAGTGTTGATCCTCATGGGTGGGTTCCCATTTCCTAGCTTGGCCTTCTCAGTGTCTCTGTACTGCTTTCCTGTCCTGGAAGAGCTGACTACACACTTCTCCGCGCTTTGACTTTAAATAATAATAAGCACTTTTGAAGGACTTAAAAAAGACAAAAGTAATGAACGCATCTCGGCAGAGGTAACTCAGCCCTCGCCATAGACGGATGGGCAGGACGAGGCCTCGCAGTGGCAGAGCTCGATCTCACCAGCACTAATTAGCACAAATGAAGCGGGATTAAGAAGTTAATGGGGGGTAAATGGCACGACTCGCTAAGCTAAACGAGTCAGCAAACTTTAGGGGGGTCGTCTTCTTGAGCAGTGTTTACACTATTGCAATGACGCTCCGCCATTTTGTCTGGCATTGAAATCAGTTATCAGTATACAGGTACATCTCAAAAAAATTTCCTATCGTGGAAAAGTTCATGTTTGTCCCTGTAATTTAATTCAAAAAGTGGAACTTTCATATATTCTAGATTCGTTACACATGAAGTGAAATATTTCAAGCCTAAAAATATTAGAAAATATTAGAATAAAGAATTTATAATACAGAAATGTCGACCTTCTGAAAAGTCTGTTAATTTATGCACTCGATACTTGGTCAGGGCTTTAATCATTTTGCAGGAATTACTGCATCGATCAGCGTGTGGCGCTGCTGAGGTCTTCTGGAAGCCCAGGTTGCTTTGATAGCGTTCTTCAGCTCGTCTGTATCGTTGGGTCTGGTGTCTCTCGTAGATTCTCTATGGGGTTCGGGTCAGGCGAGTCGGCTGGACAGTCAAGCACAGTAATACCACGGTCACGAACCAGTTACTAGAAGTTTTGGCACTGTGGGCAGGTGCCGAGTGCTGCTGGAAAAGGAAATCAGCGTCTCCATAAAGCTTGTCAGTAGATGGAAGCATGAAGTTCTCCTGGAAAATCTCCTGGTAGACGCTGCATCGACTCACGACTTGAAAAACACAGTGGACCAACAGCAGCAGATAACACGGCACCTTAAATCATCACTGACTGTGGAAACTTCACACTGGACTTCAAACAGCTTGGATTCTGTTCCTCTCCGCTCTTCCTCCAGACTCTGGGACCTTGATTTCCAAATAAAACCCAACATTAACTTCCATCTTCCCCGTGATTGTGGTTGTGTACTGAACCGGACTGAGAGATTAAAGCCTCAGGAAACCTTTGCAGGTGTTTTGAGTTAATTCGCTGATTAGATCTCTTCTCAGGTCGACATTTCTTTATTATAAATTCATTATTAGAATATTTTGAGATACTGGATTTTGGATTTCCGTGAGCTGTGAGCCGTAATCATCGAGATTAAAACAAAGAAAGGCTTGAAATATTTCACTGTATGTGTAATGAATCCAGAACATATGAAAGCTCCCATTTTTGATTTACATTACATGATATTCTAAATTTTTTTTTTTTTTTGAGATCCAAACCTCTCAAAAAGATTTTCATGATAAATTGCTGCAGTCAACCTGATATGAAAACTCCTATCCATACGCCAATATCTAGCATATATAACACATGTAGTCTTATTTTCTGTAACCTTTGTGTGATTATGTAGTATAATTATGTGGAATTCTGGAAAAAAAAAACCATCACATGATAATGTGATTGTAACATTTTCTCCAATAGAAAGTTCTCAAGAGATTGCTAAAGCATAGCTATCTAACAACTTCATCAAAATCTGACTTTCCCTGTGTGAGGAAATCCCACCTAGCTAGCTACCTAGCGAGGTTTTTCTCATTTTTAATCAGTTTTACCATCATATTCACAGTGCGTTGAGACGATACAGACACACGTCCAATTCCAAGTCGATTCATAACATTTCCAGTTGACTGGAACTTCATTATTGCCCTGATGGTGGAAATGGGCATCTTCAATGCGTCTGCTATTTTCTTATAGACACTTCCCATTGTGTGAAGCTCAACAACCTTTTGCCGCACATCACAGCTATATTCCTCGCTCTTACCCATTGTTAAGAATGACTAAGGGAATTTGGCCTATGTGTTACCTCATATTTACACTCCTGTGAAACAATCCTGACAGTTAAACAATTTCCTGTTCCTAGACACCCAGGCGTCCCAAATAAAATATAAAACATCAGTGGGGATATACTTCAAATATATCTTTCTCAAATGAATTCAAAGGGGTGCCAATAATTGCTGCACTCCTATATTTAACAAAGATATATATATCCTGTGTTGTGTTTGCAATTGTTTGATATCCATGAGAGCAGAGTATTTTTGTGAATTGTTTGAACAAAAGATCAAAAGGTTCAACAATAAAAGCGCTTTTCCCTGGCCTTCTTTGCTCATATTTACCAAGGGTGCCAATAGTAGTGGAAGGCGCTGTATATATATATATATATATAATATGAACAACCAAATCAAATAATCCTGGAGTAAATACACTTTAAACAGACTAAATACTGCTTATAAGTGTTTGAGCACTTTTAGCGATGACGCCAAGCTAACTCAACACGTAATAATAATAATAATAATAAATGCCTGTGGGGAAGCCGCCAGGGAACAGCATGTCTCAGGGTGTCTGCAAATAGGGGAGATGAGCAAGACCGGCTGAGCAAATGAGGCCCTGGCAGCTCTCATCAAGTGCAGCGTGAACTCACTTCTGCCCAGTGCATGAGACGACTTTCACAGCAACCCCATCCTCCCTGTTCTGTCCCTTCCCCCACATACAAACACACACACACACACACACACACGCGCGCGCGCACAACCACATAGCTAGCTTCTCTCCTCTCACATACACTCGACATCTCATTCTCTCTTTCCGGCAGCTGAATGTCAGGAGGTGAGCGTGCGTGACCTTGAGTGGCGTCAGAGGCACAGTGAGGGTCACGTTGCCTGCAGCCGCCCTTCAACAACATCAGCGAGACAAAAAAAATCTCCACAGTGGCTTGAAGCATATCTCAAATATCCTGCCTTTCTCCAGTGGCCGTGTGGATTATCAGCATGGAGAGAGAACGTTTCATCCACCTTTGCACGTTTAACCTTACGCCTTGACCGCCGGATGAAAACACAATACGTATTTCGATACGCCGGACTTGTTCAGCGAGCATTTCTAAGGGTCCAGTTACATCGAATTCTTTACTGGATGGACAACATTGTGTTGATATTATAAATAAAAATGATGTCGAAACACACTTTTCTAATATGAATACACAGACCGAAAGCAGTTGTTCTCTTTAAACTGATACACTATTCGTTTTTATTCATACGGCCGCTAGTTCATAAGCAAACCAAACCTAAATATCGTGATACACGTACATCGTGTCACAAACGATTTAATAATGTAGTATTTATTTGGCCTAGAGACTTCTGCACAAAGAACCATATGTTCGGTCAAGTTCTGTTGGACGTTTAAGTCCCGGTGAAGTCTCTTGAAACGCGCAGCGTTATTCGAAGTATTGAGTACGTCATTTCCGCTGAAACAGGAAGTCAGGGTGGGGCGTATCGAGTGGATCCTCCTCCTTCTTAACTATCCAATAGTGGTCACTATAGTCACTGTCAGCCGATAGTGTTTAGCTGACCTCACAACCAGAAAACCTACAACTGGTGTCGGCGGGACACTTCCGATACTAGAGAGCGTTTGATCGGACAGGAAATGAGATGAGAAGTGCAGGATGATGTCACCAACATCGTCGATCCGTATGGTTCGGTAGAGCGAGACATTTTGAATGCCTATATCTTCTAAATGCGAATTTTTGCGTTATCTATTATAGATAGATAACCTTAAGTCGGACGTGTTCGTATTAAAAGCCGCAAAACTTCCATTTTGATTTCATGGGCACTTTAAGGTTCAAAGAAAAATAAAACTGTAAATCCAGACGTAGCGAGTTTCATAGTCGTAATATGAATTTTTTCATTATTTAGTTTGGATTATCTAAACGTGCACAATTTGAAACATTGCGCCTTTCTTTCTTTCGTGTTTTTATTCGCGTACATATTCCACCTGACACTTGAAACTATATTAATCATGGATATATAAAACGCACCATCTATTTGAATTAGGGGCATTCTTATTGACTGTTTAAACTAAATATAGAAGAATATCGGCTAAAGGAAGACAGTTTGAAGCGGTTATGTTTCTCACGGCCACGCCACGTTCCCACTTTTGATCGATTTCACATTTGCCATAGAGAGAATAAATGTACACTTCTCTGTATACTAGTCTTTAACATTCTGCTTTCGCTATGCTGTTGGTTCGTTAATCAGACCCGAGAGAGTAAATAAAATTTAAAAAATGAAAAATCGATAAAAATCTATTAAAAGCCCTGTAGCTAATCCCCGGTCAGATGAGCTGCCTTTACTGTACGTGTGACTGGATCAAGCACGACAGAGACTACTACAGTACACCAGGATCATGTTTAGGATCGTTGTTGAACTACAGCCATGTTTTCTTTGCGCTTCTACAGCGTTTTCGTTCAGTCCGCTGAAATACTCTGCAGGCCCGTATCTGGTCCCCGGTCCACTGGTTGACGACTCTTGCGTGTTTTTATCTTCTCGTATATTCTTGCGTGCCGGCTCAGAGCCATTATAAGACCCAGCCAAGGCCCAGATTATTATGTACAGTATTACATTAGCACTCCGTGCAGTGACACCCAAGACGTGCAGCTTATTCCGAGTGCTGCCTGATACAAACAGAACATTTGTGACGCCAACGATGACAGATTCTGGGAGGCGCTAGCCCCCTTCCAAGGAAATGGAGCTGGCCCTGCTGGCGCATGAAACTTTATACCATGCAAAGCGATGGCCATGCGTGTAGCCAGCTGTTCTTGTCCTGCACTTGAGGAGGCCGTGCTTCTGCCGTAACGCCAACGCTTGCTCAGTTAACCTCCAGGAAATCACCACAGAGGGAATGGAATTTCGGTCGTGTATATCATCCTATTCTGGTATAGCCCAAGAACACGCTGCCAGATACCTTATCTATGAGTGCAGGGCGGCCTGTGGCATAACAGATAAGTTTACAAGCCTGGCATGGATGGGCGGGATGCCTGGACATGGTTCCCTTGACACAATATAAAAGGAAGGGTCACCTATTCATAGTATAAGGTGTGCTCTGGGTTTACATTTTAACTTCTTATAAGAGAGGGCATGGTGGGAAAATAAAAGACCCATTCCTTTCTGGTCCAGAAAAGCTCTTTCGGCGAACAATTTAGCCAAAATATCTTTTCTGATGTGAGGGAATGACTGTTTAAAGCTGCTATAAGTCAACTATACCATACACCAATATCCGTCCATTTGTCATACGGACTATAAATGGCTAAAAAGTATTCCGTGTCCTCGTTATTTTCCCTGGCTTCCTGTTTTTCCAGGATATGCTCCAGATCCTCCATGACCATGACTGTAAAAGAACAGCGAGAATGGTTTACATCGGGAAATTGTTGTGGTATAAGTGGAATAATTCTCTTCGAGACATGCTGTTATAGGAAAATAATCAACATCAGGGTTGTACGAGGAACTCGAGCCGCGTCACACCACCCCATCGTTGATTATTGTCCTCCGACCGCATGATTGTTACATGAACGAGGATGGAACGGAAAGCACTAATGAGGGTGATCCATCAGCCAAATGATATCAGGTGCCATGAAGTCATTCTACATGAAATTCATTATTACGGCGTGTTCGGAACTTCATCACCTGTAATATTTAGCTATCAACTTCCATTACCAATGAATGAATATTTTTTGGCAACAAAAAATAAGGGATATTTACTGTAAATCAGAACATCATTAACGTAACTAATCTTGGTAATATACCATAGGGTTTATGGAAAGGACGTGTTAAGTCACTGGGAATCCAAGATTCCTGATTTTCTGCATGACTGTAATTATTAGAACCATTTAACTGTACTACAAGAAGAAACTCTGCACTCTTTCGGAAGTTAGCTAGTGTAGATATATGGATACGGAGGAAAAATAGGTCGCTTCCTTTTAACCCGACATCAGAAAAGTTCCAGTAAGTTTTATCTTCAGCTTTAAAAAAGACCACCTTCATTAACCCCAGCCGAGAGAGATCACACACTCGTGTAGCAGTGGGTTTTTGAGCCCTTATCAGCCAGCGTGAATGTTAAACTAGCAGATCTTAATTAAATAGCGCTTCTAGCCAAAGGCAAGTCTGCCTAGCGCTCATTACACCAACCTCACGGCCGGCTTTTCCACAATCAGCACGAAGCTCACTCGAGAAACTAATGGCAAAGGACTGTTTTTAAGCATGAACATTCTCAATCTTCAGTTGTGTGGTACACAGTAGCTAAAGCAAACGGTTCTGTTGGCGATCGAGTGAAACGGTGACTAGTTACATGGACAGCAGTAATCTAATTACTGACCTTATTCTGAATATGACAATACTCTGATTAAGGTGTTTACATGAGTTGCTTTTAGAATATTCCTTTCATGTCCCTGTGTTATGTGTTATAGAACATAGATAGATTAACGGCACACGTCATTACGTCCCCACGCCACGCCGTCCGACGTCCCTCCAGAATTTCACGTATCGATGTACAGTTGGTCTTCGTTATGGGACCGTATACAGTTTTGGGTGTTTTTATTTTAAATTTTAGGAAACCTTCAAGTGCGGTTAATTATTTGTCATGATGTACGTGCTAATAGACGACTGCTTGAAGCCGTGGGCTGCGTCCCAAACCGCGTACTTACCGTCTATATAGTAGCTGAGATACATGTATAGTCGGTAAGTACACGGTTTGGGACGCAGCCGTGCTCTCTCGTTTGCCGTAAAACGGTTGAGCGCTGCCGTGTGTGTACGTGTCCTGTCACACAATGCGGTGAAAACTCCCACACGACGTTAATAGTGTGATTAAGGTGTGTACGTGTCTGTAACGCACGTCGATGATGCGACTAAAACAGGAAATACTCCACACGTCTTCATTCCATCTGTGTTTACGAGTATGACTTTAATCGGATTAAGGTAATAAAAAATGGCTGTTTACACGCTAGGTTCTTAATCAGAGTATCGTCTTAATCGGGTTAATATCGGATTATTGTTGTCCATGTAAACGTACTGACTGTGTCGTTCGAGCAATGTTGTTTCATGCTTTCAGATTTTATATCTTTCCATACAAAAAACTCTACTGAGTCTGTACTCTTTAAAGCAATAAACAAATCGCTGACGCATTATATAAAAAATTATTATTGAGTCGCCGGTGTCAGCGCTTTGTAACAGTCACATGCTTTCCTCAGGAAATGACATTTACTGGTTTATTTATAACATGACAAGCTGGACGTTTTGCCGTAAAAAAACAAGTGGCTACTGTTGATAGCCGCTATAACGTAAGTGAGAACTCGCATTCCAGCTTCAAATGGATAAAAAAAAGTGTTTAATTCTTTAACAAACGTACATTTTGTTAGTGTTGACAAATCGCCGTGGTATAACGGGGAAAGAAAACGCTTCAGGACGTGCAGTTGTTGGAAAATAATACATGTTTACACTTTGAGGTGGTAACGGTATCTCCGCTTTGTATCAGGCTGCACCACATTGTGCATAGGATGTATAGGATTATTGTCCTAGGAAAGCAATTCAAATCCGTAATCGAGCGATAATTAAGACGCAAATCTCTTCGTTGTGTTTAAGATTGGTTGGCATTCCGCTAAATCGTTTCACTTTCGGATTCCGCCTCTGTAAACACTTGTGTGTTCTTAAACACGGAGCATCGCTACCGCCGGACAGAGCGCCAATATAAACAGACGGTATAAAAATAGTCGTTTTGCGAGCTGGAAAATGTTGTTGTGTTGGACCGTGGCGTGTCTTCTCCGTCTCTCGCATACCTCCCTACGTGCAAACTGCCAGTCTAACCCTGGCCTGACCTTCAGCACAGAGAGGCAAACAAGTCTGACCCGCTGCTAAACTTCCCTCGGCTGGATGATAAGCGGCTGTTTAATTATATTCATCTACATGGATCTGACATTGTTCCAGGATGAAGTCAGAGTTCTGCAAGGTTACCGAGTGCTGAAAGTGGATGGGAATTTTAAACGCCGCACGCTGCAGCACTTTGCAGCCAGCGACTATATTTTCTGCTTTGTTCCGCGAGCCACAGAGGGCAAGCATCACTATTTGGTAGAGGGCAACCATGGGGGTATAACTCGGTACATACTGTACATTGGGACTTTCACAGAGAAATCTGCATAAATTTGGTGAACGTCACACATCTAAATACAACAATACGGCAAGGAACATTACCTGAATTTAATGCAACTTTTATACATACAGTATTGTATTGCCATGCTGTAAAAGTCCTGAAGACCAAGGCTCCCGGGGTGTAAAACTGACTGTTACAAATCGCTGATACTGGAGACTCCTTCCATAAACGTTTCAACAATTATACGTTTTTTTCTTTGTTAAATAACAACACTTGTTTTTCTGTTTATTATTAGGTTTGGGCTCCACACGAACAGCCCTAGTACCCTACTATACACTAAGCGAAAACAGTACGCCCAAGGAGTAGTATGTCCGAATTCTCAGTATTTATAAAACAGTAAGTAGGCGGTGCTTCCGCCGTGACTCTGCAGAGGGGAACCAAGCGACACTACGCTATCCCATAAAGCAACGGGACTGGCACGGAACAGCTGTCAGAATCAAAAGTGGCGGGAGGGAGCGCGTCGGCTCTTTTTTAAGTTGTACGTCACGTGACAATGCCGTCACGGCCGATGTAGTACGTCCTGCTGCATTCATTCTACACGGTTATACTGATCGGTACGTGATGGATCGACGCAGTAGGCTCCGTCACGGTGCGCGAGCGATAAAGGAACAGTTCCACAGCATTCAGATGTAAGAAATCGCTGTAGTATAAGGTAAAGCAAACACTTTGGGGTGTGCTGTTATAGCAAAACAATCAACTTTGTTGTGGTAACGGTAACTCTGCTTCATCCCGCCAGCCCGTCTTTGATTGGTTTCCCATAACACAGGCCGTGTGGTAATCATATACACATGCTTAAGAGGAAACAGGTCATACAGCCTCCTTTATCAATTGAAATTGGAGCACGTCAGGAGCTTCATGTATGCGGAGGATACGGAAGTGTTCCTGACTGCAGCCTTTCCCATAACTCACACACAGGTCAATTCTTTCTGTTAGATAGGTTTACATGTGTGTGCACCCTGGGGAAAGAGCGAGCAGGGCGCCTATAAAATATCCTTAATGGCTGCACTCGGTGCTCCTCCAGTCCTCATCACATTTACAGGCAACCCGGATGTTTTATCACCTTCATCTCTCCTTGTTAGCTCTGCCTCGCCCACACAGCTCAGGTGGACGTATCGACACCGGCGCTAATTAGATCATTGCCCTTATTTATGGCATTCAAATGTTTTCAGGTCAGCTCTAATCTCATCCTAATCAGTAAGGTCAACCCACGAAAACGTGCAGAGAGATTTAGAAGGAAAAAAGAAAGAAAGAAAGAAAGAAAGAAAAAAGGCCAGCTCCATCGGCCTGGCTAAGGGTGTCAGGCGCTAACTGCTAAATAGCGTTATATAAGCAGCACAATGGCACAGAAAAAAGGGTTCACTGTGGCTTTAGTGAACCGTATTTGAAATGGTGTCACTGCATCAGAGATGAGATTTACATCAGGACACGGAGGGTAACGACCTAGCTTATGGCTGATAATATCAATGAGGTCGCTTCACGCTGTAGTCACCATGTTTCTTCAACCTCTTGAACCAAAGACCGCCGAACGTATCTGAACGAGATCTGTACAGTTCCTGGACGAGTTCCTGTTTTGACTTCCCATCACACTGCAGGAACCGTGACTGTCATGTTCGAAAAAACAAGAAAAAACGAAAGCAGAAGTGACGCAAACGGCAGTTAGCTCATATTAGCCCGTGACGACATTACAAAACAGCAAACCTTGTGCATGAAGGTGGTTGAAAATGAAGAGGCGGTGTTGACTTGTTAGCATTTTAGCTTGTTTTTAAAAAAGCGAATCCCTTTCGCATGGATAATTCCAATTACGTGAATGACCATTTGGCTAACGTTGAGTGCTATATTGACGTTTTCAATTAAAAACGTCTAGATAAAAATTCAAAGACTGTTGCATATTTACTCAGATGTTGCTTTGGACCAATGATCATGACATGGAACACTAGTGAATATAGTCAGCTAGTTTAGCATGACAATAGTGCATGCTAAACTAGCTAACTATATTCACTAGTGTTAGCGATGAACAAACTGTAGTTATTATGGAATGTTTTGGTCTGTTTTCGTGAGTTAAATAAACTGCTAAGGATATGATAACGGAAATTCGACACTCTGATACTAAAATCCTGCTCACGTCTGTGAGGAATGTGAGGAGGTTTACTAGCAGCTAGCGAACAGGATAGTTCAGTGAGCCAATGTTAGCGATGAACTCGTTAGTTTTGTCATGGTATATTTGACAGATTTGGCTAATCTAGTAATATGACTCGAGTCTCAAAAACTATAATCCCAATAATGTCGAGGAGAAATACGAGCTAGTTTGCTAGCAGTTAACTAACAGGATCGCACGTTATATAACATCGCTGCCGAAAAAACAACCACAGAATCGCTCACAGAAAATGTAATGGCTTTAATGGTTATAATGGGAATTGTATTGGGTTTAATGGAAACTGTAATGTTATGGTAACTATGTGTCTCTAACGGTAATTTGTTGCCTTCTACTGGTGGCATGTAATGTCTAGTGGATACCATTAAGGACCGGTAATGGTAAAGGTTTTAGTGGTTAGCTGATGGTTTGTCATGGTATTTGCTGGGAACATATCTACAAGGGTTTGTTTTTTTTTCTTTCATTTTTACTCCTATGACTTTTTTGACTCTCCATTTGAGTGAAACACAAATCTATAGTGAAACGTTCTAGTACATCAGCTCTTAGCTAAAATAAGTACGATTCAGTTAGAGCTTGTCGGCTAAATGCGGTTTAGTTTAAAAATAAATAAATAAATAAAGCTAGTGAAGAGGTTTAGGACATTCTCTGAAGGGTGTGTTGAGCAATCAGCAATGTTAGTACATCAAGAGCCAATCCTGTAGGTCACAGACTGCAGAAAAGTGCCTGCTCTGGAACTTCCTATTATTATTTCCGATATCCAATTAGGAAAATGAACCCCCTCAACATGGAATCCCTACTTGGAAAGTCATGAAAGGGTGTTCAACATGGCGACTTAGATCACCAATCATCTGTCAATACAGCATCACGTCACTAATATTAAACGAGTCCATGTTTTTCCCCACTTTTCAGCTGGAATGTATGGAGGTCGCCCTGTGATGGACTGACACCCTGTCCAGGGTGTACCCCGCCTTGTGCCCGATGCTCCCTGGGATAGGCTCCAGGTTCCCCGTGACCCTGAAGAAGGAGTAAGCGGTAGAAGATGGACGGATGGATGGATGTACGGAGGACGAATATGACGGAATTCCGAGCGCCAACATCCGAGTAAAACTCAACAGGATATCAGACCCGCTTTCTCCAAATGACGAGTTCCTGACAATTTTCCGTGAAGATCCGCCTGTCGAAAATGTAGCGAGAGTTCCTGCGAAAGTTCTTTGTTTCCTCAAAAGATTTCCATGGTGCCTCGTTTTAAAATCTCCTCAGCTTGACTTTGACATGTTGGATTGAGATAAACTTGTCTCTGAGGCTGGGGGAGATACAGCCACTTGAATACAAGGTGACAGCTTCATCATGTCTCATATCTTATGCAACACACACTTTGTCAGGGAAAACATGTTTGGCAAAAAGCCATCAGTCATCACTTTATCTAAAAGAAGAAAAGCTATTACAATCTGACTCCTACAAAGAGACACCTACTAACATATCAAACGCACACGATTCGTTATGCTATCAGCAAGATCTAGCGATCAAACAAGCGACAGACTTTTTTTTTTTATGCACCTTTAGCCCAGATAATTTTAACCGAGCGTAGCAGTTCTGGCTCTGTGCTCGCTCTACTTCCATTATGCTGATGCCTCAAATGAGCGCAGCAACTCTCTGCACAAAGCTCACCAAGCCTACGCCAAGCAAAGAGACCTAAATCTGAGCAAACACTTGTGTGAAACCTTTTGACTCTTTTTCCATGTTGGTATTGAGGTGGAAAGCTTTTAGTAGGATGTTTAGAGCTGTAGTTTACACAAGGTGCTAAGAGAGTGATTAATTAATGAATCACCTATGAATCATTTAAACCGCAAAACACTTTCCAAATACATATATCTATTTACTGCAAGTATACAATTTCAATTCTGGCCACTTGTTAAACCAGTGGTTCTCAAAGTAGGATCCGTGAAACATAGCCATAGAGTCTACGGTTAAAAAGAAATGGTTACAGTTATGGAAATTCCAGGCTAGCATGTTCCTACGTTCTCAGAAGTACTTTTCCTTGTTGCTAGGGTGATACCTTCAAGGTTTTATCTTTTGTATCTTTCGCTTGAGAAAGTATTTAAGATACAGAAATGGACCATAACAGTACAAGTGCCAGACGCTTGAGGGTACCACCGCAGGAACATGGAAACGTGCACTTTAGGGTTTTTTTCCCCCAACTTTAGTACTGCACCCATAGCTCTTAAGTTACTAAAATGGGTTCCTGAATATATTCCTGTGCTGAAAACATATGTAAAGTTCATAGGTTCCTGAAAAAGTTCCTGTTTTCTGAGATTATTCCTGTGCTGAAAATGTCCCTAAGGCTTGTACGTTTCTTACAAACACACACACACACACACACACATATGGGACACAAGGCAGGGGACAATTCATCGCAGGAGACAATCGCTCACACAGTCACACACTATAGACAATTTGGAAATGCCAATCAGCCTACAGTGCATGTCTTTTGAGTGGGGGAGGAAACCAACGGAAACCCCCGAAGCATGGGGGGAACATGCAAACTGTGTGCACACAGGGCAGAGGTGTGATTTGAACCCCCAACCCAGGGGGTGAATCAAGTGTGCTAACCACTAAGCCACCATGCCTCCCACCTAAAGTTCATAAATTCCTAAAATAGTTCCTGGGCTTCTGAGAATCTACTCGTGTTCAGAACATACCTAAAGTTTGTAAGACACTGGAAAAAAAAAAAGTTCATGAGCTTCTAAGATTATTCCAGTGCTGAGAATGTACTTCAACTTAGTAACATAAGGTCCTGAAAAAGTTCAGAAAATATTCTTGCAGTGAAAAGGCACCTAATGTTTCTAAGATCCTGAAAAAGTTCCTGAGGTCTGAAAGTATTGTTGTGTTGAATGTACCTAAAGTTTATAAGCTCCTGAATGGTTCTTCGACTTTGGTGGATAATCCTACACTTGAAAATGTATGTAAAGTATTTC
This sequence comes from Ameiurus melas, assembly GCA_012411365.1. NCBI lineage: Eukaryota > Metazoa > Chordata > Actinopteri > Siluriformes > Ictaluridae > Ameiurus > Ameiurus melas. The sequence continues at coordinate 30,959,152 of CM022759.1, read as the reverse complement.
TTGGTGTTCGGAGAGTATTCCTGCGCTGAAATCATTCATAAAGTTTGTACGTTCCAGAAAAAGAATAATCCTGCAATGAAAGTGCACCTGAACTTGTGCAACTGACAACACATCCATGGGTTTCTGAGCTTACTCCTGTGCTGAAAGCTTTCCTAAAATTAAACAGCTAAAAAATCTCCTGGGTTTATAGAATATTCCTGCAGTGAAAATGTTTGAAAGTTACTGAAATAGTTCCTGGTTTTCTGAGATTATTCCTGTGCTGAAAACGCACCTAAAGTTGGTACGTTTCTGGAAAAGTTCCCAGGTTTCTGAGATTATTACCGCAGTGAAAACATCCCTAAAGTTTGTAAGTTTCTGGGTTCAGCCTATAAATAATAACAGCATGGATCTACTGTGTTCTGCTGGTGTGAAACTTCAGGAATGAAAAGCTCTACAGCTCCAATAAATGGCCAAGATACTACCTTACACATTTAAATTTAAAGCCTAATATTCGAACAGTCTGATGATGTTCATAACACACAATCCATGAAATTTATTTCACAGTTAAACAGTCCTTGACTGCGAAAAGTTTGACAGCCCCGGCTCTAAATGACCTCGTCGTCATAATTATTCCGAATCTCTCTCAGGCTCTCTGGTCATGGAAAAAAAACAGTACTAAACCCTGCTTGACCTTGACTTCTCCAGTGGAAAACAACCTTGAACTATTGTCAACACCTGACAAAGGCACAGAAGTCTTTATCTTCTCAACAAAGTGATCAAGATCAAGTTTCAGGCTCCATTATTTTGGATGGCCACTAAAAATACATGAGCGAACAGAGCTGTCCCAGAGAGATCTGCTCGGTGATTATCTCAGGTTGAGGAACATATTTTGAGGCTTGTATTTCTGTAGTGAACCCTTCGTGGCCCAGACACTGTCTGCTTTTCCACGCTGAAATGTCACACAGAGTGCGGTGTTCAGACAGTTCACATGTTATGTAACATGCATGTTTTGCGAAATGTGTGTGACTAGTTTCCCGCAAGATGTCAAAATCCCAAATCTTTCATCGAATGGTTAAACAGTGGCGTTCATTTGTCAAATCTGAAGCGCCAATGAGAGCAATAAACCAAACCAAAACAAGGGATTACAACAGGCTCCATGACCATCACCTCTCTCAGAGGGCAGGCATTAGCATATGAAAGTGTCACGCTCACGGCACAGGATTGCAATATTTACTCAGCTGTCTTTGCTGCTTCTGTCCTCCCTACACTACAGATTCCTTCCACACATGCAGGGCAAACACACAGCGCTGAAACAATGTCCTATGACCTGTACTGTAAAAAATGCCTCCCCTGGGTTGCAGCATGAACTCTACAATGGTGTGACGGTGGCCACCGTTGCTCGGCAACAGACCAGCCGGGTCTCTTACAATACAGTGATTCTTGCGAGCAACACTCTCAAGCGTTCACACGTCGATACTGAAATAGCTCTTGACAATGAACTGATTTCACCTGTTCCAAACATCTGTGGATCTTCTCAGGATGCTCTCGCTGAGAACCCAGTGTTCATTTTCAACCAGGTGCGCGTGTGGTTTTCTTTCAAATCCTTTCTTAACCGTGTTTGAGCAAGACTGACAATGTTGTTACCACTGAAATCTGCCTTGTGTTCAACTGTACTACCTACCTAGCAAGTACAAATTCCAAAGAGCAAAGGCAATGAGGTTGGCTTTCATGCAGCTGAAGTTGCAAGAAAGGATATACTAACCTTAACGCTAACCCGCAACCCTAACCTTCACGTGAACCTTCGAAACTTTGAATACAAATCGAGCCGTGTAAACGGCTACAAATTCGTGAGACAACGTTGCTATAAAGATTAGATTTATTTCTCCATGTTTAGTCTAAATACAGTAAGAAAGAGTCTGCTTTGGTATGACGCTTTTGCAACATGACAGGATTTGGACTATCGTTGTATTATGTTTAAGTGGAACTCTTAGATTATTAGATACCAGTAGATTCCCTAAAATCTAGCAAAGTTAAGTAACTTACCATGTCTAACGCAACTAAATCAGTTTTCTAAAAAAAAAAAAAAAAATGCTTTACTCAAGTGTCTAAATATGTCTAACTCAAGTTGGTCAAGTCGCCTAAAATGTTTAAGTCAAGTGACTTGAATTTCTTACGATGTCTAAATCAGTAACTGAAGTTAACATGTCTAACTCGACTAACTCAGGTTTCTAAAAAAAATATATCTAACCCGAATAGCAAGTTTCTTAAAATGTATAAATCAAGATACTGAAGCTGCCTAAAATGTCGAACTCAACTGGGATTTCTAAATTTCTTTGTCAAGTTGCCTAATATGTCCAACTCAAGTAACTCAAATTTTCTAATAAGAAAGAAAGAAAAGGAAAAAAAAAGTGCAACTCAAATAACTCAAATTTCTTAAAATGTCCAATTCAAGTAACTCAAATTTTCTAATAAAGAAAGAAAGAAAGAGAAGGGGGAAAAAAACGGTAACTCAAATAACTCAAATTTATTAAAATGTCCAATTCAAGTAACTCAAATTTTCTAATAAAGAAAGAAAGAAAGAGAAGGGGAAAAAAACGGTAACTCAAATAACTCAAATTTCTTAAAATGTCCAACTCAAGTAACTCAAATTTTCTAATAAAGAAAGAAAGAGAAGGGGAAAAAAACGGTAACTCAAATAACTCAAATTTATTAAAATGTCCAATTCAAGTAACTCAAATTTTCTAATAAAGAAAGAAAGAAAGAGAAGGGGGAAAAAACCGTAACACAAATAACTCAAATTTCTTAAAATGTCCAATTCAAGTATGTCAAGTTGCCTAAAATTGTTTAACTTAACTGAGATTTCTAAAAAGTTGAACTCAAGTAACTCCATACTGCATATCCTACACAGGGCCACAGGGGAGTCTGGAGCCTATCCCAGGGAACTCCATGTAGAAGGCAGGGAACATGGTGCCAATCCATCACAGGACACAATTGCACACAGCACAGACAATCTGGAAATGCCAATCAGACTGTAACACATGTCTTTGGAGTGGGGGGAGGAAACTAGAGTATTCAGAGGAAACCCCCAAGCCATGATGAGAACATGCAAGCTCTGCGCATACAGGGTGGAGGCAGGATTCAAACTCTCACTCCTTGGTGTGAGAAGAAAACCTGCTAACCATTAAGCCAACCTGCAATAAGCCATCCATTTGTTACCAAACGATGCCGTTCTGCACCGTCTAGGAGTTCCGTAAAGGACCTTATTTTGGATCAGCACTAATAGCTTCGATCATATGAACTGAGTGGTTTCTAATTGGCATGCTAGATACACATGAGCCCACATGTCCCGACTACTCGGTGTTAGCCGACCTCATTCAATATGTGTGGCTTGTTAGTGAGTTCTCCCTCAAGTCCACAGACTTGAGTATCGTAATGAATTTGACCTTCAGCAGATTTAACAGGGTGAACAGGAACAGGTCCCAGAGGAGTGTTTTCCAAAGCTGAATTCATATCATCTTGTAATGCGAGGCAGTGTGAGCTGGAATTAGAGTTTGATTCGTGCTGTGGAACCACAGAACTCTTCAGATGCCACAGACTTGGGATATAAGTGGCGCTCAGAATCCTGGATTTAGATACAGTACAATTCATGACACCATGGTCTTGCATTACAGTATGTTAGAGATTGCTGGTTAATAGATTTGGTTTAATGAACTCTACAGGAATCACAGGTCTGTCAACTCAAACCGTGGTTTAGTTGGGGTTTATGAACCGCTAAGGAGTAAAACAGGTCGAGAATATTACTTCCTGTCTATTCAAAGTTCGGAAACTGACATATAGGAAATGGTGGTATTTCACACCGCAATCATACCTGTATAGACCTCAACGTCTGAAAGTATGAACAGCGTAGGTAGAACATGCAGTCATGTCCCCCCCCAACCCCTCCCCCAATCCATGTCCTAACCTTGTTACATGTCAAGAGACGTTTCAACATGGCAGCAAATCCATAACTCTCTTCTTTCCCCACTTCAGTACATGCCAATGTTCTCTCTGTCGCTCACCATACATCAATCCTTTCAGTCATTCATAAATTCAGGGGGGAAAAATGCGCTTTTAGTTAATTGCTGGGCAAATTTAATTTCTAAAAAAGCTCTTCAAAGAGCAAGAGGTAATGAAGTTGGGACGTGTCCGCCGATCCCCTCGGCACCCCACCCTCTTCTCCTCACAGGGCCGAGTGTGAGTGTTGGACACTTACATTAGAGTCGGATGATTATGTAGGGTGAAGTGCTCCACAGCTCAGCTTATTGTAGCTGACACAATGCCCTTGTCCGTGCTACTCAAAGGACAACCGGTTAAGAAGTTTATGAAGGACAACCCCCCTCCACCATCATCACCCCAGAACGGTGCTGTGGCAGCCTTGGACTGGGAAACTCTCTGCTCGGCAGGGGACATACATCAATCCGTCAGAGTCCGACCATAGACAAGCCTGTAACCTTCAAACGTCTCAGCATCGGTGTAGAATGGCTAGCATTCAGAGCGAGCCACTTTTCTCTCTGGGCTTTGCTTAATATAACCGCCGGCTGGTTAAACTAAGATGCAGTTGAATAACCCTCCTAAGTCCAATTTAAGCGCAACCCCTACCGTGTCCTCTCGAGCCCTCAATTATGCTGAGCGTGCCACAGACTAACCTGCTGCAACACTTCTTCCTGTGGCCATTAGCAACACGCTGAAGAACAGGAACTCTGAGCACGGAAGGTTAACATGGGAAAAAATTAGTCTTAATAAAATTGTACAATGCACAATGTCAGCCTGGGAAATCCCTTTATATGATGAAATTGTGACTTTTTCTACTTATGTTCCCCTTTTGCATGCATATGAAGTAAAGTTCTAGCTACTAAGCATGCAGGAGCATGACTGACATTTTTTTTTTGACAGCTGGTATTTGATTAAAAAGTATATTAATGACGCTTATATCAATTTCACTATGGCACATAGCTAGCCAACAACTTGATTAAAGCCTGATGTTCACTGTGTGAGAAAATCACACTCAGCTAGCAAGGTTTTGGACTTCAGGCAGACTGATTGTAACTAAATCGGCTCCGTTACACAACGTGACATTGCTTTAAGATAGTCTTGGCAAGGTTAAAGAAAAAAAACATTTACGTCATTTCAGTGAAATAAATGTTGTTTTTAAAACAATTGTGATGTCCATAGGCAGTGAAACCCAATTATCCATCCATCTTCTACCGCTTACTCCATCTTCAGGGTCACGGGGAACCTGGAGTCTATCCCAGGGAGCATCGGGCACGAGGTGGGGTACACCCTGGACAGGGTCCCAGTCCATCGCAGGGCACAATCACACACCCATTCATACACTACGGACACTTTAGACACGCCAATCAGCCTACCATGCATGCATGTCTTTGGACTCGGGGAGGAAACCGGAGTACCGGAAACCAGAGGAGCACGGATAGAACACGCAAACTCCACACACACACACACACACACAGGGCCACGGTGAGAATCGAACCCCCGACCCTGTAGGTGTGAGCCGAACGCTCTTACCACTAAGCCACCGTGCGCCCCCAAAACCCAATTACGCCGACCCAAATTCCCTCACAGCAATGTCCGACTGGCTTTCCCAGACCGCCACACACATACTGTAAATACTCTAAATAAAAAACAACTTTTTCTTACACAAATGTATAGAAACACATCTATACATTTCTAGCCGGCCTGCTAAACTTTGACGCATTTGCTGGAATATTATTTTATGCATTATTCATAATAAAACGAGAAAGTACATCGGTCTGAAGTACGCACATGTAAATATTTTCACTGCAGTTGTATTTACCGATTCCTCTAGCGAGCTTTTTATAGTGTACTTTACGAAGATTTTATGATTCTAACATGGTTTACCAAACACTACGATAAAGTATTCCAGTACAATCTTAACACCACACTGATTTTACTACAGCGCTTTACGTTAACTAGAATGATTCGATATTTAAACAGGACTTTACCCTGCTTGTACTGGGGTCCTTATTTGAATCTGAACGGTTCTGCTACTTTTAGGGTTACGATAAGTTTGGAAGACATGGTTTGATGCAACAGTTCACAATATATTACCTGTCAATCACGTAATACTCAGGTCTCAGGAGTCTAACGCGTGACATTTTCCCATTAAAATACAATAACATGTAATATAATCTTAAAATACAATTTTATTTTGCCCTTATCATGGGGCTGTGGTTTGGTATTGGGTTGATGTTTAATGCGGGAAAAAAATAAAATACCCCCCTCCCAATTATGGCCTTGCACGATTATTATTGCGATGCTATTTTGTTCCAGTGTAACCAAAAGAAGTGAAACAAATGACAAAAGATGATGACTGTGCATCTTTAATATTATATATAATATAGGAAAAACTACAGTAGCTGTCATACGTCATAAAGTAAATATACTCCTTTTAAAAACTAGAGAAGGCTTTCTTAGCTTTCACGAAGAAGTTCTCCATGTAGAGGAAGTAACTTTCACACCTCCAAAATCCCAACAACGCATTGTTCGAATATACGGTGCTGTAGGTCAGGCGATGTTTTATTTATTTTTTTTAGCCCACTCACGCCTACAAGTAGAAAACGTTTCACCAGGACCCTGTGAGACAGTATTTCTGAGGGTATATCACTACTATAATGTAAACACCACTTAATCACGGCCACTCCTTTATTTCTTCTACTCCTTCTACCTTCTCCTTACGTTGGTGAAACGTTAAGAGTTTCGTTTCTGTATGTGGACACCTGACCATCACACCTACATGAGGTTTTTCCCCCAAAGTGTTCCCACAAAGTTGGAATCACACGATTGTACAGAACGTCTGTGGATTATTATGTCTCTTCGCTGGACCTACGAGGCGTAAACCTGCTCCAGCGTGACGATGCCCCTGTGTACAAAGCGAGCTCGATGAAGACATGGTGTGTTAAGGTTGGAGCAGAAGAACTCGAATGTCCTGCACCTCATGTCTGACCTCAACCCCGCTGAACACCTTTTGGAACTGGAGGCTCCTCACTATCCCAACATCAGCATCTGATCTCAACCTCACTAACGCTCCCGTAGCTGAATGAACGCAAATCCACACAGCCACGCCCCAAAATCTAGTGGAAAGCCTTCCCAGAAGACTGGAGTGGTCATCTCAGGTTAATATATAGACTACACTTTTGGATTTCTGGGTAACCAAAACATAAGACTGGGAAGTGCGTTGGAGCTTTTACTTCCCCAGTGGGCTAGCTATTAACTGTCTTTCGGAAGAGAATCCCAGAACGAAAATCCCAGAACACTTCTCGTGAAGACTACTATAACCACGGTGTCCTGGTGAGATTCCCCCATTGGCCCTTCTCCAATAATCATATCCTCCTAATAATCCCTAACCCTGAATTGGCGACATCACTCCCTCCTCTCCACTAATAGCGGGTGTGTGGTGGGCGTTCGCATCATCCAGGTGGAAGCTACACACCAGTGGTGGTTGAGGAGATCCCACCCCCCCAATACTATGTAAAGTGCTTTGTCAAAAAAAAAGCGCTACGCTATATAAATGTAACCGTAACTAACTAATTTAGACCATAGAAGCATTATCTCTACGACAGATTTCCCATCGTTAAACATTTTTTTTTGTACAGTCAGAAGAGCTAGCCACCAATCCCCCAGATCCCCAAATCCTCCCCCACAGCGTCCTGACTTATTTATGATATATTTGAGTACACGAGGTACTGAAGTGTTTGTCCGAGCCATATTGAGCTCCGTCTTATCTCTTTCAACACCGTGTTGTTATAATGACGGGAAAACAAACCTTAAGGTATTTAGCGTTAGTACACGGTGGCCTCTTACAGCCGCTGAAGAGAACACAGGACGTACAGTGAGAACCTGCTCGCACTGATACTGTAAAGCGTGATGTAAGAACCTGTTGGTGCATGCCAGAAACATTCTGATCCATGCCTCCGTGTGTGTTTTCACTCTTGTCTTCTGAGTCGAAGACGCTGAAGGAGATTTCATGCATGTGCGGTGCGGTGCGGTGCGGCGCCTCGCGCGAGTGCCATAAATCGCATGCATAATACTAGTCCACTCTATAAAAATGTCACCGGTACACCCCGCTCGCCCTGGGCTGACATTTCTATTCTACAGATGGAAAAATCATTTCAGTGCGGCACTGCTGACAGATGAGCTGGCACCCAGAGACGTGATTTAAGATCCTTCTTTTCCTTTTGCCCTCTACTTTTGCTTACGCCGTTAGTTTTAATACAGGACTTTTTTTTTTTTTTTTTGCTTGCATTTGTTTCCTTTTTTTTTTCCCATTCCTATTCTCTCCCTCCCCCTCAGCGCCTAGCCTCCTCCTCCTCCTCCTCCTCTGCTTTCTTCTTCTCCTCCTCCTCTTCATAGCACGAGCCAATTTAAGAGCCACTGTAAATGTCTTCTCCTTAAAAGCTGCTGCAGAGCTAAGATCTTTTGCTGGCATGCTCTCGTCGAGCCGTGGCGTTTACAAGAGCACGTCCTGCCAGTCATTTATTTTCTTCTTCTTCCACCCCCCCACCCCTTTGAACAAGGCAGTGCTTGCGTGCGCACTTCGCCGCTTGATTTATCTGACCTCGATCTCACTACACATTGCTGCAGTTTCTTTCATCTACTTTTGTTTTGTTTTTTTTTCCAAAAACTATGAATAATGCAGCTCAATCTCCATTACGATCAATCAATTACGGTTCACGGAGGGACGCGATGACCTTACGTCCGGTAGACGAGTCTGTCATTATCTCCCGAACAATTAACCGCGTAACGCATGCATGCACAAGGAGGTTGCACATCCACACGAGTGTGTTCTTCTCCTGTCCTTATTTCCTCATCCTGCCTTTCGCATGCACTCCCGCCGCTCTTTTGCACTCCCACAATAGCATTTCTAATTCTCGCTATAATTACATTCAGCACGAAGGTCAAAGTCCCGTCACCTGCGCCGTGTAAGTTCAAGCCGGTATGAGATAAACACGTGTGGAGCGGTAATTCCAGCCGAACAAACAATACACGGGTTCACAAACCTTGTATTTTGCACCGAAACGTCTAACCTGCTCATTTCTAGTTTTTTTTGTTGTTGTTGTTGTTGTTGTTTGTTTTTTTTTTCCAGCCATAGATCGAATGTGCAACAAGGAACCTGTAGGAAAAAGTACAGCAGCCATCATACATCAGAAAATAAACAGCACTCGTATCGAATATTTACGCAACTCGTTCGAAATCTTGTCCTTGGTTGTGATTTTTACTATCATTTTTATTATCTACTACAAAAATACTGTATGGCAAAAAAAAAAACAAGAAAAAGTTCCCCGGGGGCTTGTTTCGGATAGACATGGGTTCGATACACAAAACATAATACACACAAAGCGTTACATACTTTAAAACTGCACATAATATAGTCAAAAATAATACAAATATCAGACGTCAGATAATAAATAAACAGCATTCGTTTCTTTACTAGAGGAATGACTTCGACTGTAAGAAGAAGAAGAAAAAAAAAAAACGGGTTCTCTTACGAATTCTTTGAATAGTCATGGTGTCTACGCTTTCTTCACTTTGAATAAGTAAATAAAAAAAACTTGATGTAATTAAAATTCCACTTTAAATTTGCGAAAGAACTTCTGTGTAGTCCTATGTTGCTGACACGTTGAAAGGGATTATGGGTAAGTGCTCATTTCTATGCAATAGACTGACAGACACTGAAATTCATATTTGCTCGTAGTCTAACAATGTGAACGAGTGAATACAGAAATGAAGTTAATCACACACACACACACACACACACACACACACACACCACAACATTACAAGACCAGACCGGAGCACACGTCACTATTTAAACGATATTTATAAGAGAAACACAACAGTGGTGAAGAAATTCAGACGCATCAACGGTACCATTACACACACTGCGTCCTTAGTAGCTCCGAACCTCTATTGGGAGATTAGAATTTTATTATCTCCACCATCTACAAACACCTCAACTAATAACTCTGTGACCTTTTAACCTTTGACTCCTGACCTATTGGCATTTCCTTCTGCTCCAGCTCTGTTCTGAGTGGAAATGCAAGGAAGTTAATAAAGTCCCGGTGACAAAAACCGATACGTAATCCATACTGGGTCATTATTATTATGACGATAATCCGTGTTTAACGCAGAGTTCATTCTGGCTACTAGTTTAACATCGCTACGTTGGGACTCGATTTAAGGATCAGCAAGATATTTCATCGCGATACTCAATACTGAATCCTGACCGTTTTTGTATCAAGTAACGCTCACAATACTCTGAAAAGTTAGTATATTGTGATATCGTATCACGATACAATACCTGGAGCCAGTTTCCTAATCTCCTCGATATTTTGTTTAATAAGCCAGTTGATACAATCAGTTATTAATTACAGTGAATAACAATAAAGGTATAAAATCCTAACGATACTCCGAAAAGGGTTTCCTGTTTAGAGCTGCAACAACTAATCGATAAAATCGATAATAATCGATGATGAAAATCGTTGTCAACGAATACGGTCTTCCCGCGGCACGGGGAACGTTTACTCACTACGTTACTTCTCTTACGAAAATGCAGTTCGGAGAATAAATACTAAAGTCGTGTCCCAAAACACGACTTTAGTAAACCCAAGTACTATACACTTACACTATGCACTGCGTAGTATTTATGCATTATTTTTTAAACTACAGTCCTAAATGAATAATATATATTCTGGTGTGTGTGTGTGTGTGTGTGTGTGTGTGTGTGTGTGTGTGTGTGTGTGTGTGTTGGGTTCTTTTCAGTCTTATATAACTGGATAAACAGCTGTGTAAAGTTTTAGTCTGAAGTTTGTATTTGTAACACTCCAGTTTGTGGATTTTATTTTAAATAAACAAAAAAAGGGTACTGAAAGTTTGCCCCGCCCCCATCCGATTAATCAATCAATCAAAAAAAAAAAGGATAAAAAAAGAATAATCGGCTAACTAATCGATTAGGAAAACAACAAAAACAACAACAACAACAACAATAATAATAATAATAATCCGCCAACTAATCAATTAGGGAAATAATAATAACAATAATAATAATAATAATAATAGTGATGATAATAATAATAATAATAATAATAATAATAATAATAATAATAATAATAATAATAATAATAATAATAATAATAATAGGCCAACTAATCGATTAGGGAAATAATAATAATAACAATATTATTATTATTATTATTATTATTAATAATAATAATAGTGACAATAATAATAAGAAGAAGAAGAAGAAGAAGAAGAAGAAGAAGACGAAGAAGAAGAATAGTGATAATAATAATAATAATAATAATAAATCGGCCAACTAATCGATTAGGAAAATAATCTTTAGTTGCATCCCTAATCCAGTTAATGTATTATAATGTCTTATCGCGATTCAGGTCACGTGGAGACATTTTCACAAAAAAAATCGATATATGCCCTCACAAAGAAAGAACAAATTTATCAACAAAACGGAGGTGAAATACTGTAAGTCAGATGTTACGGTGAATAACAACAGCGTTATCAATCACCCAGTGTTGATATAGTGTGATATCAACACCATGAGGCCTGTTTTGCTCAGTTGCCAAGTTTGCACAAAATTTGAGCAAGCTTAGCAAGAAAAAGACGGGGAAATAAGTTAGGTGTTCTAAATTGTTACTCCCTACACTGAATAATCAAGATCTAACTCCTAACGAGACCCACATTAGGTAGTAAAGTCGATTATGTTAATATATCGCCATTTCATCACACCTTGACACTTGAGACTTCAGACGTTCACAATTTTGCTGAAGTGCCAAGTCCCAAGATTGAATTTTTTTGACATTTGCTAAATAAATGAAAAAATGAAGGAAAAAAAAACAATAGCAAGAAAAATAAGTCTGTTACAAACAGTTACTTGGGCATTTTGCCTGGAACAAACTGTTAAAAAGGGCCCCAAGGAAACACACACACACACACACACATATGCACAACCTGTGAAATGTAAACAGCAATAATGCCTAATTGTACTATAACTCATTCTAATGCTTTATTAAACATTGCTTTATACAGTCCCTTGACTTGTTTCTTTTGCGTTCTTCTCTTTTTAACACGTGCACTTGACTTACGCGACATCTTAGCTAACTAACTTCTTAGTATGAATCAAGGTAGCCAGAGAAATGAGAAAACATCTGGAATTAGCCACAAAGTTTCAGTGTCTGGACGCTCTTACCTCAAGAACGGCGCAGCACAAACCGAACCGTCTTACAAAATGATTCTATAAGAGTATATAACTCATTATATATAAGTCGCAAGCCATAACCCGTTCCACGCCGCCCGCTGAAACCTGACGGTCGGTAACAGTACGGTTACAAATCCTAACGATGCCCACAACATTCCGAAAAAAGTCTCTTATGTGAGCGCGGTGCGACGTGAATCATATCGTCTTATCCTATTTCCACAGACGTAGTTGGATTTATTACTTAAACTCGTTTAAAATGACATTTACACGCGATGCTTCATTTCCATGACAGAACATCTGGTTCGAATACGCACGGTCGGACATGACTTGTGTTCCAGCAGCTTACTGAGAACATCTCTCCGTTACGTAGCTGCATTCAAGACGAGACTAGATGGAGAAGTATCCCTAACGCACGATCAATAACGGCATCGATGATCACAGCTTTGACCACTCATTGACCTAGTCTCGCTCCTTAAATGGAGTAAATAATACAGCAACACTTTCCATGAGTCAGGCATCCATAATGCGTTATAAGTGCATTCATAAAGATTTCAATTCATCGCATGGTTAGTGTGTGAAATAAGTCTATAGTACGGTATAGAAATACACCCATAAAGTGTTATAACGGCATCGTAGAAGGCTTGATGGCACAAGGTGACATAATGAATTATAATACACGTCAATATATGACACGTTAATAGCATCATTAACGAGCGCACTGCTATGAACCTCTGTTCATTAACATCATCGTTAATGCTCGACTTCCAGTGACGATCAAGTAAAGCATTATGTGAATGACCAGGACATTTGTTATGAAGCTTCATAGCACAAAGTGACATCATGCATTATGACATAATCTATTCTCAGTATGATTGGTGAGATCAGTGCTATAAAGCTTTATGACAAATATCATGTCCATTCATAGACTCAGAGCTCTAAGCATGCCTCCACTCTAACCTGACATAAGCCTCTATAACTGTATGCAAACGTTCACATGAGTTATTAACAGCACCACTGATATAAAGCTCCATAACAACTGTTATTTTGCATCCACACAATATGTAATGCTCCTTCTCCAGTGAAGATCACTTACGGCATTCTGTGATTGACCATGACATTTGTTATGAAGCTTCATAGCACAAAGTGACACCGTGCATTATGACACTATCTGTTCTCAGTATGATTGGTGAGACCCGTGCTATGAAGCTTTATCATATATAAAGTGCTATAAACTCTAACTGGACACAAGCCTTTATAGCTGTATGCAAATGCACACACAACATGATATAACAGCAAAGTGTACGGCTTTATACCACAACGTGACACAATGCATTATAATACATATTTAACCTGTTCTTAAGAGTTGTAGACTGGGCCATTGCTATAAAGCGTTATAACAACTGATATATTCATTCACATAATACCTTACATAGACTCAAGAGTTCCAAGCATGCCTCCACTCTAACCTGACATAAGCTCCTACAACAGTGCACAAATTTCCACACACACACACACACACACACGATGGCATGACAGCACAAAGTGTCATAACGCATTATAAGACATATCGACCCTGATCTCAGTCTTACCAGCCAGACCACTGCTATAACTCTCTAAAGCAAATGTTCTATTAATTCACATAGTGCCCTGCATCCACTCACCGCTCAAAGCATGCACGTTTCGAATGACATAAGCCTCTATAACCGTCCACAAATGTTTATAAGCGCACACATAAAATGTTATACACGACATAGTACAAGGTTTCAATGCTCTATATAAACCACGAGCTCCGATCACGCCTTGATATAACTGTTCCAAAGGAAATAAATGAAAGCATGATGTCGATGAACATAAGATCTGTTGCTTATAAAGCATTGTAGCACTGGTCTCACCAATAATGCTAAGAACGGGTCAAACAGGTATTGTGTTAGGTAATGTGTTATATTACTATGAGGCTATGAAGCTTCAGAGCACACCGGTCTCGGCAGTAATGCTAAGAACAAGTCAAATGTGTGCGTTATAAATGCGTAATGGGGAACACTTTGAGCTATGCAGTGCCTTATGAACAGTTACACAGGTTTATGTCAAGCCTTAGAACGCATTGTGTAGGGCTGCTTTATAAATAAATTAATATGAATGCACTATGAATGAATTATGGAGATCTGATCCATTAAAAAAAAAAAAGAGAGAGTTACCAGGAATAATTCTTGTCCATGTAAAGAGCGAGGTCTTGTCATGAATGCTGTCTGGGTTCCATGTGCAAAGCATCACACTCCTGTCAGACCCACAGCTGCGACCAAACACTGGATTACACGCAGAGGAACTCACAGGAGAACCTCGAGACTGACAATAATACAAGGTTCTAGATACTATCCTGAGTGTGGCAGTGAGGGATTTCTTGTGAGACGCGCACGCGAACGCAGCCTGGCGCATTGGGCGCTTGGGCTGTGCGTGGAGGCGCGCGGCTCATCCATCCATCCATCCATCCATCCATCCATCCACCCGTTCATTCATGAACCCATGCGTCTTACAGGACCCAGTTCTCCACCCGTCAGCTCCGTACCTGCTCACTCACATGGCTTCACGTGCGATTTCTCCTCTGCGTCTCTGCGTTTTTTTTTTTTTTTTTTTTTTTTTTTTGTGCGTGTGTGTGTGTGTGGGTTTTTTTTTGTGTGTGTGTGTGGAAATGCTCGTCCCCGACACCACCGCGTCCACGTCGCCGCTTCTTCTTCTTCTTCTTCTTCTTCCTCTTCTTCCTCTTTCTTTTTTATTTATTTATTTATTTAATTATTTACTGCGCCGCACAATGTCGGATCAAAGTGATAAACTCTCAGCGAGACCCGATTTTCTCCGGCACTCCTGCGATGGATCGAGTGTGATCGGTGATTCCAGGCATCCCACTGCCACACGCACGCACACGCACACGCGCACGCACGCACACACACACACACACACACACACACACACACACAGAGACTACACTCCTCCTGTACCCTGCGCGGTCGGTAGTCTTAAAGCGACAGTAGAGCTGTTTCTGCTGCTCAGGTTCTTCTGGGTGAGGAGACAAGGCTTGAGGAGTTACACGGTTAAGAGAGAGACAGAGGAGCTCCAGCACTTCCTCACTTACACACACACACGTTTGTCTTACTATCCTTGTAAGAACCTTCCAGTGACGTAATTATTAATGCAGCTAATGATTGTCTAAACACCTAAACCTAACCCTGACCTTAACACCTTAACCTCAGTAGACAAAAGGAAACCATTTGACCAAAAGTGTTGGGTATTCCTATCCCCAAAAAGACCCCCCCACACACACACACACACACACACACACACAGAGAGAGGGAGAGAGAAACTGTAATCCGTGAATGTATCTGTATCAGTGACAAAATCAATGAGATTACAATAAATCACCCATTTATTTATCCATCCATCCATCTTCTACCGCTTACTCCTTTCCAGGGTCACGGGGAACCTGGAGTCTATCCCAGGGAGCATCAGGCACAAGGCGGGGTACAAGACAGGGTACCCGTCCATCACAGGACACAATCACATACACACTCACACACCCATTCATACACTACGGACACTTTAGACACGCCCATCAGACTACCATGCATGTGTTTGGACTGGGGGAGGAAACTGGAGAACCCGGAGGAAACCCCCGCAGTACGGGGAGAACATGCAAACTCCACACACACACACACACAGGGCCACGGTGGGACTCGAACCCCCGACCCTGGAGGTGTGAGGCGAACGTGCAAACTGCTTTCCCCGGTCCAAAGACGTGCATTGTACGCTGATTGGCATGTCCAAATTGTCCATAGTGTGTGAATATGGGTGTGATTGTGCCCTGTGATGGGCTGGCATCCTGTCCCGGGTGTCCCCCGCCTTGTGCCCCGAGACCCCTGGGTTAGGCTCCAGGCTCCCCGCGAGCCTGTGTAGGATAAGCGGTATAGAACACAGATGGATGGATGGATGGATGGATAGTTGTGTACTGTTTGTATACATGCAGTCTAATTTGATATCTTTAATAAAATCTCTTTTTTAAAAAAAATATACAATTATTTTAACCATTTTTTTTAAGACTTGGACATACCGTGAAGTTTTATTCGTCCAAATATTTTTTTCCACAATGATCCATGAAGTTTAAATACTATAAATAAATAAAACGTTGCTACAGTTAAACATGTCTACAATTTAACAATTTGTATCTTTTATTTAAATTTCTGGATGATATGGGGATCCATGTATATTTGTTTATATTTTATTACATTACATTACACTGTAAGGAGTTCTTTTTGAGATGATGATGATGATGATGATGATGATTATTATTATTAGTAGTAGTAGTAGTATTTGTGTGTGATTGTGCCCTGCGATGGACTGTCAACCTGTCCAGGGTGTACCCCGCCTTGTGCCCCATGCTCCCTGGGATATTCTCCAGGTTCCCTGTGACCCTGAAAAGGAGTATGTGGTAGAAGATGGATGGATGGATGGATTATTATTATTATTATTATTATTATTATTATTATTATTATTATTATTATTATTCTCATTAGAACAAGTTCACACCCTTCACCCCACACGTCAGGCATTTAGGCTTTCTCACGGCTAAAGTAAACAAAGCCCGTGGAGTCTAAAGCGTGCTGAGATCCTGTTGAGAGTTTCACAGCTTTCTCGAATATGAAACGATGTGAAGGTGCCGCTGCTCCTCCTCTCCAGATCCACTCTGCCATCCACACATTTGACATCACTGTAGTAAATTACGAGCCATTTGCTTCTCTTGTGCATTGTTTAAGGACTAAACTCTGAACACTGTTTGCTTCCCATTTGTCTTTTTTTTTTTTTTTTGACAAAATGCAGAAACAAACCGTGCTGTGTGTGTGTGTGTGTGTGTCGGGGGGGATAACCTTCATCTTATATAAGAACAGTTTCTAATCTGATGGGTGTGGCCTATTCCAGTATGACTCCGCCCCCACACACAGGGCACGAAGGCTCACTGGATGGTTTGACGAGGATGAAAATGATATAAATCGTCATTGCCTGCAGTTATAAGGGTTAAAGTTACAACCTCAAATATACCACCAAAAAATAAACATTTAACAGTTCAAAGAGCATTCCAACCCTGACCGCTGGCCTATGTCATACAGCAGACCTACACAAAGCAGACTTTGGCCTCAGCACCTGATGATTTTGAAGGAAAACATTAGGACTGCCAGGAGACAGTGACCTTTAATCCCGCTGCTTTCGTTTGAGCTTTATTATGGAGCAGGAAGGGCTTAGGCGCCCTGGGAAGACAGGTACAAACAAGGATACGGGCTGAGAGGAAGTGCTAACTGCGATGTCACCTTTGGACTCAAATATGAAGGTAAACATCTCAACCACTAAATCGTTGGCTTTTCCTTCTTAGCTTCATGGAATTCTGAATTTGTGTCTCACTTTCTGCTGGTGTAGATGCTCCAACATGGACATCTGAAAGATCTTCCTCAAAGCAGTCTCACTCATGCATCAGTGGATAAGCTTATATGGATACTGTAGATTCGTACCCAAGAGCTGCTGCTGCTGCTGTAATCATAAAGACTGTCCTGTTCACATCTGTTTCTTCTGAACATCCTGGAAACGCACTCAGTACCTTTTCACTTTACTCTTCTACACCTGCAT
The DNA here is from genome assembly GCA_012411365.1 of Ameiurus melas. NCBI lineage: Eukaryota > Metazoa > Chordata > Actinopteri > Siluriformes > Ictaluridae > Ameiurus > Ameiurus melas. The sequence goes on along the minus strand of CM022759.1, from coordinate 30,941,223 downwards.
GCTGATATGATTTATACTTACCATTACCAGGGGCAATATCTCTGACCCCTTGGTGTTCGTAATACCCCAAGAGCTTTAAAATCATCAAACCAGCTACTTTTAAACTGGACTCTCTCTCTAGAGTCCCCTCCGGTAGACATTTTACAATCCAATTTAAAAATATTTATTCTCGCAGACTTTTGAATGCCTTTAAGATCTCTACTATCGGGTTTACTGTTTTGTGGATCTGGGTTCTATCCCGGGATCACTGGGTGTGACATGGGAACACCCTGGATGGAATGCCAGTCCATTAAAGGGCACCACACACACACACACACACATACATTCTTAGGCTCATTTAAGTGAAATTTAAAGTCCATCTACTGGCATGCTTTTAGAAGGAAACTGGAAAAACCCAGAGGAAACCCAGACAGACATGGAGACAGTAACTCGAGTTCTTGATCAAACACCTTTACCTGTGACTCGGCGAAGACACCAGCTCACTTGCAAGACATGGACTTGCAAGACATGGACTACATATAAGAAGTTTAAAAAAAAAAAAGATAGATCTGAAAAAGGAAAACGCGTCGTAATGTACAGTCTTAAGGGTTCTTCACTTGAACACACCGTCAAACGTTCCAGACTTAGCTAGGAACTCTCAACTATACGGAGAGAACCCTTGAAGAACCGCTTTTCTAAGAGCATGTAAACTGCCGTAAAGGCGTTATAAAATGTGTAGTATGACATTTTACATGAGGTCATGAGGTAAAATGCTGCCATAAAATATTCAGTAGCAACGAAGCACTGGCACTGTGCCAACCGAGAGACGTTCAAAGGTCCTCTGTGGATGTAATTGACATTTTCATGGAAGTACAGTCAAATTAAGAATGAAGAGATTCAGTATCATGAGGGTTTGCAAGGATCAAGTACATATGTGAGAAGATGCATTTTTCAAGCTGTGAAAAATGTCATTTAAAAAAAAAAAGCAAGACGTCGGATTTCGACAAAAGTGGTGATCGTTTGAAAAACTCGCATCTAGAACCCCTCGAGGAAGTCTTTTTTTTTCTTTTTTTTTTCTAAGAGTGTACTTATGATGTATTATTCTTTAGGAAGACACTTTTATTCCAAACATACAAACCATAAACAAGGAAATGAACTGCTACATTAACACTGTTAAAAATGTAGCAAAATTATAATAATGGAATGTCTGAAAAACCTAACCCAAGGGTATGCAAACTTTCGCACTCGGCTGTATGGCTATCTACGTCTGTTCGATTTTATACTGTCCTGTTATATGATTGTTGATATAATTGACGACCTTTGAGGTTTACGCTTATGTCGATTACTTTGAACTCTATTGCATGTTGGTTACCTTTGACTGCTTTGTGATTACAGCGTTCATATTTGTCCTTGATATCTGTCCATGTCTCATGGCACACACGGTTCATTCTTCAAGTATTTCGTTTTCTAGTCTGGAACCTTGTATTACTGCATTCGGCAGGTTGATTTCTCAAATTTGTAAATGGTAAATGGTAAATGGCGCACTTATATATATCGCTTTCATCCAAAGCGCATTACACTGTGTCTCATTCACCCATTCACACACACACACCAATGGTAGCGGAGCTGCCATGCAAGGCGCTAACTTGCCATCGGGAGCAACTCGGGGTTCAGCGTCTTGCCAAAAGACACTTGGGTATGTGGAGTCACGCGGGCCGGGAACCGAACCGCCAACCCTACGGTTAGTGGACAACCCACTCTGCCACCGGAGTCACAAACCTCACAGTGAATGACCGTGCAAAACAATTTCGTGCAGTTGCGATTTCGCAAATTCAAGTAGTTTTCCTCAAAGAAGCATAAAAAACTCCACAAACTTTGAAAGAAGGAATAAATCCACAGCAAAATCAAGCATTTTTGGCCACAAAGAAGAAAAAAAAAGCCATGAAATCCTGAATGGATGGAGTTTAACATGGAGTTTAAATTGTTCAACGCGGTATATTTGAATTTCTCTCTCAGAAATCAGAGGGAGCGCCAATTTTTTTTGCATTCAGCTCTTTCAAAATCATGACCGAATTCAATTACCTACTTATCCATTCCGCCGAGTAACGTGAATCAATCGAGTCATTATTAGAGCTTTTAAAGCACTCGACGCTATTTTATCCATCGGCCAGTGTGACTTCCTCTTCCTGTGGCTTTGGATTTGAAAGCAGGTCTGTCTGAGATGAGACTCTTTGTGGGTTAAGACCTCAGATAATAATGTCACCGTTACTATTTCGCCAAGCCGTGCGGATCAATACCCCCCCTGTTTACGCATGCAGCTTGCATGCGCAGCACTACATTTCAGAGAATGAAAGGCTGCTATTATGGCTGCTTAAGACCTGGCTTGGGTTCAGCGGCAGCCGAAGACGAGCCGCTGAAAATGCAGCCGTGTATTCATATGGAGAAATTCTCTTCGCATCACAAAACAACATGCGGTTTAGTGATAACAAGTTAATGTGCTTCGATTCGCCAAAAAGAAAAAAAAAATGAAGCAGACGGTTCTGGTGTGTTTTACTGAGCGACTTACAACAGGAACAGAGCAGATGCCTGAAAAGAACACTAAGTGCACAGGTGTGGTTTGTCGACCTGGCAGGAAGAGCGTATCTCGATGAAGGATAGATTAGGAAAAAAATAGACGAGGGAAGTGTATATGCTCGGACATGTGCAGAGTCGTGCCACGTTGTGGCCGTGTAGCTGTATGAGGCGTGGGGGCGGAGGACTTGGCGTTTGGTGCAGGACAGGCCTCAGTGTGTGTGCACATTGTGCAGCCATGTGTGCGAACATCACAGATCACAGTCTAGAATTTACCCTTCCTACCTCTCCCACAGGCATCGGCCACTCTCATGGGCAAGGCTCCCATTTTAGCTCTTTCGTTCGCTTGAGCATGAAACATCATTAACCTAGCTTTGAGGATCTCGCAGGTTGGAATGTTCAAGATCTATGCCGTTTTTTGGGGGTGTCGGGGGGGGTTTTATTTATTCATTTGTCCTTTTTTATTTATTCATACACTCATATAAATAAAGAAAAGGTTCCTACTAATCATGCCTGTTTCCTGAATAACCCCCCCCCCTACCCCCCTCCCTCATTTTGTTCCAAACATATTTTTGTATAAAAATATTGGAACATGTGACTGACAGGTGCTTCTTGTTACCCAGGTGTGTCCTGTTAGAGTGACTGCTTAAACAATAAATAGCTCTAAACGTCTACTCTTGTTTTTAGACTTCAGTTTCACCTGTGAAGACTGTACTTCTTGTTAAAAAAAAAAAAAAAAAAAAAAAAAGATAAACCAACCGAAGATCAGAGAGCTGACTATAGGAGAAAATCAAGCCAAACATACGAGCTCATCTGTGAAACATGGTGGCGGTAGTGTCATGGCTTGGGAACAAAAAAGAGAGGTCGGTGAAGGAATGGCCGTTTGGAGCTGCAATAAAATAAGTGCTATTTAAATTAATAACAGTTACAAACATGTTCAGAGAAATGGAAATGTTAAACTGTACGTGGATAAAAATTCTGATGTGTCGTTCTTGAATAATTGGCACATTGCTGTGGTATGATGGGAATAAAACCCTTTGGGACATGCTGTTAAAGGAAAATAATTAACTCCGGGTAGTCATAGTAACTCCATACACCACTTGTTGTATAACTCCGTACACCAAATTTCCCGACTACTAATAATAATACTAGTAGCTAAAAAGTGGAAATATTTAGTAGTCCTATTTTCACTTGGCTACGAATAGCATCGGCCTTTAAATACTTTAAGCACAGCTAAGTGCTAGTTTTCTAAAAAAAAAAGAGTTACTTCTGTATGATTTCTCAGTGAAGTGCAGAGGCTCAGGTGCAGAAGCAGAACCACACACACACACACACATGGCGTGGGAAGTGTGTGTGTCAAGGGAACAGAGCCACATTACACCCTGACATATAGCCAGACCAGCTCACTCTTTTGTACAGTGCCATTCACTCTCCCAGCATGCTTTGTTTCCGCATGTTGTTGACCCAGTTTGTGCATTTGGACTAATCCCCATGGCCTGTGCCGCGGGTGGTCGGGGCCAAAGCCTTCCTCTCTGCCTCTCCCTCATTAGAATATCAGATAGTAAGGAATAGAGGTTTCTCAAAAAGCAATGGGGAGAAGAAAAGAAAAGAAAAATATAGAACAGAATGGGGGGGGGGGGCGTTGTGGGATTTAGAAGTGGAGCGTTATGTGCATCGTCTCAAGGGTCCTGGCTTGAACTCGTTTACCAGGATCTTGGCCTGTAATCGCAAACACTGTTCTGAGTCAACAGCATTGTGTGCAGGAGTAAGGATATCTATTCTTAGTGGGCAGACACAAAATTGGTGCTCAGTGTCACAAGGTTTAGAGAAATATAACCCCGTTTGGACCTGAAGCACTTCTATTCATCTCCCTGAGCTGAGCTGGGCAAGTCTCACTGCCCCCGCTGGGTGTTGCCTGGTGTGAAATTTGCTGCTTAGAGAATAAAATAAGGATTGTTTGGACTGCCGTGATTTTGTTGGTCAGGGCTAGATCTTATTATGACCAGAAAAGAAACGAAAAAAAAAAACAGGTCTTTGTATAATGTGTTGGTTAAACATGCAGTGCAGGGTTTTATTTTATCTCTACTCAATGTCATTCCTGAATTTTCCAGGAGTATTTATTTGTTGGTTTGTTTGTTCATGCAATTTTATTTGTCACAGTTGCCTCCACAATGTCATTACAATCTCTACAGTAGTCTTCTTCTTCTTCTTCTTCTTCTAATTACTATTAAGGAACAAAAAAGCCCCAAAAGTTAGCTAATATTAAATATCCAGGAGATTTTATTAGCTTCCCTACAAGCTACAGTGGTGTGAAAAAGTGTTTGCCCCCTTCCTCATTTCCTGTTCCTTTGCATGTTTGTCACACTTAAGTGTTTCGGAACATCAAACCAATTTAAACAATAGTCAAGGACAACACAAGTAAACACAAAATGCAATTTGTAAATGAAGGTGTTTATTATTAAAGGTGAAAAAAATCCAAACCATCATGGCCCCTGTGTTTGGAAAAGTGATTGCCCCCTAAACCTAATAACTGGTTGGGCCACCATTAGCAGCAACAACTGCAACCAAGCGTTTGCGATAACGTGCAATGAGGCTTTTACAGCGTCCTGGAGGAATTTTGGCCCACTCATCTTTGCAGAATTGTCCTAATTCAGTTACATTAGAGGGTTTTCGAGCATGAACGGCCTTTTAAGGTCATACCACAACATCTCAATAGGATTCAGGTCAGGACTTTGGCTAGGCCACTCCAAAGTCTTCATTTTGTTTTTCTTCAGCCATTCGGTGGTGGACTTGCTGGTGTGTTTAGGATCATTGTCCTGCTGCAGAACCCAAGTTCGTTTCAGCTTGAGTACACGAACAGATGGGCGCATATTCTCCTTCAGGATCTCTTGGTAGACAGCAGAATTCATAGTTCCTTTTATCACGGCGAGTCTTCCAGGTCCTGAAGCAGCAAAACGGCCCCAGACCATCACACTACCACCACCATATTTTACTGTTGGTATAATGTTCTTTTTATGAAATGCAGTGTTCCTTCTATGCCAGATATATTTGGACACACACCTTCCAAAGAGTTCCACTTTTGTCTCATCGGTCCACAGAATGTTGTCCCAAAAGTCTTGGGGATCATCAAGATGTGTTGTGGAGAAATTGAGACGAGCTTTGATGTTCTTTTTGCTCAGCAGTGGTTTTCTCCTTGGAACTCTGCCATGCAGGCCATTTTTGCCCAGTCTTTTCCTGATGGTGGAGGCATGAACGCTGACCTTAACTGAGGCAAGTGAGGCCTGCAGTTCTTTGGACGTTGTTGTGGGGTCTTTGTGACCTCTTGGATGAGTCGCCGCGCTCTTGGGGTAATTTTGGGCGGGCCAGCCACTCCTGGGAAGGTTCACTACTGTTCCATGTCTTCGCCATTTGTGGATAATGGCTCTCACTGTGGTTCGCTGGATTCCCAAAGCTTTGGAAATGGCTTTATAACCCTTTCCAGACTGATAGATCTCAATTACTTTCTTTCTCAATTGTTCCTGAATTTTTCTTGGGTCTCGGCATGATGTGTAGCTTTTTAAGGATCTTCTGGTGGACCTTACTGTGTCAAGCAGCTCTTATTTAAGTGATGCCTTGATTGTGAACAGGTGTGGCAATAATCAGGCCTGGGTGTGGCTAGAGAAATTGAACTCAGGTGTGGACAACCACAGTTATAGTATGTTTTAACAAGGGGGGCAATCACTTTTTCACACAGGGCCATGATGGTTTGGATTTATTTTCACCTTTAATAATAAACACCTTCATTTACAAATTGCATTTTGTGTTTACTTGTGTTGTCCTTGACTATTGTTTAAATTGGTTTGATGTTCCGAAACACTTAAGTGTGACAAACATGCAAAGGAACAGGAAATGAGGAAGGGGGCAAACACTTTTTCACACCACTGTAGGTAATGCTTGGCTAACCATTACATACGTAGTAATTATCTAACAGGCTAACTGCTAACATTATATAGCTAATTTCGCTTAGTATCTAAGCTATAACAAATATAGTTAATATTGAACTAACTAATAGATTGTATAATTAAAGCTAGTAGGCAAATTTGCTAGCAAGCTGTAGCTAATATTAGGACAGTCTAACTTAGCTACTTAGTCAGTCTAACTAAGACTACACAGATCGATTGAATGAGAGAAATAAATCCCTCAAAAACTGTGCTCCTGATTTGTCAAAGGTTGTCCTCAGTAAGTCACAGTGTAGCTTGGATAATATTCCTAATATCGCTGGGAGATTTTATGCTCTTGCTAGGTTTGCTCACAAGCTAGGTAATGTTTGGCTAACTATTATGTATGTAATTAAAAACGTTAACTAGGAAGCTAAATAGCATGTCACTAACATTATAAAGTGTAATCATTAAAATAAGTATCAAATATTGTCTATACTAGGTTGTATAATTAAAAGTAGTAGTCAAGTTCACTATCAAGCTATAAGTAAGTTTAGGATAGTGTATTTTTTCTTTTCCTCCATATTATTATTATTATCAGGGACAAAATAACCAAAATAAATATTCATCATAGAGTTACACATCCGGGAAATTCTTCAAAAGCAATTCACAGACTAGCTTAGCTAGTGTTACATCTCAGGCAGATGTCATGAACTTGCTGCGTTTGTTACAAGCTAGGCAATGTTTGGCTAACTATATGTAAAGAAAACTACAGTAGAAAGCAAAATAAAGGCTAATAATATTATATATATAACGTGCAAAAAAATCCGATTTTTCTTTTTCCTAACTAGCTAACGTTAGCTGGCTTCCCTTCTAACTGTGTCAAGCCAGACTTCTTATGACATACAGTATGTACCGGAAGAGGTCCAGTTTCACAAAGAAACAATGGCAGCGAGCAGGTAGTTAGGTAATTGTACCTAAGCTAGGTCTAATTTAATCTAAGCTAGGTCATTTTAGCTAGTTAGTGAATAGTCTGTGCATTATATACAACTGTATTGTATCTAGAAATACTTGCGTTAGACTATAAATACGTACAGTAACAAAACGTATGGAGAACACAGATTGTTATAAAAAAAACAAACAAAAAAAACAGCCTGGAAGTGATCAGTTGTGAGAGTTTCTATAAAAAGTCTTTTACCTAGCTAACTTACCCAGTTAGTTGCTAAGTTACCCAGTTCTTTGCTGTCTGAAACAGTACCTCTTACCAAAGTTGAGGGATTTCGGATCTCAATCCCCAAATCATACATGTAGCTGTTTTAATGTTATTTTTCTTAGCAAGGACAGCATTTTTACTATATATCTGAAATGATTTACCTCCGCTTATCAACACAGCTCCAGCATTCAATCGGGCCAAAAGAGAACAAAATGAGGTTTCGATGACATTAGAACTCTTCTGATTACTTATTATTTATTTATTTATTTATTACCATTCTTCTCTTTTCCAATTTCCAATCCCTGCTTAATAAATTAGCTCTCACTCAGGCACTTTGCTCTCTGAAGTAAGCGGCATAATTACAGAAACGATCTTTAATTAGGGCAAAAGAGGAAAAATTAACCAGCTGTGGCTGAGACAGTCTTCTTCAAAATCATTTTCTCTTTCAGTGAGCCAAAAAAAATCAAAGAAGGACCCGAAGGGAAATACGGGAAAATAAAGGAAAAATTCGCTTCAGTGACACAATTCATCTTCAAAATTTACAGACGTCATTTTTAGTCACATGGTTCATTTATTATCACAAGCTAATTTGTCAACAAGTGATATTTACACTACTTAATTATTTTCCACATGATTAATACTATAATAATGAATAAATAAATATTTGCACAATCCTTCATTTAAGTTTTTTTCACATGTAGTGTATGTGCTTTTATTTTTTACGTCAATTGTGACCTGTTTAATAGAATTTTCACACGCTAATTTTTCATGTGATCAGATATTGTTACATACAGTTACTTGAACACATGTACACATACAGCTACTTGAATTCACAATTCACAAACTATGCAATTTCATGGCATAACATGTTGTACTGAACTTTCACATTTTTTCCAAGACAATTCTTAGCCTAGACAATGAGCTAACATTTGTAAGTCGCTTATTTGTAAGTCGCTTTGAATAAATTAGCATAAAACATGAACTTCTAAAATAGCATAAACATTAAATTATAACGATTAAATACTCCAAGGCACTCACACTGTGAAGTAAAAAGCCTCTAATTAACTGGGTTAAATCATAAAAACAATTAAAAGGCAATTAAAAATTTAGAGTCTGAACTAAACATGAACTAACCTCTAAACTAAACATGAACTAACCTGTAAACTACCACAAAACACAAGCTGATCTCTAAACTAACATATAACTTAAACTGTCAAAACTAGCATAAAATATCAATTGTTCAAACTAGTATAAAACATAAAATAACCTCTAAACTAAACATGAACAAACCTCTAAACTAGCATAAACACAAGCCGACCTCTAACATATAACTTAAGCTATGTCTAAACTAGCATAAAACATAATCTAACCTCTGACCTAGCATAAAACATAATCTGATGTCAAAACTAGCATAAAACATACTGTTCAAACATAAAACATACTGTTCAAACTAAATAAAGCATGAACTAACCTCTAAACTAAACATGAACTGACCTCTAAACTAAACATGAACTAACCTCTAAACTAAACATGAACTAACCTCAAAACTAGCATAAAACATGAACTAACCTCTAAACTAAACATGAACTAACCTCAAAACTAAACATGAACTAACCTCTAAACTAAACATGAACTAACCTCTAAACTAGCATAAAACATGAACTAACCTCTAAACTAAACATGAACTAACCTCTAAACTAGCATAAAACATGAACTCTAAACAACATAAACTAACTCTAAACTAAAACATGAACTAACCTCTAAACTAAACATGAACTAACCTAAAACGAAACATAAACTAACCTAAACTAAACAGAACTAACCTCTAAAACAAAACATGAACTAACCTCTAAACTAAACATGAACTAACCTCTAAACTAAACATAAACTAACCTCTAAACTAAACATGAACTAACCTCTAAACGAAACATAAACTAACCTCTAAACTAAACATGAACTAACCTCTAAACTAAACATGAACTAACCTCTAAACTAAACATGAACTAACCTCTAAACTAAACATAAACTAACCTAAAACCTTAAAACGACAACCTCTAAACTAAACATAAACTAACCCTAAACTAAACATGAACTAACCTCTAAACTAAACATGAATAACCTCTAAAAATTAAACATGAACTAACCTCTAAACTAAACATGAACTAACCTCTAAACTAAACATAAACTAACCTCTAAACTAAACATGAACTAACCTCTAAACGAAACATAAACTAACCTCTAAACTAAACATGAACTAACCTCTAAACTAAACATAAACTAACCTCTAAACTAAACATGAACTAACCTCTAAATTAAACATGAACTAACCTCTAAACTAGCATAAAACATGAACTAACCTCTAAACTAAACATGAACTAACCTCTAAACTAGCATAAAACATGAACTAACCTCTAAACTAAACATGAACTAACCTCTAAACTAGTAAAAAAACTAACCTTAAACTAAAACTCTAAACTATAACAGAAAACCTAAAACTCAATAAACACTAACTCTAATAAAAATACCTAAACTAAACATGAACTAACCTCTAAACTAGCATAAAAATGAACTAACCTCTAAACAAACATCTAACTAAAAAACTAACCTCTAAACTAAACATAAACTAACCTCTAAATAAACATGAACTAACCTCTTAAACTAAACATAAACTAACCTCTAAATAAACATGAGCTAACCTCTAAACTAAACATGAACTAACCTCTAAACTAAACATGAACTAACCTCTAACTAACCAATTAAACTAAACATGAACTAACCTCTAAACTAAACATGAACTAACCTCAAAACTAAACATAAACTAACCTCTAAACTAGCATAAAACATGAACTAACCTCTAAACGAAACATAAAAACTACTAACCTCTAAACTAAACATGAACTAACCTCTAAACTAAAACATGAACTAACCTCTAAACTAAACATGAACTAACCTCTAAACTAAACATAAAAATAAACAAAACTACCTCTAAACACAACCTATATTATCCTTAAACAGCATAAACAGAACTAACTCTAAACTAAACATGAACTAACCCTAAACAGACAACCTTAAACTAGCATAAAACATGAACTAACCTCTAAACTAAACATGAACTAACCTCTAAACTAAACATGAACTAACCTCTAAACTAGCATAAAACATGAACTAACCTCTAAACTAAACATGAACTAACCTCTAAACTAAACATGAACTAACCTCTAAACTAAACAACCCTAAACTAAACATGAACTAACCTCTAAACTAGCATAAAACATGAACTAACTCTAAACTAAACATGAACTAACCTCTAAACTAAAAGAACTAACCTCTAAACTAAAATAACTAACTCTAAACTAAACATGACAACCTCTAAACTAGCATAAAACAGAACTAACCTCTAAAAACATGAACTAACCTCTAAACTAACTACTAAACATGAACTAACCTCAAACTAAAAACATGAACTAACCTCTAAACTAAACATAAAAACCTCTAAACTAAACATAACTAACCTCTAAACTAAACATGAACTAATCTAAACTTTTATACTAATAACTAACTAACCTTAAACTAAACATAAACTAACCTCTAAACTAAACATGAACTAACCTCTAAACTAAACATGAACTAACCTCTAAACTAAACATAAACTAACCTCTAAACTAAACATAAACTAACCTCTAAACTAAAATGAACTAACCTTAAACTAAAACAAACTAACTAAAACAACTAACCCTAAACTAAACATAAACTAAATAAACATGAACTAATCTAAACTAAACATGAACTAACTCTAAACTAAACATAAACTACCTCTAAATAAACATGAACAACCTCTAAACTAAACATAAACTAACCTCTAAACTAGCATAAAACATGAACTAACCTCTAAACTAACAAACTCCTCAACTACTAACTAACTTAACATAAACTAACCTCTAAACAAACATGAACTAACCTCTAATAACTCTAACCTAACCTCTAAACTAAACATAACTAACTCTAAACTAAACATAAACTAACCTCTAAACTAAACATGAACTAACCTCTAAACTAACATAAACTAACCTCTAAACTAAATAAACACCTCTAAACTAAACATAACCAACCTCTAAACTAAACATGAACTAACCTCTAAACTAAACATGAACTAACCTCTAAACTAAACATAAACAACCTCTAAACTGCAAAACATGAACTAACCTCTAAACTAAACATGATAACCTCTAAAACTAACTAACCTCTAACTAACTAACCACCTAACTAAACATGAACTAACCTTAAACTAAACATGAACTAACCTCTAAACTAAAACATGAACTAACCTCTAAACTAAACATGAACTAACCTCTAAACTAAACATAAACTAACCTCTAAATAAACATAAAAACCTCTATAAATAACTAACCTCTAAACTAAACATGAACTAACCTCTAAAAACAAACTAAACTAAACATAAACTAACCTCTAAACTAAACATGAACTAACCTCTAAAACAAAACATGAACTAACCTCTAAACTAAACATGAACTAACCTCTAAACGAAACATAAACTAACCTCTAAACTAAACATGAACTAACCTCTAAACTAAACATGAACTAACCTCTAAACTAGCATAAACATGAACTAACCTCTAAACTAAACATGAATAACCTCAAATAAACATGAACTAACTCTAAACTAGCATAAAACATGAACTAACCTCTAAACTAAACATGAACTAACCTCTAAACTAAACATGAACTAACCTCTAAACTAAACATAAATAACTCTAAACTAAACATAACTAACCTCTAAACGAAACATAAACTAACCTCTAAACTAAACATGAACTAACCTCTAAACTAAACATGAACTAACCTCTAAACTAAACATGAACTAACCTCTAAACTAAACATAAACTAACCTCTAAACTAAACATAAACTAACCTCTAAATAAACATGAACTCTACTCCAAACTAACTAACTAACCTCTAAACTAAACATGAACTAACCTCTAAACTAAACATGAACTAACCTCTAAACTAAACATAAACTAACCTCTAAACTAGCATAAAACATGAACTAACCTCTAAACTAAACATGAACTAACCTCTAAACTAAACATAAACTAACCTCTAAACTAAACATAAACTAACCTCTAAACTAAACATGAACTAACCTCTAAACTAAACATAAACTAACCTCTAAACTAAACATGAACTAACCTCTAAACTAAACATGAACTAACCTCTAAACTAGCATAAAACATGAACTAACCTCTAAACTAAACATGAACTAACCTCTAAACTAAACATGAACTAACCTCTAAACTAAACATAAACTAACCTCTAAACTAAACATGAACTAACCTCTAAACTAAACATGAACTAACCTCTAAACTAAACATGAACTAACCTCTAAACTAAACATAAACTAACCTCTAAACTAAACATGAACTAACCTCTAAACTAAACATGAACTAACCTCTAAACTAAACATAAACTAACCTCTAAACTAAACATAAACTAACCTCTAAACTAAACATGAACTAACCTCTAAACTAAACATAAACTAACCTCTAAACTAGCATAAAACATGAACTAACCTCTAAACCAAACATGAACTAACCTCTAAACTAGCATAAAACATAATCTGTCAAGTCTATCATAAAACAAACTGTTCAAACTAGTATAAAACATTATAAAACATAAAACCACTAACCTAGCACAGAATATGAGCTAACCTCTAAAACTCTAAAGTTTTAAATGAGTGACAGCCTATTTGAAATTTAGGAATGTCGTGAAAAATCACCTTAGCCAAAAATAAAAAGAGTCCAGGGGTTTAAGATGTCAAAAATCAGACTTTTATTGAAGAATCACAAAAGCCGAGATGTCTGCCGGTCATCTGACGAATACAATCGCTGTTCATGCATTTAAACAATACTAAAACAATGATCTCGTAAGGCGGGGTTTTCTCTTTGCAGGGTTTTCCCTTATTCTTCTTCTTTTGATCCCATTTCTGATGTCTCGGCACAGTTCTGTTTCTCTCTTCATTTCTTATCTATAATTGTTGCGCAAGTTTATTTTTGAAAAAGTTTTTATTTTACCGACTTGCGTCATGGATTTTCAACGATACATCTTAAGGAATCTTGGTAAAAAGATACAGACTTAAACATACAGTGTACAGACTCAGTGTCTCTATGCAGGTACAGAGTGTGTTTTTTTCAGAGAAATAACAGAGCAAGCCTAGGAGAAAAGGATACATCTGTAACTGAAGAATGGGTGCTCGGTGATCTCACCTAAATGATCTCACCAGCTTGACCTAATTTGATTTTACACTCTCTGATTAACATAAAGATCTCTCTCTTATATCTCATATATTGGTTGCACATGATGTGACCAATGAGGATGGATCTTACTTTTGATTGCTTAACCTACACCAATTGATTTCTTATATATATATGTATATATATATATATGGTATATATATATATATATATATATATATATATATATATATATATATATATATATATATATATATATATATATATATATATACACCATTTCCTTTAAAGTATACCAGAGGAACCGATTGATATGTACTTTCTCTCAGGAGAAGAGATAAGGGCATTGAGATAATAGAGTGCAAAAGGGAGAAGGGTTAATCTGCTTACCAGCACTGCATTTGGACTGTCAGGCAGTGAGTTCAGGATGGGTCAGGCCAGTTAACACACAGCTATTGACATATCACTGGCCTGATTACTCATTACAAAACCAGCAGGAGGCAGACCGGGCATTCTAACATTCGAACTAGACAACCTCCTTTACCGCAAATCCAGACTTATTCTGCCATCACGGGATAGAAGGTTAGCGTCCTCTGGATTTATAGCGAGAGTTAGGAGGACATGTAGAGAACAATAGAAGGTTAGCATCCTCTGATCTTATTTCGAGAGTTAGGAGGATATGTAGAGAACGATAGAAGGTTAGCGTCCTCTGGTCTTATACAGAGAGTTAGGAGGACATGTAGAGAACGATAGAAGGTTAGCGTCCTCTGGATTTATAGCGAGTGTTAGGAGGCCATGTAGAGAACTATAGAAGATTAGTGTCCTCTGGTCTTATAGCGAGAGTTAGGAGGACATGTAGAGAACGATAGAAGGTTAGCGTCCTCTGGTCTTATACAGAGAGTTAGGAGGACATGTAGAGAACGATAGAAGGTTAGCGTCCTCTGGATTTATAGCGAGAGTTTGGAGGACATGTAGAGAACAATAGAAGGTTAGCGAGAGTTAGGAGGACATGTAGAGAACGATAGAAGGTTAGCGTCCTCTGGTCTTATATCGAGAGTTATGAGGACATTTAGAGAACGATAGAAGGTTAGCGTCCTCTGGTCTTATATCGAGAGTTAGGAGGACATGTAGAGAACGATAGAAGGTTAGCGTCCTAGGTTAGCAAGGTTAAAAAAGGAACAGTAGTACAGTAGGTGGGTGTATAGTGCAGCATTTGCGAAAGTATTTCAAAATATATTAACACAGATTTTGCCTCAGGCCATGAAGGACTTGCTTCATAAGCGTGCTCTATGAGAAGGAAATAATGGAAGTCTTGAATAGTGAATGATTCCAATTATGTCAATTGCTAATAGATTGGATTAGGATACTGCATACAGAAGCATTAAAAAAGGAAGAAGAAAAAAAAAAAACAAAGAAAGAAAACGAAACAATCACTACCATCTACATACAGTATATGATGTATTAGAAGAGATCCCATTTCAGTTGGGTTTATACGATAGTGCTAATTAACAGTGTAAAGGACAAAAAGGCAGGTATTTAAACCCTTGTGGTTACACATCATAAATCCAATCACCCTATTCACTGCAATTAATTCCATTCCCATTGCAAAATGATTCCCCTCTATGATTATTTCATTTTACAGCTCATATAACGCAGCTGCCTTTTTAACGTCAGCTCGAAGAAAAAAACGAAACGGTGACATTTGGATCAGGTAAGCTCTTCTGCCGATGTCTATTTAAGGTTATCTCTCAATTTGTTTGTGATACTAAATAAAACACAGATGATGAAACCACAGAGGTAAACCAAGAAGGCTGACCTTGGCCTGCCACTGAAACACAAGCCTCAGAATGATCTGCAGGTCAGCAACCTTGCACTGCCCTTTATTCTCACACCCCTCTTCCTCTCTTTCGCTCTGTCTAGCAAAAAAGCTTTATATCTCCTCGTGTCTGTCTACACACACGGTTTTTACATGGGTCAGCTATTGGACTCGAATGTGCCGTTTTTTCAGCCATCATCATTTTCCTCTCTAATACGATATAATTCAGAGGAATATCATCAGAGGTCATATAGGTTGTGTTCCACCTGTACCTCCCACATCCCCGTGTTGATCGATACGCAGACGAGAACATGAAAGTCTTTCGATGACGGCTTGAATCTCTGGCATTAGCAGAAAGATGTGTGCTCCCAGGTGAGTGCCAAGCCTCTGAGGTGACAGGTGATGGTTATTTATTTTTTTTAAAATATGAGATAATATACTGGGGCCACAAGATAATATATTGAAGGCTGTAAGGTTATAGTTGATTAAAATATATATATATATCAATATCAATATCAATATCAATATATATATATATATATATATATATATATATATATATATATATATATATATATATATATATATATATATATATATATATATATTGAGGCCACGGATAATATATCGAGGCTATGAGATAATAAATTGAAGCTGTAAGATAATACATTTAGGCTATGAGATAATACATTGAGGCCACAAAGATCATTATATGTATAATGTATTGTGGCAACAAATAATATCTGGAGGGTATGAGATAATATCTTGAAGCCACAAGATAATACATTAAGATAATATTTATTGTCCGCAAGATAATACATTGAGACCACAAGATAATACTTTGAGGCCACACGATAATGTATTTTGGCAACAAGATAATATATTGAGGCCATGATTTAATATATTGAAGCCACAAGATAACACATTGGAGCTATGAGATAACATATTAAAGCCGCAATATAACACATTCGAGCAATGCGATGATATACTGAGGCCACGAGGTAATATATTGAGGCTATGAGATAATATATTGAAGCCACAAGATAACACATTAAGGCTATGAGATAGTATATTGAGGCCACAAGATAATACATTGGGGCTATGAGATAATAAATTGAAGCTGTAAGAAAATACATTAAGGCTATGTATAATATATTGGAGCCACAAGATAACACATTAGGGCTATGAGATAATATATTGAGGCCACAAGATAATACATTGGGGCTATGAGATTGTATAATGAAGCCACAAGATAACACATTAGGGACATGAGATAATATATTGAGGCCACAAGATAATACATTGGGGCTATGAGATTGTATAATGAAGCCACAAGATAACACATTAGGGCTATGAGATAATATATTGAGGCCACAAGATAATACATTGGGGCTATGAGATTGTATAATGAAGCCACAAGATAACACATTAGGGACATGAGATAATAAATTGAAGCCACAAGATAATACCTTAAAGCTATGAGATAGTAAATTGAAGCTGAAAGATAATACATTAAGGCTATGTATAATATATTGGATCCACAAGATAACACATTAGGGACATGAGATAATATATTGACGCCACAAGATAACACATTAGGGACATGAGATAATATATTGAGGCCATAAGATAATACATTGGGGCTATGAGATAGTATAATGAAGCCACAAGATAATACCTTAAAGCTATGAGATAGTAAATTGAAGCTGTAAGAGAATACATTAAAGCTATGTATAATATATTGGAGCCACAAGATAACACATTAGGGACATGAGATAATAAATTGAAGCCACAAGATAATACCTTAAAGCTATGAGATAGTAAATTGAAGCTGAAAGATAATACATTAAGGCTATGTATAATATATTGGAGCCACAAGATAACACATTAGGGACATGAGATAATATATTGAGGCCATAAGATAATACATTGGGGCTATGAGATAATATATTGAGGCCATAAGATAATACATTGGGGCTATGAGATTGTATAATGAAGCCACAAGATAACACATTAGGGACATGAGATAATAAATTGAAGCCACAAGATAATACCTTAAAGCTATGAGATAGTAAATTGAAGCTGAAAGATAATACATTAAGGCTATGTATAATATATTGGATCCACAAGATAACACATTAGGGACATGAGATAATATATTGACGCCACAAGATAACACATTAGGGACATGAGATAATATATTGAGGCCATAAGATAATACATTGGGGCTATGAGATAGTATAATGAAGCCACAAGATAATACCTTAAAGCTATGAGATAGTAAATTGAAGCTGTAAGAGAATACATTAAAGCTATGTATAATATATTGGAGCCACAAGATAACACATTAGGGACATGAGATAATAAATTGAAGCCACAAGATAATACCTTAAAGCTATGAGATAGTAAATTGAAGCTGAAAGATAATACATTAAGGCTATGTATAATATATTGGAGCCACAAGATAACACATTAGGGACATGAGATAATATATTGAGGCCATAAGATAATACATTGGGGCTATGAGATAATATATTGAGGCCATAAGATAATACATTGGGGCTATGAGATAGTATAATGAAGCCACAAGATAATACCTTAAAGCTATGAGATAGTAAATTGAAGCTGTAAGAGAATACGTTAAGGCTATGTATAATATATTGGAGCCACAAGATAACACTTTAGGGACATGAGATAATATATTGAGGCCACAAGATAATACATTGAGGCCATGAGATAATATATTGCGACCGCAAGATAATACATTGAAGGCTACAAGAAAATATTCACGGCGTCAATACATAATTTGTAGCCCCAACTTGTTAAAAAAATAACCAGCATGTCACCTCAGAGGCTCTGTGAGAAAATACAGTTATTTCTGAAAAATTTGACCGCGTCAGCAGTCTTTTTGATGCCCCCTTTCCTCCTAGCCTCATTCAACGAGTAATTACTGCGAGTCTCAAAGGAAAGCAGAAGAGACGCCGAAGACGCCTCATTCATTTTGACAGCCATCTTTGCAATTTAAACCAGCGGCGATCTCTCAACAGACTCGCATACATGCACGCCATGATTTTCAAGCTTGTCCTTGTCCAGAGAGCTCCTTATCTGCCACGGCCTTCGTTATTATTCCAGGAAAATAACTTTGTGCTCAAGGTGAGTCCTGCCTTGTAAGAAACTGAGTGTACCCCCCTCCCCCTCCCTCTGCATTCTACAAGGTTTGAGCTTTTATTTCTTTCTTTCTTTTACTTCAGCACTTACTTACAAAATTCCTCTCCTTCATATATAGAGGAAAGTAGCAGCGCAGATTCACAGACGTGTCAAAGCATTGCATCATACCAGGGGTGAGTAAACCCGCATAACACACTCGGAGAGCTCGAGTCTGTCAGAAAGTTGGACATTAAGTGAAGTTGATGCTGGGGGTCCAAGCATAGGTCTGATCAAAGTCTGCAGTCAAACACCTCCAGACATCTTTATCAAGCAGATACAAAATATCAAAATATCTCAACCACATGTCCAAATGATTCAGTAGAAAGTCTATATTAAGTTTTGTTCAAGAAACACTACAACATTATATCCTGTAACTCGGGCTGGGTTGTACTGTATGACAGGGGGGTCCGATCTTATCCGGAAAGGGCCGGTGTGGGGGCAGGTTTCCGGCCCTTTCCGGATAAGATCGGACGCCCCTGATGTATGATATGAATAATATAGATATTGTGAAAATGATCTACAGATAAACTTTTCTGAGATTTCGCATGTATCATGATTTCTTTTTATAATTATTTGACTATTTTAATATCATTTACAAACTCAGGAAGATTTGAATCTTTTTTACGGTTCACCGCTGAGACACTCCGCATCCCAATCCAGACCGGACATTACAGCGATCACTCTCCTCTAATTAGTGACTACACCTGTTTCCTGTTTCAGACTCATGGTCTCAGTGCATTGAAATGGCTCACGCAGGGGTTTGAATTATTTTGCTACTTTCTTGTGCCATTATGCGCGGTGTTCTCTGCATTGTGTTTTCTAGTTACTGATTGATGACTTACTTCCTGTTTTTGGAAGACATTGCAAGACATGGGTGTAATGGTAACACAAAAATATTGGCACAAAAAATAAAATAAAAAACTGGTCTCTCCCCCTTACGAATACAGTGAATACACTCCATTAATATTGGCACCCTTGGTAAATATGAGCAAAGAAGGCTGTGAAAAGTTGTCTTTATTGTTTAACCTTTTGTTTAAAAAAAAAACCAACAACACAAAAATACTCCATGCTCTCATGGATATCAATTAATTACAAACAAGACACAGGGTTATCAAAAAATATGGTTGTGCAACAATTATTGGCACCCTTTTACTCAATACTTTGTGCTACCTCCCTTTGCCAAGATAACAGCTGAGTCTTCTATAACTCCTGATGAGGTTGGAGAATACATGGAAAGGGATCTGAGAGCGTTCCTCCATACAGAATCTCTACAGATCCTTCACATTTCGAGGTCCACCCTGGTGGACTCTCCTCTTCAGTTCACTCCACAGGTTTTCTATGGGTTTTAGGTCAGGGGTCTGGGATGGTCATAGCAGGACCTTGATTTTTTGGTCAGTAATCCATTATGATATTGATTTTGATGTATGTTTTGGATCATTGTCCTGATGGAAGATCCAACCATGGTCCAGAGGCAGTCAGGTTTTTATTTAATATCTATTGATATTTGATAGTCCCTGATGCCATGTATCATAATAAAATGTCCAGGTCCTCTGGCAGAAAAAACAGCCATAAAACATTAAAGATCCACCTCCATATGTAACTGTAGGCATGAGGTACTTTTCCATATGGCTACCTCTCTGTGTGCCAAAACCACCTCTGTTGTTTATTACCAAAAGCTCTATTTTGGTTTCATCTGACCATAGAACTCGATCCCATTTGAAGTTCCAGTAGGGTCTGGCAAACTGAAGACGCTCGAGTTTGTTTTTGGATGAGAGTAGAGGCTTTTATCTTGAAACCCTTCCAAACATCTTGTGGTGATGTAGGTGACTTCAGATTGTAGTTTTGGAGACTTTCTGACCTCAAGACACAACTAACTTCTGCAATTCTCCAGCTGTGATCCTTGGAGATTTTTTATCCACTCGAATTCAATTCAATTTCAATTCAATTTTATTTGTATAGCGCTTTTTACAATAGACATTGTCTCAAAGCAGCTTTACAGAAATATCAACAAGGTATGTAGACACTAAAGGTGCGATTTTGTCCCGACTGAGCAAGACACTGAGTGGCGACATCCCTAAGATGTTTTAAGAGGAAGAAACCTTGAGAGGAACCAGACTCCGAAGGGAACCCATCCTCATCTGGGTAACAACAGATAGTGTGAAAAAGTTCATTATGGATTTATATGAAGTCTGTTTGGCCTTAGAAGCAGCCGCAGTCCCAGCAATCTGGAGTTGGAGTAGATGAGAGCTCCATTGTCACCCAAATGTACTAAAAAAATGACCTGTCAATGGGAAAATACTTCAAATATTCTTTTCTCATATGAATTCATTGGGGTGGCAAATATTCTTGCACACCTATATTTAATATATGTATATATTTTTATAAACCTCTGGTTTGCAATTGTTTATAATCCATGAGAGCAGAGTAGTTTTGTCAATTAAAAAAAAAAAACAATTTTAAACATTAAAGACAATTTTTCACTGCCTTGTTTGCTCATATTTACCAAGGGTAAATATGCCAATATTAATGGAGGGTACTGTATATGAGAGTTTGAATATATAATTCATGAATATTGTGTATATATATATGAGTTTATATGCATACTGACCACAGTTTCATATAGTGTGTGGTTAACTGGAAATATTTTCAACTGAAATAGTTAACATTTTAAACTGGATTTAAAAGTAAAAAAAAAACCTCATCTGCTCAGTTGAGCCGTAAACCATTTGAACTTTTGAACCTTGGTGCAATACAGTAAAAAACTTATGGCTTCTAAAACATTTTTTTTTTAAATCCACACATCCAAACACCCCCAGAACTACAACCAACATTTTCCTTGTTCATTGAAAAAGCATTAGGACTTCATTTAGAAATACCTTTTGAACTTTTCCTAAGAATATTGTGCTTTTCACATTAACGTTCACTGACAGAAGTGTCGAGACATTTTGTGTAGGTTTTCTTTTCTTTCCCCCCCCCCTCAGTCCAGGAAATCCTGTCAAAATTTGAAAAGAGCACTGAACATTATTTTCCACTTCTCATTTTGGAGAATGTCAGTGGTTCAAACTGCCTGCATGAATCCTTGGTTTAGTCCCAGTGCTGCTCTGCATCATGTCGTTAAATGGTTATCGGATGCTAGGTGCAGGCCTAACGCAACACTTTAGTCCTCCACCCCCTCAACATAAGGCCTGCTAATGCACTCACAGCTCATGTCTCTCCATCAGTCACAGATGGCATTTACTGGCTCAAAACAAGCTACAGAGCAACCAATGCCAGCATTGACCTGGCACTTTAAAAGACATTTAGCTGACACTGTGATGCTCATAAGGTTTGGGACATGACTATGAATTCTGCATTAGCCATCATGAATATGGCTAAAAAATTTTTACACAATACAAATTTGTTTTTATAATAATAAGTTTATGACCTAACCAGTATTGTGAAAATATCCAATTTCTCATCATTGGGAACTGAGGTATTGATCCATTGATGGGTAAATATTAACTGGTCAAACTGTTCATCCATGCCTACTTTGTTAGAGACCTCATTTGCAGCAAACATGAAGATTGGGCGCACGAGTAAAACAGTATTGATTTAGCAATTGATAGTAGCATGCTTGGTATTGATCAGGATCAAGCAGCTGTCATTTGCCAAGCCCTGCATTTTCCACTAGTCGCAGGATTGCAATTAAGGCCTGATTAGCATTCAGGGCCTATATGCAATTTGGTGGCCGTTCCTTAAATTAGTCACTGCCTTTTTAAAGGTCAATGACAATCTCACACTGCCCGAGAGGATTTTATTCTTTTGATAACAGGAAGGTCGATTCATGATGGTGTGTACAGAGGTGGGTGATGTATGGCATGCAAATTGACGAAGAAATACACTTTTACTTCTTTGTACTTGGCCCAATACATGAATTTAGAATCAGGTGTTCAAGATTGGGTGCTAGTGATTAGAACCTGCTTAGGGAGTGCAGGTGGAACCTGGCTTATTTATATTCCCCTCACGTCTACTGTCTGATCTCCAAATTATTTGACATGCATCATTCCACTGAAAAGAATATAATATACAAATGGTGCAGATTTTAAACGACTGCCAATTAGTCCACGACTGGCTGTCCCAGCAAATTCAACCTAAGAGCAGACCGTGTAATGCACGAAGTCTACAAGAACCCCAAAGTTTTATCACTGGATCTCCTAGTAAGTCTGCAACTGTTGATGTCAAAGTGAATGCTTCTACAATCAGAAAGAGATTGCACAGGGAGGCATGACAGGTAAAAGCCTTTGCAAGACTATAGTTTGCCAATGAGCATAGAGGCAAAGGCCTTTTGGAATAATGTTCTCTGGACAGATGAATCAAATATAGAATTGTTTGGCCACAGTAACAGCAGGCATGTTTGGTGCAGACTATAGTCCGTTTTTCAGGAGAAGCACCTCATACCAACCGTGAAGCATGGTGGTGGAAGTGTTATGGTTTGAGGTTGCTTCAGTGCCTCGGGGACTGGACAGCTTGCTTTCATTGATTCAACTATGAATTGTGCCTCATGTCAAAGACTGCTTGACGATACTATTAAAGCCATCTGTCCGAATTTGACTTTTCCACAGATATTGATCTGAAGCACACTAGCAAATCCACCACGGGATGGCTCGGAAAGAAGAAATGGAGGGTTATCAAATGAGCTAGTCATATCAAAACCCGGATTTGAATCGCATTGAAATGTTGTGGTTTGAAATGATTTGTAATTGGTAGAACATGCAAGAAAACCCTCAAACATCTTACAACTGAAAGAATATTGAATGGAACATTAGTTATGTCACTTAGCTTGCAAGCAGATAA
This sequence comes from Ameiurus melas, assembly GCA_012411365.1. Classification (NCBI taxonomy): domain Eukaryota; kingdom Metazoa; phylum Chordata; class Actinopteri; order Siluriformes; family Ictaluridae; genus Ameiurus; species Ameiurus melas. Next base: position 30,917,418 of record CM022759.1, on the reverse strand, counting down.
TACTATGCTATGTGCATAAAGCATGTTAAAGATTTTATATATTAGCCTTTAGATTGTCCATACAAAAGACTTAAAGACTTAATCCTTAGCTAGCGTCCATGCTCAGTGTCCATGTTTCCCAGTTGCCTAGCAACAGTGTTATCTTTTGATGACCTAAACAAGCGTGTTGGTGTGTTCAAAGGCAATGGATGAATTGCCATTTGAACACAATGTTACGATGACGACCAAGAGATCCACACCTTTTCCATTCGTGAATCTTTAAGTCTAGAAATAACTTCAGACGTTCCCAGACTTTCTAGAAAGAACCATCTGTTAATATTTACTATTATTATTCTTATTGATAATTACCCGTCACATTGTACGAGATGATCCAAATGAGATTATGGTTGAATTCTATATCGGACTGTGTGATCATATGTGTGTGTGTTCGCCATGTCCGATTACACGATTAAGATCCTCTAATAGCGGACCTGCGATCAAATACACTTGTTACGTTCTGCTTACGTCATCAATCAGCAAGATCTGGGCTTGTGCGGGAAAGCAGGCTCACGTTAACATGAACATTCTTGAGGTAATAAGGACATTTTTTCCCCCTGTCCATTAGGATGGACATTTCATTTACATTTCGCCATTAACACATTATTTGTAGCTGTCTCATGAGTTTCACGTCATCCGATGCCGCCTTCCTATTGGTAGCAACGTCCTTATGTAGCGTCCAAAGCTGTCTTTGGATGTAATGGAACTGCCAGTGAACACGCTATGCGTTCTTGAACCACCAATCTCAGCACATGACCAAATAATTCTATTCTTTCCATGCAATTGCTGTCTGTGAGTGGAAAATTGCCGTGAAAGTCCTAAATCTGTTTAACAGCAACAGTACTTTTTACTTCAAGTTTTCAGTTCTTCCACATGTTCACTGTGGTCCTACTTAATGAAGCACAAAGGTCCATGGTCTCCCTTTCAGCACCCTCTCCATCATCTCCGGTGTCTCCAGCTCCTGCACTAGAATCAAGGGCGTGACGCAGGGATCTTTGTGGAGGATGTGAGCAAAAGTTTTAGCGGACCAGCTGTCCGAGGACCATTTCCTGCATCGCTGACTACGAGTTAAACCATCGTGCTAGACCAGTTCGACTTTATTCCCAAATCCTCTCCAAACAATCGCTCTCCTACTATCCACACATACAGATTAGAGATGATTCTTCAGAGTAACTCGAGTGTGTTCGGAGAAATGATCCGTTCAGATTTGTTTAATAATTTACGTTGCAGTGTCAAATAGTTCATATGTTGTGTTTAATATATAATATCTTGTGTCTCCGTTTTAAAGTGCATGCGCTGGCGTTAAAGCGCTGGAAATCTCCATCTGACCGATTGAACCCGAATAAGAACAGTGAGTTCCTATTGAACTCGCTGATCCACTCTATGAATCTCGGTCATGACCGAAATGATTCACTGACTCAAATATGGACCTGCTATATGAGAGAGGTACAAATCCTGGTCACGACCGAACGATTCACTGACTCACAGAGGAGGCGGTCAGGTTCAGCCTACATGCAATTGCTAATATGACTTGCACAATTCTGAGATGTTTAAGGATGATTCAAGCACTAATCTCAGTCATGGCTCAAAGTATTCTCTGACAGCAACTTCTGTGGATCGTCCGTGACCTGAGCACTGCCGCACAAGCGCTGTAACCACAACAGAGGGCCATTACATAATGAAAACGACGCCCAGCCTCTGTCAAATGATTACAAGCAATAAAAAATGATTTGAAAATACAATACGTCCAGCCAACAAGCGAAACAACATTTATAGATGTCGTGGGTTCGGCTGAATTCACACTGTGTGCTTTGGACCTTAAAGAGCTGAGCTTTGGAAGATCATCTCTCTAAATCAAAATAACATAAGGGAAGAAACTAGACAGTGGCACCTTGATTTATTCCCATGAGTCGTATTTTCTTCAAATCAGGGTAAAATGCAGATAGACTAGCTCTAGTTTCTATAGTAACAACTTGCACAGGGACTTGTACTGTGGACCCTCCTTATAAATGGTTAAAGTACATGTGTAGTCACTGATATGGTGATATTTTCTCTGAGGAGATGCTTCGTTAGCATTTTTATGAGGAGTCTAGTGTCTGTGCTTTATCACGAGTACACTCAAAGGTACAGCTGAAATGATATTTTCAAAGTCTTCAGGACAGAGGAGGTCATGATTTGTGGTTTCTCAGTAGCATGACGAGCATCGGGGGGTACGGTGGCGTTGTGGTTATTACGTTTGCAACGCACCTGGGGTTTGAATCCCACCTCTGCCCTGCGTGTGCAGCATTTGCAAAGAAAGCATTCTGACTGCCAGGATGCTTGACCAATCACGTCTGGTTGTGTGGGATGTTCGAGCAATATCATCTCATCCGGTGGAAAGTTTGAATTCAGAATAAGGTCAATAATTAGATTACCGCTGTCCATGTGACGATGCCCTTGTGCACAAAGCGAGCTCCATGAAGACATGGTGTGTTAAGCGTGGAGTGGACGAACTTGAGTGTTCTGCACAGAGCCCTGACTTCATCCCCACTGATCTCCTTTGGGATGAACTGGAACACCGACTGCACCCCAGACCTCCTTACTTACCCAACATCAGGGCCTGATCTTACTTATGCTCTTGTGAACCCAAATCTCCACAGCCACGCCCCCAAAATCACTCTTCCCAGAAGAGTGGAGGTTGTTATTGTAATAAATCTGGAATGGGATGTTCAACAGGCACATATGGGTGTGATGGTCATGTGTCCACAAACTTTTTTCTATATACCGTATATTGCATTGTGTTGGACTTTTTATTTGTTGGACCAGACATGTCCAACCAAGCAGTGAAGCAGTTGTGCTTGCCTTGTTTCGTGTTGTTTTGTTTGCCATGAGCAGCCTCATGCTGGAAAAACTGATTCCAGCATGTCTTGTCATGTGTTTTTTTTTTTTTTTTTTCTTCCCCACCTTTTCTCTCTTGAGATGTGTCATCATTTTTGTCATCGCCGTCTCACAGCTACAGCCTGCCGCTAGTAGAAGCATCTGCTCTGGAGAATAGCATGAAAAGCTCGTCACATTCCTGTCTACTCACTTCTGCACTTGCTCACGCTCGCGTGAAGACAGCTTTAAAGTGATGCACCGAGATTCTCTTTATGTACAAGTGTGGGACACTTAAGTCGATCGATAGGTTCTGCTAGATGCTCGTCTCTGTTGTTCATTCATTAGGTTGACTTTGGCTTTAAACCAAAATCGTTTGCTATGGCCTAAGTGCATTCTCCTTAATGCCATCATAAATGATTCCAAAAAATGCCCTTGGGGCACATAGTACTTGTGAGCGTCGGAAATGGCTCTAACTGTACTTGGGAGTTGGCTGCTTGTCCATCTCTTCAGCGTCTTTCAAAACGGTACAATTCACCACTCGATAAGACACGCCGCTCTAAAGAGCCCCATGAAAATGCTACAACTCGTCCAAGATGTCACGACCACGATGAATGTCATCGTGTTCTCCTGATTGACTCGGGATCTGATGGATGGCGTGCCGTATATTAATATTCAGCGCCATGAGAGAGGGATTTAGCCACAGGATCGTCGACGTGTTTCATTTTGAGAAGTCATCGGTTGCGTTTTGCGTTGGCTGGAAACCCTCGATGCTCGAAATACCCAATTAACACGGGGAACAATCTGGCCAAGCAGTATTCTGGGAAATCAAATTCCTTTTTCAACAGGCCTCTTGTAGGAAAGCAAGCAGTAAGGCCCTTTATCTAATACATGCCAAGGATAATTAGGTTATTGCAGCACTGCCTGTTGTTACTCAATAATGAGGCCAGTCTCTTATGGATTCACGGGAGGACACAATGACCTTGATGGTAAAAGGATGCAAAAACAATGCACGTCACCGACATTCAAACTCAGAATTGTGGATTAAACGAAAAAAAATTTCCCACTGCTGGCAGGTGCATCCTGATCACGTAGCGCGTGTTTGTAGCGCGGGAAGCCGACGGAAGCCGAGGATGCCGAGATGAAAAGGAATTTGTGATGAAGTGCGCTGACTAAGATCCTCAAGGAGACGCTATAGGCTCTGTACCCGCACTTCCCCCTCTCGTCCTCTTTCAGCTCTATTCTCTCTGCTTGGTCTTCTCTGAAGTTCTACATTTCAGCGGCGGGCGAAAAACACTGGACATTGACGAGTAATAAACTGAGCAGAGTTACTGTTACCATCCTGACGTGGATTTATTTTCCAACAACGGCACACTGTGACGTCTTTTATTCCTCGTACACCACAGTATTTGGGATTTGCAAACGATTCGAGTTCATTTTATTCATTGCATTTGTAACTGTCATACTTTTTTAATCTGGTTAGAGTTGATGTTACGGGACCTCTGGGAAACGGGTTCCTGTGATCATTTACACCATAGCAGCTAGAAACAGTCATTCCTTCGTTAATTAATAGGACCGTAGCTTGTTTCTGAGAAACTGAAAAAACATTACAGCTTCAAGTCTGACCGTCACAAAAGCGCTGACACTGGAGACTCCTTCCATGAATATTAAATAAACATCTCCTTACAGAAAACATCACCACCATCATTGAATGTTTTATTTTTTTAAAAAATTTAATGAGTCTTTATCAATCACATATACATAAGGAAATTCTTTGCATACCCCAGCATGTTAGGAAGTTGGGCTCAGAGCACAGGGTCAGCCATGATACAGCGCCCCCTGGACCAGAGAGGGTTAAGGGCCTTGCTTAAGGGCCCAACAGTGGCAGCTTGGCAGTGCTGGGGCTTGAACCCCCGACCTTCTGATCAGTTAATGTTTTTAAATCTTGCTTATGTGAAGCATCCATAATACAAGTCCTTTTGAATCAGCTGCTTTAGAAATGATGACGTATTAGAAAATACTATTGAATGAATAGAAACCGGTGATTTGCAAGCTGTATTACTGTCACAGTTGCAGTTATAGACAATTAATCAACACATTCTGGCCAATCAGAGTCCATAATTCAGCAGCGCAGTGTTCTAAAATACCGTGTACACTACACAGTAGTTATACTAGTTTCTACGGTATGTAATTCAGATGCTCATACTACGGATGTTCAACAAATGACATTTCTGTATCAGAATCCTGCGGTAAATCTGGATGGCTTGGTCATGACTGAATCCTAGATTAAAATTCACTGACGTCCCATTTATTAGAATGTACAATAACGGACTGCAGAATCCCTTGTGCTTGGGTGAAATAATTAAACTACAGACTAAGCAGACTCCTGGGAAATACTGTGCACATTTATTTACATAAGACAAGAAAGTTTTCATCTCGAAATTGGGTATATGACCTGTCTTGCTTTACTGCTTTATAAGATATGTATGTATGCATATATATATATATATATATATATATATATATATATATATATATATATATATATATATATATATATATATATAATTTCTTGATTTATGTTTGTAATGTCATATACAGACATTTAGTCAGTCCTTATTTAGTGTCCTAATGGTTTACGAGTGTTCTTTTTAAACGAAATACAACTAGTTTTTGTAATTAATTGTATTTAGACTCATTGCAGCTTTGTAAAAATAGAACTGTAAAATACGACTGTGTTCGTGCATGTGAGAGAGAGAGAGAGAAAGATTGTGAGATTGTGCTAAAACCAGCTCAAATGTGCAACAGCTCATCCAGACATCAGCATGAACCACTAAAGGTCAAACAAGGTCATGGTGGTTCACACCTTCAACCGTGAGGCTGCAGGTCACCAGCAGGGCAGGAAATGAAGAACTTCTCCTCTTTAACGGTCCTGAGCGCTCAAAACTCTCGATATGGGGAAAAAATAATGTGTTTATATGTTAACAGATGTCTAACCACTGTAGATGTAGATGTAGACCACTAAAAGTGTATGTGTGTGTGTGTGTGTGTGTGAGAGAGAGACTAAACAATGTCTGTCGTGCTGTGGTGAGCAGAACGGTTGGCTGATTTTCTCTCATTAGCACCGGAGCTGTGTGTGACTTTTCCTCTCTCAGCAGCCAGTGCGTCCATCCGTGTGGCGTCAGGAGGCTCGAGCTGCCTGATCCCACACACAGCACAGCAGCCTGGGCTTCAGAGGCCCGCTTTCTCCCTTAATGCCTCCATTTATTTATCAAAACTTCGTCCTCACACTCCACCCCAGCGTTCAGCACGACGTTCAGGACTGCGTAGTCAGCACACTCCACTGAATCAATGTGTGATCTCTGGGCGTGGCAGCTGGTGATGCACACAACACACTGGGGGAAAATGTTAAAGCTATAGAGATAGAATTTTTTGTTTATATGTAAAAGATGGGTGCTTCACGATTCGTTTCCCACTACAGCCCTGTGTTTACAGAGTTTGCATGTTCTTCTCCGGGTACATGCATGGTAGGTAGTGTCCGTAGTAGTATAAATGGGCGTGTGAATGTGTATGTGATTGTGCCCTGTGATAGATTCGTACCCAGCCTCGTGCCCCGATGCTTCCTGGGATAGGCTCCAGGTTCCCCCGACCCTGTAAGATAAGCGGTATAGAAAAATGAAAGTAAAAAAGGAAAATTAAGGTGCCCCTTAAAAACACCCCCGGGGGGAAAAAAAAAAAAAAAAAAAAAAAAAAAAAAAAAAAAAAAAAAAAAAAAAAAAAAAAAAAAAAAAAAAACCCACACCAGACCCAAAAAAGAGCTGCCTCCCCTGACTGGTGCTGAGAGAGAGAGAGAGAGAGAGAGAGAGAGAGAGAAGAACAGAAGGAGTATTAGGCCTCCGAGTACACTGTGAGCACCTGGATACAGCTTTCCCTCAAAGCTCTGCCTTCATCCGGCCCATTCCGGATACACTCCAGAAAACACACATGAAAGCCCCTCGCTGTGTGAACTCCGCTGCCCCCTTCCTGAACCGCGCTTTCAGCTTAGTACCTCCTCTTCCTGCTCTTTGAATTTTCTTCATTTGAAAAATAATTACATCACGAGCGACCTTTTAAAACTTCCTGTGACACTCGGAAGCTTTGGGAGGTCAGAGTGATCCAAACGAGCGACTTCAGATGGTGTTTTCAGTATCTAGTATCTAGTAAATCATAACCTGAGTGCACATCAGTAATACTTATAATCATGGCTAGCACACAGAGAGGGTGTGTGGGAGTGGGGGGAGAAAGAAAGAGGATGTGAGATGAACAGAAAAGAGTAAGGTAAGATGGGCAAAAAGGAAAGAGGGAGACGGAGATGAACGAAAGAAAGACAGGAAAGTGAGATAAACAAGAAGAAAGACAAAGGAAATGGGGGACAGAGAGAGAATTAAATATTGCTAGCATTAATAAAAAAACCTCCACCTACCCGAAAAAAAAAAGAGACTAACCTTAAAACTAATTATCGTAAATTAATTTACATAATTACATTTATATGAATTATTTGATCAGTGTGGATGACGAGTAAATGGTGCTTATTGATTAATACTGGAGGACAGAATGGAAGCTGGACAAAGGACGAGAAGGACTGGAAGTACTAAGAAATGTTGCAGAGATCACGACTCATGAATACAGTCTTGAAGGTTAAAGTTCAAAGCTAGACGAAGCGATGACACCGTCGGACGACTCTCGAGTGATTTTGTCCTAGTTTTGTCCTGCGATACTGTCACATGACTAATGAGACTTCATACATCTTTCCAAGTATCCATTACTGCATGCAGAAACGGTGACTTAACTCTGCTTCAAAAGATGCGTAAACATTCAAGCTGAGAAACGCCTCCGTATTCGGAGTTACTCAGATTTTTTTCCCGGGCAGCCCATTCAGATTACTGAAATAACCTGCGTGCAGTTCAACACCTTCGACGTTGCCAAGTATTTTTCTTGGCAGGACGTCTAGACCACTCCCTTTTAAATGAAACACTCGTCGTTAAGCCTGGGGAAAATCAGGAGATGAATAAAAATGTGATGGAGAATAAAAGCGAGAGGAAAATGAAGTGCAGTTCAGAGTGAAACGATGACGAAGCGACGACTAGAATGCGAATAAACATCTAAAAGTAACCGAATACAGCATGTCGTGAATATATAGGGCCTGGATATCATGAATAGCGCTAGTCGTGATTATCAACTTTGAAAAGCAAAGATTATTATAAATCAAATAGAACAGCATTCAGACTGTTTTTAGATGCTTTTACACATTTTCATATTTGAAACTTCCAAGAAATAAACGATTCCAATTAGAAAATGATAATCTTATATTTGGTTTGTTGTAACCTTATAACAGGAAATACTAGATACATTTGACTATGTTCCAGAGGTTTTTACTTGCTAAGATGGCATTTTCGTAGTGAATAATTGGCCATTAGGTATTTATTTATTTATTTATTTATTTATGTACTAAATTCTGCACAATTTAATATAACCTGACCTCACACTTCTGGGGTTCGAATCCTGCCTCCTGTGTACAGAGTTTGCATGTTCTCCACGTGCTTCGGTGGTTTCCTCCAGGTTCTCTGGTTTCCTCCCCAGTCCAAAGACTTGTAGGCTGATGTGGCATTTCCAAATTGTTCGTAGTGTGTAAATGTGTGTTCGATTTTGCCTTGCAATGGGTTGGCACCGTGTCCTAGGGTGTCCACATGGTGAGTGTTCCCTGAGTTCCCTGGAATAGTCTCCAGGCTCCTCCGTGACCCTGTGTAGGATAAGCGGTACAGAAAATGGATGGATGGTTGGATGGATATTGTACTTGAATGACATTACGTAGTTTATTCTTTTTTACAATCCAAAACATATGGTGACAATACGTAATAGTGCCGTTCTTTCGAGTTGATATTACGCATTAAATATTTGATATTCAAGGGCAAAAATGGGCATAACTGAGAAACGCCTCTTTTTTTATTTTTCTTTAGCGTGAACTTTGCAGTATGTGTGAAATCCCGTGAAGCAGCGTTTATGTCAGGAGTTAATTCGGAGGTATGAATACGGCGCTCAGTCGTGATGTGAGGGCTGCCTCGGATTTCCCCCGATCTCATTGATACCCCTCTCCTAATCGCTTAAAACACAATCCCCTCTTGAAGAATCGAGATCCATCAGGTAATCCTCTCCGCCATTTGAGCCACTCATCTCTGCACAGGAGGACGGTTTCACGCCTGGATGCTTATTTGATTAGGTATATCAAGAGCTTACAGCACTAAAGTGTGAGCCACGTCTCGCTGTGGTAAACCCTGTTCAAATTCAGATACAAGGACAGAACATATGCCCTGTGTGAGGCCGTGAAAAGTTTCCCATCTTCCTTCAGTAGACTCATGAATCCACTCAGACATTCTGCCCCGAGGGAGAAAAGCCCAGGTCTGAGTTCGCTTCGGTCATTCAGATGGTGCAATATTGATTTCTGCAAACGCTGCCTGATTTACAGATAGATTCAGCTAGCACTTGTCGTGTAACCATCCTGAAAAACAAATGCTTAAAAACCTCACGTGAGCTAGCATGGTTGATCGCCTGCTGTGTAAGATTAGCTGCAGGAAGACGTGGGCAGTAACTAGCGAGTTTTATTTAATTATATTTACTTATTGTATATGCAAGGATGATGATGATGATGATTGTGGAAAAACAACATTCAGTGTAAACAAATGGAGGCAAAAAAGATTTCACTTCTTTGATATTAACAAAACATATAGCTAACATATCGCTAGCAAGCTGACACAGCTAAATGTAAGCAGTTAGCTTTTAGCTAGACACTACAGTACCATGTAGACTTCTTGTAAGTCTTTTAATGAGCATGCAAAATGAACTAAATGTGGAACGCTCTCCCATTTCACCAGCACTTCCACAGCTAATGTAAACGTTCATCTTCCAGCTAAATCAATTCCACTGGATAATATTTAAAGCACGTGGCATTCTGATGATGAAGTACGGGCGCGTTGTGCCCAAAATCTGGCATCTAGAACTATACTGCTATGACGTGGGATCTCCCACTCTGTAGTCTTGTATAGGCGAGCGCCATGATGCGTCTTGATAGCTTGTCACTCAAGTAATCTACGCCCCTAGTTCATGGGGTAAGCTAACTGCTGCTATGTTCACTCTGAGGCCAAGTCATGATGTTCTCAGTGGTTTAATGTTTTCATTTATTCCGCAGTGCTGCTGAATGTCATGATACTGATTGGTCAGAAGGCGTTGGTTCATTTTCTCTAACTGCAGCTCTGATAGTAGCGCATCTGCAAATCGCGGGTTTATATCAACGCACTCGTTCTCGAACGTTATCATTTCTATAGTAACAGCTTAGAGACTTGTCCGGTGTGTGCAATCGTTGATCTGGTGAAGTCGTCTGTCTGTGAGGAGACGTTTACGTGTTTTGGACTCGCCTCAAGTTTTCCGACACGTGAAAGTCTTCACTTTTTTTTTTTTGCTGTTGTTTGTTTCTCTGTAACCCAACAAGCTGTGTTTACATTCTTATTTTGTTTATAGCTGCTATAACGTGAGCGATGAATGAACTTGTTTTGTGGACTTTACATGTAACTGCAAATGGATACATTGCTCACCCTCAATTGTTAACTGTGCAATAATCGGTTTATCCATCCATCCATCCATCCATCCATCCATCCATCCATCCATCCATCTTCTACCGCTTATTCCTGCTTCAGGGTCGCGGGGAACCTGGAGCCTATCCCAGGAAGCATCGGGCACAAGGCGGGGTACACCCTGGACAGGGTGCCAGTCATATTAACAAGGTGTTACTCATCTGTATATATTCATATTTGTATTCATCTGTACATACATTGAGGTTTTCATAGTGTACATATTAGCATTATTATTATTTTTTACTACTATTTTTCTTATTTTTTGATTTCTGTAAAAAAAAAAAAAAAAAAAATTCTATTCCTATTTAATGTGTATTCTTTCCTGTCTGGTTTGTGTACTTGAGCTGCAGTGACGAGGGAATTTCCCCAGTGTGCGATCAATAAAGTTCATGTTAAAAAGGACAACATGCCATTCTTTAATAAGTAAAAAAAAATCAATAATAAAAATTGGAATCGTTGAAAATATTGCTTTGGTACAAGAGGAATAAAACACTTCACTAACACGACACTGTGTTCCTGGTTATTCTCCACACAGTGTTTCATTCCTTACTTAACTAATGATGTGCGGTGTGCATTTGTCTGGATAACTGTTTGTTTTTACTACACAAACTGTAGAAGGGCTAAGGGGATTACTTTTATCTTATCAAGAGTGGAAAAACACTGAATCTAGTTCTTTGTAGATAGCAAGCTCAATAGCAGCATCTTCTGGTTAATATTGGCACCCATGCTTTTCATTCTCTGTTCAGGGTCCAAAAGCTTAAAAACCTTTAGACAATAATTATCATGGTGTATAAGAATTATTGTTGCCATATGAAGTAAAAACCCTTAAAAATGCCAGTCAGCCACTGGTTTTAAATTTCCCAACAATTTCCGTTATAAGTTATACATGGTACAACCTGAGATTTGACCCATAATCTAGCTCGTTGATTTAATACCTGTTCACCTTGTCCGATTGGTCGCATAATTCAATCATTTACGAAAAAAGAAAAAAAAAAAAAACAACGGAGCGCTAACAAATGAGCAAACAAGCTGAGCCTGAGAGTGCATTCCTCCTTTATGTAATGAAACAGCGTGCCAAGGAAACTGCACACAGGCTCTCCAGTGAAGAGCACTTTCAATGCCATCAATGTGCACAACGTATTCAAATCTAATTTCTGAAATTAGAAATGCACTCTTGCCAAGCTAATGACAGTTCTTCATTACTCAGTCTGCCAGAGTGGACTGGAGCGCCTCTCGTGCTTGGCAGAAAGGATTTGCTTTTTTTTTTTTTTTTTGCTGTTGAAAGTGCATTTTCAGACTTTAATGTCAAACTGAGAAGGCAAGTTTAAGTACTTAAAGTGTCATAGGATGTCTGCTGTCCAATTCTTCTACAGCGGGATATTAACTTGGTGCACCGCTGCTTCTTTTGTCTCTTCCATTATGTAAAATGTACTTCTAGCTAAATTGACGTCAGTGTGTATTGAAGTCCGCTTTAGTTATTAGCATAATCCGTCTTTTGTGCTGTTTTTATCTGAACAAAAAATAAATAAATTCAACAGCACTTTAATTAATCGAATATAAGGGCATTGTGGGGTAAAACGATAGTGGTATGCAAAAATACACAGTTTCCAAATGACATCATAGTGAAATTAGGCTACTAATTGTGATATACTAATGATGTTCATAAATAGTAAACAAAGTTATCATTATGATTTGATATGAAACCCACCAGATGTCAAAAGGTGCATCCATTAGTTTGTGGAACAGCATGAAGTTGGTTAAAGACAATACCAAAGTTGAAATAAATTCCAGGAATGATGAGGATTGTGAAATACATCAGTCTGGGAAGGGTTGCAAAGCTATTTTAAAGGCTCTGGGACTCCAAAGGACCACATTGTGAACCTTCCCAGAAGTGGCCGACCTTCTAAAATTCCTCCAAGAGCACAACGACGACTCGTATAGGAAGTCAAAAAAGAGCCAAGGACAACAACAAAGGAACTACAGGCCTCTCTTGCATCAACAAAGTCACTGTTCATGACTATCAGAAAGACACTGGGTAAAAATGGCATCCATGGAAGAGTGGAGAGGTGAAAACAACTGCTAACCCAGAAGAACATTAAGGCTCGTTTCAATTTTGCCAAAACACACCTTGATGATCCTCAAACCTTTTGGGAGACTGTTCTGTGGACTGATGAGTACAAAGTGGAACTGTTTTGAAAACAGGGATCCTGTTACATCTGGCGTAAACCGAACACTGAATTCCACAAAAAGATCATCATACCTACAGTCAAGCCTGGTGGAGGCAGTGTGATGGTGTGGAGATGCTTTGCTGCTTCAGGGCCTGGACAACTTGGAATAACTCTGCCAGAAAATCCTAAAGGAGAATGTTTAGTCTTCAGTCCATAAGTTGGACAACTGGATTATGCACCAAGATAATGATCCAAAGCACAGGAGTTAGTCCGAGAAGTAAGTGAAAGACTGATCTCCAGTTATCGGAGGCGTTTGGTTGCAGTTAATGCTGCTAAAGGTGGAACAACCAGATTTTAAGTTGAAGGGGGCAATTACATAAATTTTCAAATTGGTTATAGGTGTTGGATAACTATTTTTAATTTTTTTACTTCAATAAAAAAAAAACCCAAAAAACTCTACTATTGCGTTTAATTCGCTTGCCTTAATTTTATGTTGTATGTTGTTTGAAAATCTAAAACAATTTACTAAGCAATATACATAAAAAAGAACAGAAGACATCAGGAAAAATACTTTTCCATAAAAAAAAGTTTTTTAGTGCAATTATTGCACATGCAAGTGTATATAATAACAGTTTACAGGCGGTAGGCGATTAAGATCACAGTTACTGTAACTTAGGACACTAAAGAGACCTTTCTACTGACTCTGAAAAACACCAGAAGAAAGATGTCTAGTGTTCTTGCTCTCCTTCGTGAACATGCCATAGACCTGCTGCAGGGAGGCACGAGGACTGCAGTTGTGTCCAGAGCAATAAACAGCAATGTCTGTAATGTAAGACGCCTAAGACAGGAAGGACAGCTAATTGTCCTTGCAGTGGAAAATTACATATAACCGTGTGTCTCCAGATGTGATCAAGAACTTGTAAATGCCTTGGTGGAAGAGTGGAGGAACATCTCACAGCAAGTAACTGACTGATACTTTTAATATTGACCCCCCCTTTGTTCGGGGACTCATTATTCCATTTCTGTACCTCAAATGTCTCAGTTGTTGAATATATTTATGTTCATGCAAATATGTACACATGTTAAGAAATTTTGCTCTAATGATATTCCACATATTACACAAAGACCAATCAATTTAATTTTTACTATTTTATAAGTGATAATTTGGGTGGGGGAGGGGCGCAATCTTCATATTACATGCGATTTTAAATAATAAAAGTCCGTCTTTATCGGTGTCAATGTTTTTGTGTTGCCCACTCCACCATTCAACAATGGCATCATTTATGTGTCAAAATAATGAACCAATTTTGTCCTTCTCACTCGTCATGTTTTTAATGTGTTACATTTACGCATGCATTTTATTAGCTGCCAGTTGGTATGTTGAGAAACAGGATTAGCCAAATGAAACGTACGTTTTTAGCTAGACAGCTAGCTAAACTCTGAGCTCATGGATGTCAATGGAGCGGTCATAAAGCTGTTATATTTCCTAGACTTATTAATGTTATTCATATGGAGAAGTGATTTGATGGTAGATTGTAATCTACTACTGTAGACATCCAGAATGCTTGAGCACATCACATTTCAGTATATCCGTGTAGATCACATTGTGATTTTCCATCCATCCACCCATCCATCCATCTTCTACCGCTTACTCCTTTTCAGGGTCACGGGGAACCTGGAGTCTATCCCAGGAATCATCGGACACAAGGTGGGGTGCCAGGGTGCCAGTCAATCGCAGGGCACAATCACATACACCCATTCATACACTACGGACGCTTTAGACACGCCAATCAGCCTACCATGCACGTCTTTGGACTGGGGGAGGAAACCGGAGTACCCGGAGGAAACCCCCGCAGCACGGGGAGAACATGCAAACTCCACACACACGGCCACGACGGGAATCGAACCCCGGACCCTGGAGGTGTGAGGCGAACGTGCTAACCATTTTAATTTAGTCAATCCCGGTGTGCTTGGATGTCCTGAAAGTTCACACAAATCAGAATTAAATTAAAAACAAACAAGACATGAACCTAAACCGGAAAAACATCTAAATAAAAAAAAAAAATCAGGAGATGAACATCATGAGTGTATAACAGCAGAAGCTGTGTTTACTTTGTATCTAGGATCTTTGCCTCAGATAGGGAGGTCCCCATATTGTCTGAGGTTTATTTTTGGGGGGTGTGTGTGTGTGTGTGTGTGCGTGTGAAATGCGCTTGCACGGGTGTTTCAGCTTACTGAAATCAAAAGTATCTCGGTTAACCTCCAAGCGAAACCCCTTGTTCTCCATTTTTGTGCGCATGCCTTCAGGTTTATTTTGGGTATGCTGCACGACTCCAGTTTATAGCTAACGAACGATTTGTTGATCCAAGTTTCGTTTCATCCAAGTTGTGTTGTGTTTCAAACATGGCTTAATAACATCAGTTAAAAACTCTAAGCATTTGATTAATACATTGATCTGGGATTCATTCTGATTGTTTACCAGTCTACCAAAGTAACAATTTTACTCTTGATGCTATTCATTATCAATGGTTTGGTTTTTGTTTTTTTTCCCCCAAAATCTAATCTAATGTAATCTAATCTAATATATGCTGGTAATTTGGAAATGCAATTAATGTCAGCAACTGTATAAAATCAGAATTGATCCGGAAATGAGTTTAAAGTAATGGAGCGACGTGATTCGCTTGACTAAGGAACTTAACTAAACCTGAATCTGGAATAAGCGAAGGCCTAAATGCAAATCGATATCAATAAACCTTCATTTAATCCAGAATTTAGGGTCTCGGTGACTCCGGAGTCTATCCCAGGAATACTAGGCATGAGGTGGGAATACACCTTGGAAGACATCCCTCTAATTTCCTCCTTATTTGTTTACATCTTTCAGAGTGACCTTGTGTGCGGCCTCGTTCGTACCGAATTCTTACAGTTTCTGCGGAAAACCTGTTGCGTGACGTTGCTCTCAGGCTTCTGAGGAAACTGGTTTTTTTTTTAATGAGGTGTGACCAGAGATAATAAAACGATTGTATTAGAAACTGTGCTTTCAAATCAGCTGGCATCATGAAGCTTCTACTGTGTACCTTTTATTCTTGTGCTTCTGTGTTCCCTAAGATGATACGAGGAAGAAACCTTGAGAGGAACCGGACTCAGAAGGGAACCGGTCCTCATCTGGGTAACGACGGATCGTGTGAGAGTAAAAGAAAGTTCATTATGGTGTTTATATGAAGTCTGTTTGTTGAACTAGTCCACTGTTCACTAAAGGAGACCTGAGTGTAAAACTGCATGTGGTGATCTCAGTCCCAAGGACATCGCTGCAACCGTAGTCCCAGCGACCACAGCGAGAACGTCCATGTGGAACTGAGCCTCACTGAAGGTCCAGCTCTCACCAACGTCCTCAAAACCGGACTCTTGAATCTGATTGACAGTTTCTCTAATCACATGTTTATATTAATGCACTCGTTCTAATACCTTCTCGTTGCCATAGTAACGCTTTTCTTAGTTAAATACCATCATTTACATGGTGAAGTGTTCAATAAGGACACGTGTACTGTATGCGTCACCTCTTTGTAAACGTCTGGAAGGGATCGGCCAGAGGAAAGTTTTCAGGAACGTTTCTCGTTTCTAGGTAACATGACAAGCTGCTCTTATTTTTTTTTCTTCTTCATCGTATTACTTCAAGACTAAGAAAGGGAACAACTGTTTATAGCTGCTATGACCTAATTGTGTCACAACATCTATAAGAAGACACATCAGGAATATATTTCGGACCTCACTACCTTCCTTTGTCGTCGTTAAGCTGATGAATTCTCTTGGACTTCCCCGGAGTGAACGCCTACTGCTCTTAGGAAGACCTTCCCGACCCTGTAAAGAGTCTTTATCGGTCACGTATACATTACATCACAGCACAGGCGAATTCTTTTCTTCGCATACCCCAGCATGCCAGGAAGTTGGGATCAGAGCGCAGGGTCAGCCACGATACAGAGAGGGTTAAGGGCCTTGCTCAAGGGCCTAACAGTGGCAGTTTGGCAGCACCGGGGCTTGAACCCCGAATAACCCAGATTAACGGCTAAGCCACCACTACATTATAAACAGTAACCTTTGTCCATATATGAAAAATATACAGTACACACAAACACTTTATTTATCTTGGCACATTCACTACTGGGCAGAGAAAGATTTAAGCACCAACGGCCTCGATCTCTCGAAATGATGCAGCACCTCTGTCAATTTACAATTTACAGGAAATGACCAGAAGGCAGTTCAGAGAATTGGAGCTCTTTCCCTGATTAAGACTAAACCTGCGTGAGAGGAAATGTAATATTGAAAAGGAAGACATTGCAGAAGTGCAGTGATGAAACTGGAGTCACTGTAGGTCTGGAAGCATTGAAAGTTCGGACTTGTTCCTATAATCACCATTCATGAAAATCCGAGCATGAGTTTAGTTAAATATCTTTGGCACACAACAAGCTTAGATGACTAGATACTGAGTTGGGGGGGGGGGAAGGTTGGACCAGTATTCGATGTAAAGCATATTTCCAGGACACAGGAACATGTGGTCTAGACATGTCAGTAGAAATGTCATTACGGTGTGTAAATTCTGTCTCTGACAGTTCTTCAGTTGTGTGTGGGATCTAATTGGTTCTATTTTCTAAAATATAAACAAACTGGTAGCCTAATGTAAACCACCATGACCCTGACCAGGCAGATGAATGAATGAACACTGTACATTCATGTTAATGGTATTTATTTTGTCCGGCAATCTTCTTATCTGACGGCTGGAACACGCCTTGACTTTTCATTCTTATCCCTCAGGATCCCAGTCCTGATGCACATCTCAATCAAAGTGTCAGTGTGTACTTGCTTATTCTATATAATGGATTTGGTAACATCCCTAATAGCTAACGAGCACTTTTTGAACGAAGAAGAGCACCACCGGAGCTTCTTTACTATGAAGCAAAGGCAGTGCTTGAATGAGGGGTTTGTGATCACGTGAGCTAATCCATGAGCAGAAAACGGTCCTGCCCGTTTGTCGGATTATGCGACGGATTTCATTCGGTGTTAATCTGCGGGTGCAGCGGGCAACCTGGAGAACTTCTTACATCAGCACTCTGTTTGCCTGTCAGCTCCACTCTCCACATTCGTCATCCTCTGAAGAACTGAAGAACAGCTCTAGCATGAATCTCTTCTGTTTCTCTCTGGTAAGACGCCTGGCGCCGATCCTTTCTGGCCGAATATCATTCAGTGGGCTTAAGATCAAAGTGCAGGGACGAATGGATGGACGGATGAATGCATGGATGGATAGATTAGTGTCTGGGCTTTTATTGTGCTCCGCCAAATGAACTGGGTTATTGTGTCTCACCGTCTCGCTTGTTTTCGGGGTCATGAACTGGGGGTTCTAATGAGAAAAAATGCTATAGAATTGTCTCTTTCTTGAGAGATGCATTCAGAATCAGGAAGTGTGTCAGAGAGGCTTGAGCTGATATGTCTCAGATCACAGAAGCATACTCGTGTAGTGTTTTTAAACGACCTTTGAATGTCGTAAAAAGACACAGGTGAGGAATATTTGTCGAAGCGACCCTTTCTGAACTGTGGAATCGAATGGGACGGGCGTATAGCAGATAACGGGCCATTTATAATGATATAGAAGTGGCCCCTGATCAATTCTAACGCGGGTTTAAAATCGTAACTGTTGAAGAACTGTACATTAAAAGTCATTTAAAACAACGCAGCATTGAACGCAATCTACGGAGCTATTTTTGTATCAAAGATGATCGTACATAAATACAACACCTAATGATAATTTTATGGCTCACAAATCCATAATTGTTTTAGCAGTACAATTCTCAAATTACAATCTTAATCGTAATATGCATGTATACATTTATTATGAATTACAAATTTGTCTTACAACTTATTATTATAGACAATTATACATTTTACCATCAAGAACACTGTCACATGTCAATGGTTTTGATTGAGACACTGGTGTAATAGTAATATTTCGGGGATAATTCCTGAGTAGGCAGCTCCACGGTGTTGGGTGGGCGGGGCTGAAACCATGTTCGTCAAGTTACCAATCAATACGGTCGAAAAGACAGATGTGAAGTATGAACAGAACGTGTGAAAGATGATAGTAAACACACCGTGAGAGTCGTAGGCATGACATTTGTACAACATTTACCTTAAGCATAAATGGGGTGATTTGACACCAGTGTAGAGAGGTGTATAGTTAGTGTTACCATAATATACCATAATATAGTGTTACCATTCTCTTTTGTTCCGAAAAAGTTGGGACAGTATTGAAAGTTCTAACAAAAACAAAGAGGAGTGATGCGTAAATGTACTTTGACTTTGAGCGTATAAAGACGAGGTATTTGATGTTTTACCTAATCAACTGCATTGATTTTTTAAATTTTATTTTATTTTATAAAAGTTAAACGTTTATTTTGATATTGATGCGTGCAACACGTTCCAAAAAAAGTTGGGGCAGGGGCGATTTAGGACTAATAGCGATGTGAGACGTTGACATAAGAAGGTGATGTGAAACAGGTGAAGAAATCATCTAATCAGAGTATATAAGGAGCCTCCAAAAAAGGCCCAGTCCTTCAAGAGCAAGGACGGGTCGAGGCTCGCCGATCTGTCGACAGATGCGTCAGCGAATAATTCCAACGCTTTGAGAACAACATTCCTCAAAGACAAATCGGGAGGATTTTGGGTATTTCACCTTCTACAGTGCACAATACAATGAAGCTGAAAATAAGGAAAACGAATTCCGCTTGCTAAACTTAACCGACCGGTGTCTTCACTCGGCGCCCAAACGCTTAATAAGTGCTATTAAAAGAAAAGGTGATGTTACACAGCGGTGAACAGTCGACTGTCCCAACTTTTTTTGGAGTGTGTTGCAGTCATTAAATTTGAAATGAGTGTATATTTTTTCAAAAAGAAATTAAATTCACAAAGTAAAACATCAAACTACGTGTTAATAATGTGTTTTCAGTATAGTACAGGCTGACTATAATTTTCAAATGACTCTTTCTGTTGTTGTTGAGGGTTTTTTTTTTTTTTTTTCCATTTTCCATACTGTTCCAATGTTTTCGGAATTGGGGATGTATTTATAAGTCCACACAACAAGTTAGTTCCTGTTATCCCTTATGTAATAGCCATTATAAACGGTTGTTCCTTCATCAGCTTCTCTTATTACTCTCTTTCCTGAAGTTTACAAGACACAAATACAGCTTGTAATGTTGCCAAGGATTCCTGTGTCCTGAAGACTTTCGCATGCTGGGAAACATAGCACTTTGTAAAGCTGTAACTGACACTGCTCGCAGGAAATGTGAGCATATAAATAATATATCTAATTATTTTACAATAATAATAATAATAATAATAATAATAATAATAATAATAATAAAAGTAGTCATTTCATGCTGTTTTGTGCCAGAATTTCAAATGTTTCAAAATACTTCAGGATTAACAGTGGATAAACTGCATTAACCCCACAGTGACCTCAGGTTTCCATTGAGCCATGGAATAATGAACTGAGAACTACTAATCCTAACCCTAACCCATGTCAAGCATAATCTGGTGAAAATGTTTTTTTTTATAAATCACAAACCATTTTGTGATTGGATGAGTAAACATTACACACAAATAAAAAAATAAAAATTATTACATTTTGAAATGTATATGAATAATATTACCGTGGCCCTGTGTGTGTGTGTGTGGAGTTTGCATGTTCTCCCCGTGCTGCGGGGGTTTCCTCCGGGTACTCCGGTTTCCTCCCCCAGTCCAAACACATGCATGGTAGTCTGATGGGTGTGTCTAAAGTGTCCGTAGTGTATGAATGGGTGTGTGAGTGTGTATGTGATTGTGCCCTGTGATGGATTGGCACCATGTCCAGGATGTATCCCGCCTTGTGCACGATGCTCCCTGGGATAGGCTCCAGGTTTCCCTGTGACCCTGTACAAGGAGTAAGCGGTAGAAGATGGATGGATGCATGGATTTATCCCTATTGAGCGAGACGGTGGTGACGGTGGTGAGGAAAATCTCCCTGAGATGATATGAGGAAGAAAACTTGAGAGGAACCGGACTCAGAAGGGAACCCGTCCTCATCTGGGTCACGACGGAACGTAAAAGAAAGTTCATTATGGTGTTTATATGAAGTCTGTTTGTTGAACTAGTCCACTGTTCACTAAAGGAGACCTGAGTGTAAAACTGCATGTGGTAATCGCAGTCCCAAGGACATCGCAGGAACCGTAGTCCCAGCAACCACAGCCAAAACATCCATGTGGAATTGAGATCCAAAACCATTTCCATTATACTTCAAGCTGTTCCATCCTTAGCAATCTCCAGCTGTAGCCTCCAGTTGATGAGAGCTCCATCCAGAGGTAGGGCATCAGGATGGATCAGGCAGGTCCAGAGACCAGTAAGGGTCAGGATCACTGGCATCTCCATAACATCATGTAATAGCAAAAGATTTATAAACAAGGTGCATTGATTGCATCATCGTGAAGCTGTTGGGAAACTGCACCCAGACACATTGACATGAAACTTTCAAATCACTGTTGTTGTTTTTTTAATAATTCGCCATCAGTTTCAATGCATGTGTATGCCTGAGAGTCTCAGAGTGGTGTGTTGTTCTGCAGGAGGGTTCCATGGACAGTCTGTATGAGGTGGTGAGGGACGCTGGAGAGACGCATGTCTCCACCGACTCCAGCAGATCCAGCAGCTCTGCTGAGCTTCTCAACAGCGCCCTGTGTTCAAGATCCACGTCTGTGGTACTCATGCACGATTGCTGAATAACTTCTTATGACTTCATTTTGCAAGTCAAAATGTTCAAGTGTTCAAATGTGCAGTACCGTAGTTATCTGTGGTGGAACTTCTCATTTCACTTCAAAAGAAATTCGCTTCACAGAAAGTGCCTGCTTGGATTAATCAAGCCTCGTGTCATGTTGATGAGTTTCTTCCACTTTTATTTGTGTGAGACTTTCATTCAGCTACATTTGGTTCCACCTCTGTCCATGAGACTAATATCTGTACTTTTCCCTCATCAGGATATTTCACAAATCAGCTCCGCTAATTCCAAAAAGAAGAAAAGAAGGTACGTTACATAGATTCTAGATTGGAATATAACTTCTTTACAGAACCTTGTATCATCCTGGAGACAATTCATTAAACACTTTACCAGACTCCTTTATCCTCTTCACATCTAAACCCCCTACCAGCTATCTGTTTGTCCTTTCCTTCCTTAAGTATGCATGGAAGGAAAAAATGTAACACTACCTGTTGAACGAGATCTACGTACATCCTATACAAGAACCTAACCGTGTGAATGAAGGTTTAAATCATCCTGTTTCTAATTTTTAGGCAGAACGTCCCCGATACGTGTGCTTAGCTCGACACACATTTTGGATATACAGTCAAATATTTGATGGTCTGCATTTTTGAGCAAGGCCCTTAACCCTCTCTCCTCTGGGGGTGCTGTATCATGGCTGACCCTTCACTTTGACCCCAACTTCCTATCATGCTCGGGTATGCGAAGAATACTGTGCTGTAATGTATACGTGATCATAAACACTCAAATATATATAATATATTTTACGTTTTTGATGAAGCATAACGGTGTATGTGGAGCGTCCGGTGTGAATGAGCCGTTACTATGGAAACGATATAAGAACCGTAAAAGAATGAGCACATTTTTAATATAAACCTGTGATGCTGTCAGAGCCGCGATTATACAATATTAATAAACACCTCCAGACCACTCGGTTGAAAGAGTTGAACGGTGCTGTGGTATAAAGTCGCACATCTGGTGTAAATACACGCGGATCAACCTGTAACGAAAAAACCTGTGAGATGTATCGTGAGATGACCTGCCGAGCAGCTCCAAAACGTGTGAAGCATCTTTTTTACGTGAGACATTTGTAAGATTTGCATTAAAATTGCATGTGTATTTGTGTATATGTGGGTACTTGTGAAAAATATAAAGTAGGGTGTTTACAATGGAGATAAAAGTGCTCCAGCTGCTCATTTCAATGGTGAGGAAATCCCTGTTCTGATTCACACGTCTCGTGTTCTGGTCCTCATTCCAGGCAACTGCCGAACTCGACCTCTGAAAGCAGTGCTTTGGGTATGTTAAACAATACACTTCCTATAAACAGGTGCTGAGTGGAATTGTACACGCCTAGATCTCTGCTTTAACTAGAAAACCAGCATTAGCAACTTTTTTTTTTTTTAAACAAACAAGACATGCTAAACTTTTTTCACTTTGACTTGTGTAGTGTCTCACAGATCTCAAGGTCCCTTTCCGGAACCTTCAGACTAACGGTCCCTCAGCGCTGGGATGTAACGGAGCTTACAAAACAAGATGGATGTTTTTATTTTATTTCCTTTCTCAGTTTTTTTTCTTTCTGTGTCTTATTCTTTCTTTCTTTCTTTCCTTCGCTATCTGTATGTCTTTCTTTTTTATGTGTCTGTGTCTTTCTTTCTCTGTTTCATTCTTTCTTTCTCTCTGTCTGTTTTTTCTTTCTCTCAGTGTGTCCGACTGGTGGTCTGTCTCATATTCTCTTTCTTTCTTTCTTTCTTTCTTTCTTTCTTTCTTTCTTTCTTTCTTTCTTTCTTTCTTTCTTTCTTTCTTTCTTTCTTTCTTTCTTTCTTTCTTTCTTTCTTTCTCTATCTGTCTTTCTTTCTTTCTTTCTTCCTCCCTTCCCGGCCCCTCTTTCTTTCTCCCTTTCCTTCTTTCTTTCTCCTCTTTTCTTTTTTTTTTTCTTTCTTTCCCCCCGCGCGCCTTTTTCTTTTTTTTTTTTCTTTCTTTCTTTCTCTCTCTCTCTCTTTCTTTTCTTCCTTTCTCTTTCTCTCTCTCTTTCTTTCTTTCCTTTTTTCTTTCCCTCCTCTGTCTTTCTTTATCTGTCTATGCCTTTCTTTCTCTGTTTCATTCTTTCTTTCTCTCTGCCTGTTTTTTCTTTCTTTCAGTGTGTCTGACTGAGAGAAAGTCTGTCTTTCTCCTATTTTCTTTCAGTCTGTCTCTTATTCTTTCATTCATGTTTTTCTCTATCTCTTTCTTTCTTTCTTTCTTTCTTTCTTTCTTTCTTTCTTTCTTTCTTTCTTTCTTTCTTTCTTTCTTCCTCTGTCTGTTTTTCCCCCTTTCAATCATTCTATCTGACTAAGTTTCGTTCTTTCTTTTTCTTTAAATTATATTCCTTTTAAATATCTGGAAAATGAAAGTATCAGCTATCACATATTCACCCTGGATCTGGAGTCGTTTTGATTTGATTTGATTTGATTTATTTCTACAAGCCTCACTTATAAAACAGGATGTATGTAAACAAGGTTGTTTACATGCGGTACATGCCAGCTTTATTTCAGGTTCAGGTTTCAGTTTGCAAATAACCATTGTGACATGTCGTGTTTTTGAACAACGCTCTTAGTTTGCTCTCTGAACTTGTTTCAGGACCAACGGAAATCGTTTTACTTGGTTTTTTTTTCTTTCTTTCTTCTTTAAAAAACAAAACAAAACAAAACAAACCAAAAAAAAAAACCTTAATTAGTATGACGATCATTTTCTTCTGCAACATGCATGAAATCTAACATTGTGATCATTACCACCTGCTAATTCTACGCTTTGTGTTATTTTAGTCAGGAGCATGAAGGAAGCTGATTTCTGTACCAAGAAAGAAAAGCACCATCACATGAACTCTACCCAGAGAGAAAACGAGCTTCCTGTGCAGGTCAGGAAGAGAGATCTGTCTCTGTCTTGCACCTGTGTTTCATGCCGCAGACGTCAGTAATGTAAAACGTTGCAGGTTATTGCATCAGCTCCGATTCTAGCTCAGTTTTGTTTGGATCACAGTTTTTTTTTTCAATGGATATTGTCCCAAAGCAGATTTACAGGCACAGAGAACAAAGCAAGCTGTCAGACAATCCCCCCCATCCACACACACACCCACACACACACACACACACACACACACACACACACACACACACTCTCTTCCACTTTAAATCACATCAAGACGCTGATGCCAAATAAGCTGCAGCTGAGTGACTTTGCTCATGTTTGAGTCTCCTGCGAGAAGGTTTGCGGCGCTGCCTGGGTCAGGAACACGCAGGACCACACCATGAGTTCAACACGCGCTAACTCACATCAAGCTCTCCTATTTCACACACCGTCATTTACTGCTGCTGTCTGATCTTCAGCCATTAGAGCATTTTAGTATTCAACCCTATACAACACTATTCAGAGAGAGAGAGAGAGAGAGAGAGAGAGAGAGAGAGAGAGAAATAATCAGACGGGAAAGAAAGAAAGAATGAATGAATGAATGAATGAATGAAAAGGAATAACAGACAGACAGAGAAATACAAAAAGACATAAAGAAAGTCCGACAGACAGACTGAAAGAAAGAAAGAATGAAACGGAGAGAGAAAGAAAAACAGACAGAGATCGATAGAATTAGACATGGAAAATGAAAGAAAGGCACAGAGATATAGAAAGACACAGACAGAAAGATAAGGAAAGACAGAACGAAACAGATAGACAGAAACAGAGAGACAAAGAAAGAAAGAAAGAAAGAAAGAAAGAAAGAAAGAAAGAAAGAAAGAAAGAAAGAAAGAAAGAAAGAAAGAAAGAAAGAAAGAAAGAAAGAAAGAAAGAAAGAGAAAGAGACAGACAGATAGATAAGGAAAGAAAGAAAGAATGAAACAGAGACAGGAACAGAGAGACAAAGAAAGAAAGAAAGAAAGAAAGAAAGAAAGAAAGAAAGAAAGAAAGAAAGAAAGAATGAAAGAAAGAAAGAAAGAAAGACAGATAGAGAAAGAAAGAGACAGACAGACAGATAAGGAAAGAAAGAAAGACATATAGAGAAAGAACGAGGCAGACAGACAGATAAGGAAAGAAAGAAAGAAAGAAAAGAAAGAAAGAAAGAAAGAAAGAAAGAAAGAAAGAAAGGAAAGAAAGAAAGAGACAGACAGACAGATAAGGAAAGAAAGAATGAAGGAAACAGACAGAAACAGAGAGACAAAGAAAGACAGAGAGACAGACAGACAGACAGGCCAAGAAAAAAAGAAAGACACAGACGGAGAAAGAAAGTAAGACACAGACAGACAAAGAATGTTACATACAAAGAATAAAGAAAGAAAGACACAGACAGAGAAAGACAGTCAGATAGAATGAAAGAAAAAAACAGAGAAATAAATAAATAAAGAAAGAAAGACAGACAGACAGATAGAAACAGAAAAAGAGAAAAAGAAATTTAGTCAGACCGGCTGAAAGAAATACAAAAAACAGACATTCTAACAGACAAGAAAGAAAGAACTGAGACTTTACACTTTAATACCTGAATGATTTACAGCTTTTATAAATCTAAACTCTTTACTCAGTAACTGAATTCTACTCCAGGACGAATCTAGTGTTTAATACGGTATTTCTTTCATAATGAAGAATTCTCAGACTCAGACTTTGTTAGAAGTCATGATTGACTGATCTAGTGATTGAAGCTTCTGCCCCAACAGGAAAAAAGAGTCTTTGTAGCGGTTACAGCCTTTCAATGTATACTCCACCTTCATCACGTGTCATCAGGAGGGGTTTTCCCCTCTGTACAATCATCTGTTGTGATTCATTTGTGGTAGGAAGGTATGTGGTTTGCAACTGATTTGGGTCAATTGATCATTAAATGGTCTAAGACTCGCATGTAAAAACAGTACAATCCAAGACGTAACACAACATCAGAAATTACCCAAGAACGAGCCGCACAGTATGTGATATTAACTTCAACTTCTTACCAGTAGCTTACATTACATTCTCCATTACAGACAGAGGTAGGAGATGCACCAGGAAGCATGCAGAGGACACAGAAATCTCATTATGGCAGACCTGAGACACGAACATCAGCCCCAACAAATGGTATTCATGACTAAACACTGGTTATTTAATTAAAACCTATATCAAATCATTTTTCCCATAAGAAGTACAAGTTAAAAAAAAAAAAACAAGTGAATGCATCCATATTTTCACAGCTAACTCACAACTGGCACTGTGGTCAGTTGGAGATGGACACGTCATTCCACTTTACCAGGAGAATTCTAGCCTTTCCATGAGACCGAGACAGATCCATGAGTGCTGGACTAACCCTACAGACCATCTCCTGGCCTGGACACCACGTCTGCACATTTTCCATCGACCGCTCACTGAGTACCACGCCCATACTGAGGACTTCAGCTTAAACAGCATGGCTGATGGTCGAAGCTGGAAAGATGGAATGGTGCGCTCCATCACCAGCGTTGATCTGCGTGTCACTGGTGTAAGTGATAGTTTATTTACAACAATAGTTATGTTCGAGTGCTTGTTACCAAATATATATATATATAGAGCCACTTGTCACATCCAGCCAATCCAGGAGCCACTGCTCCTAATACCAATTCAATCCAATCCAAAAAAATTTGCAACACATCTGCTTCCTGTTTCATGTATTTAAACTCCACACTCCACTCTGCTCTTTTGCCAGGATTTGTCATTTCATCTATCCATCCATTTTCCATACCGCTTATCCTACACAGGGCCTCGAGGCTATCCCAGGGAACTCAGGGCACAAGGTGGGGTGCCACCCCATCACAGGGCAGGATCGCACGCACATTAACACACTATGGACAATTTGGAAAGGCCAATCGGCCTCCAACATGTCTTTGGACTGGGGAAGGAAACCTGAAGCATGGGGATAACATGCAAACATGCACACACACAAGGCTAAGCTGGGATTTGAACCCCCAACCCTGGAGGTATGAGGCAAGCGTGCTAACCACTAAGACACCATGCCCCTTGTCATTTCATTCAGTCTATTCAGGGAATCTGAATCCCGAGTCCAAAGACATGCATGGGGTTCATAATGTATGAATGGATATGTGAGTGTGCACTGTGATGGATTGGCAAGGTGGGTGTACCCCACCTCGAGCCGCATGCTTCCTGGGATAGGCTCCAGAAAATGGATGGATAATAATTTTTTATTATTATTATTATTAGTAGTAGTAGTATTATAAAAGCTGCCAGCAGCATTTTAGAGTGCCATGCACCCAGACCCTGTGAGTCGCATATTCATAGATGTGCTACAATTGTTGCACAAGGAATCACAGGCAAGCAGAGCCATAACTTTGCCAGTCAGTTATGAGAGAACAGTTTTAAATATCAGAGTTCCTTTGACCACTTTTGTTCAGACAGGTCTCAAGATGATGCGAGCCAATTTTGGTGAACATTGGACATAATTTGGAGGAGGAGTAGCAATAATGGCAGTTAGTTGTAAGCATTTTTAGCATAGTATTGTTACTTATAAACAGTAGTGGTGGTGCTGGCACAAAATTTGTTGCATAGCCTCAGGTTATGGTCCTGAAGATGCCCACCAAGTTTTCTGAAATCATTGCTGAGATTCAGCCTCAGGTCCTGTTTGGCAGCTTTGCCATCAGATTTGTTTGCAGATTAGGGGAAAACATTTGGAATATTCTAAATTCTTTTGATCATTTTTGTGACGCTTACCCTGAAGATGACGTGTGTCAAATTTGCTGATGATTGGACAAAATTTGTAAGAGCAGTAGCAAAAAAAACACTTTAAAAAAAACCAAATCCAAGGCGGTCATCAGGAAGAACACTTGAACTTCAGATCTTGGTGTTTGTTAATTTCAGCATACTCCAGGGAATTGTAGGAAAATTTACCTGTGAATTTAGCACAAATTCTTCAAGTGATATACTGTAAGGAAAAAAAAAAAGTTGTTATAGTTCATGACCACAAGGTGGCACAGTCATGAAAATTCTCGTGTACATTCACAGCATGCGACTGAAGATAGTAATCAAGTTCCATGATGATACGTACTGTAGATCCATTGTTGAGATACACCCTCACATCCTGTTTTTTTTTTATTTTCCAGCATGTTACAGGAGAACGGATTTGAATGTCAAAATTTCTTTCATAACTTTTATCCATAAAGGTCTCAAAATGACGAGCCATATTTGCTGAAGATTGGTAAAAAAAAATTTGGGGGAGGAGTAGCAAAAACGGCAATTAGATCTAAGTTTTTTTTTAGAATGTTATTGTAACTTTTGACCAGTGGGTGTTGCTGTAATGAGTTTTGTTATGTAGCCTCCGGTCAATGTCCTGAAGATGCCTGCCAAGTTTTGTGTCAGTGTGCAAAGTCATTGCTGAGATACAGCCTCGTTTCCTGTTTGATGGCTTCACTGTCAGATTGGCTGGCCCATTAGGGGTAAACTGTTTGGATTATTCAAAAAATAATTTTATAACTTTTGTGAGGCTTACTCTGAAGATGATGTGTGCCAAATTTGGTAATGGTTATAGATCAATCCTAATGTTCCCTGGACCAATTACGGTGGACTTTTAATGGTGATACAATTCACTTTTATAGTGCTTTTAACGATGGACATTGTCATTTGTTAAAAGCAAAACAACTTTACAGACATCCAAATATAGAATTTGAATGAAAATGTTTAATATATCCCTAATTTAAAATCAAAAACAGGAGAACAACACAGGGCCTAAAATGGAGCCTTGTTGGACCCCATATTGTATTTTTTGAGGCTTTTTAAGAATCTACATTAACGCCTGATAAACTCATTGCAGTCTGTCAAGAAAAATCAAAATCAATCATTAGACCAGGACCATGTTTTCAAGCCTTGCTAATAAATTAGTATCACAGCTAGCTTGAAAACCTTGTGGAAAAACTCAGTCAATTTATCATGTTTAGTAATGGCTCCCAAATCTCTGATGATAATTATAGATACAATAAAATGCCTGAATATGTGTGAGCTAATGATTGTAGAATTTGTTTATTACGTGGCTATTGTAGTTATTGTAAGCAAAAACTGTTACGAGTGCAAGTGCAGGTAGACAGCAGAACTATTGTAGACACAGGAAACCAGTAGAACCATATAATGGCTTAATAACCACTGGAGAGGATCACAGAGCGTATACATACTTTGCAAGGTAACTGTGGAACGTAATCTGTAATTGCGAATAGGTTTTTGTAATCAGTAAGATGGTGACCTTGAACGTAACAGTTGCTGCTGATTGTTGTAGTCCATAGCGGCCATGTTGTAGGCTGCGTAGTACTCTGTGTAGTGTAGCTGAAATTTGTTTCCGGCGTTCACATGACAAAAATGAAAACTACAAAATGAAAACGGAGATAAAATAATTTAATACAAATTTAGAAACGTTGCTTCCAAAAAATACCTGAAGTAAAAAAAATAAAATAATTGTGGGTTCATTTCTGTTTCCCTTTTTCCAGGTGTCGTTCCTGCGCCTTGTGTTCTAGTTCAATGTAGAAACCTTCAGCGTTCAGAAACAGTGTTAGAGTCTGGGAAGTTCCAGCATCATATCCACTGTAATCTATTCACGCGTTACAGTAGAATTCATATCGAAGGTATGGAGCTATGAAAGTGAGGAATTAAAATGTAGGGGTTTGATTGGTTAACACTCCTACGCTAAGAGCTAAATCTACATAGCCGCTTTCTAATAATAACTTTTTCACGGCGACAAAATCACTGGGGGGAACCCCCCCCCTACTAAATCTTCACTTGATCTGCTGTGCAGGTGGATAGCAGTCACCCAGAAGCTCACCTAGATCAGATTCCTTCAGATGACTAAAAAGGAAGTGAGAGTAAAATAAATACGTGTGTTTAATAAAGTCAATGTATCCTAAACATCTTAAAATGTGTGTGTGTGTGTGTGTGTGTGTGTGTATACAGATACAGTGTATATACTAAAACTAAGTAAAATTTTTTATAAAAAAATAAAAACACTCATATATAAATACATAGACTGTATATCGATAAAACAAACAGCTCATGTGGCATGTGTGAGGGGCGGTGGTCTACAGTAAGAGATCAAGACATATCAAACGGTTCGTATTATACAATGATCTAAGGTAAAAGAATTCCTGTTCATCTCTAACTCAGAATCAGTTCCTGCCTCCATGTTATTATTAGCATGAACACACCACGTGTCAGGTTAGTGAAGCACGGGAGGTTGGCTTTACAACAAAAATATTAACATGTGCTATTTGTTTCTATGGTTTTAAGTAGGTCTAAAAAAAAAAAAAACAACACACAAAAAAAAAAAAACAACCCTGATAATCCTGGACTACGGGCTTTGGGACATCTGATGTCACATGTCTGGATTGCTTAGACCATGTTATTGATATAGGTTTCTTTGTCTGCTTTGCTATACTATTCCTTAATTCAATCCAGTTAGGGGGAAATATCCAGACATTAACTGACACAATTATCACAATGCTCACCAAGTTCTAGAATAATCTGGATCTCTCTTCGTTGCACCAATACTTTGGCACATGAACCATAAGGATCAGATTGCATTGATGGGAAAGACTGGAAGGATTTGACTGTGAAGATATGGTTCTTTTGGGTTGTTTTTTTTTTAATATAAAACTAAAAATCCCTGCACTCAGCCATTTTGACAATAGAATAGAAATCCTGGAAATAGGTCAAGCCAGTAATGATGAGATTTGCAGAATGAATATGAATTATTTAAGAGACATGTGTGCAGGCTCATCGGGAAAAAGTCTGGGCAGGGTTAGAGAGACTAATCCAGCGAGATTTTGTGTGCTTTTATTGAGTATTGAATTAAGAGCCTGATATCAAACATCATATAAAATCATTACAATGGAAAACAAGCAGCGATTCTAGGGGTCCAGGCACTATTTCGTTTCGGAAGTTTTGTCAATCTCTTTAATAGCTAGGAAACAAAATACCCGGTTTTCTTGTACAATTTAGAAGAACGTGAACTTTCAAAGTTCATCAAAATAAAGTGCACACGGGTGAAGAGTACTGATCTGGGAAGGCAACTTTTAAGCCGTATTGAATTGAAGCACTGAATGACGTACAGATTCAGTTCATGATATAGACACAGAGATAATAAACCAGTGTTGGACTAAATCTGTCAGTAGTTCATGCAATGAAATGCACTGTGTTGGGAAATTTGAGAAGTACACTTTCAGTAAAATGAACCTCCGTGTTTGTATTCCTGTATGTTCGTCGCAGCAAAATTTTTTTTAAAATTTTTTTTTTTTTTTTTTTTTTTTTTTTTTTTTTTTTTATTACGCACAAATATCACTCTTATAAAGGAACAGATTCAACAATTTTTTTTTTTTTCTCTTTGTCTCAAACCATTCATCAGCACCATGGTCTAACGAAAGATGAGAATATTAAATAATTAAATATATATATATTCATCTATACTTGATTGTACAAATTACAAATAATCAACAGTCACATGATCGATACACAGGGTCCAATGAACATTAATTATTTTACTAACAGGTTGATCTATAAGAGATGAGTTAAAAGTTTCAGGGTTTTTGCTGATGTGGTGAAAATGGTGTTGTAAAGCACACACAGAAAAAAAAAACATATATAACAAAGACCCCTTAATTCTAATAATCTATTACTGGTATATTTGCATGATAAGTGTGTGTGTGTGTGTGTGTTTAGCATGTTCAACATAAATCTTTTCCCCCTTGTTCAGAGATCCACCAGTTTCGGAAAGTTTGACGGCTTCAGGCATCCTCACTCACCTGCCAAGATCGAGGAAGATGGAACCACTCTGGTATGAAATTTTTTGATTTACGCTTTGATAAATAACTCCCTGTGCTTTGAGGAGAAAAATCGAGATGCTAAATTTAGGGCAATACACACTGCGATTCTACGCTGTGAATGATTAAGTGGGACGTTGCTCAGAGCTTGGAGCTTACTCAGCACTTGGCAGCAGAGCTAGCCTGTATAAAGATGTCAATATTCATTATGCCGTGCGTTTGGAGCAGGCCGAGGGTGAGTCAGGAGCGGAGAGGAAAGACAAGCAGCACGGTTTGGGGAAAAAGATGAAGGCCATCGCGTTGACGATGAGGATAGGCAAGAAGCACGTGAAGTCCTGTTCCGAGGATGCGGTGAGTCATAGGGAACCACACATGAGCTTTCGACACTGCCAGAAATGTAGCAACTTTGCCCCATGACGTCAGAGGACACGTTTAACTTCCTGAATCTTAAATAGAAATCTGCGATTTTACTCATCAACTGAAATCCTGTAATTAAACAGATTCGTGGAAAAACGGACTTAAATGTCCTGTTCCCTATTGGTTTAAAAAAAAAAAAAAATTTATATAAAGATTCAGGATACGTTAATATCTGATTAATTGGTACTTTAATTAATATTATTTTTTAAATATAACACTCTCATAAGTGGATGACCATGAATATTTACTTTCTTGGCTTTTATACTGTTATTATTATATTTATTATTATTATTATTATTATTATTATTTTAATTACTGTTCCACCTTTAGCTGTTGTAAATAATGTTTTGCTCCTGAATTGCTGCAGGGTGACGACACAGAGCGTGAAACAGAAGGAGGTAGAGAAAGCAGCTCTCAGTTGGGGAAAACTCCAAACCACTCGAGTAACTCAATAGAAAGTCTCTCCAGTGGACAGAGCTCTTCCGGTACGCACTCACACATCTGAAAAGAAAAGAAAAAAAAATGCTGATTAAGACCATGAGAGTTGAACAACAGTAACGGTCATACTGTCAATCTTCCTTACTGTCTCAGGTGCCACGACCGGCAGCTTGGACGCGTCCTACACGGGTCCGTTTTGTGGACGAGCCCGAGTGCACACAGACTTCTTCCCCAGTCCGTATGACACGGACTCGCTCAACCTCAAGGTCAGCCCGCCATCTGTTTTGTGTACTTTGGCGTCGTCGTGTATCCGACTCTTTAACTTGGCGTCAGGGGGAAATATTTGCATATTATCTCAATATTTGCGTTTCTCTCAGGTCGGCGATATTATCAATATCATCAGCAAACCCCCTATGGGAATATGGACGGGCTTGCTGAACAGTAAAGTAGGAAATTTCAAGTTTATCTACGTGGATGTGCTGCAAGAGAAGGAAAAAAATGAAGAGGAAGAAGAAGAGGAAGAGACTCCACAGATCAGGCCTCAGAGACTGTCCAAAAGACCTCGACCCAAAACACTGCTGGAGTTACTAGAGAGATTACATTTACAGGTAAACATCCTGACCACTGTACACACTATTCGTCAATGCTACTCATGATTTTGTTTAAGTGCAATGAAGGTTTTTGAGAAGGTCCGATTTTGAGCCTTGTCCTTTGCGAGCGTCATTCTTGCTCACGCACACGTTTCTCACTTTTATACCACCTCGAATCTGCAGGAATACGTCTCGACTTTGCTCTTGAACGGCTACCAGTCTGTGGACGACCTGAAGCACTTGAAGGAGAAGCATCTGATTGAGCTGAACATCACAGATCCTGAGCACAGACACAAACTACTCGCCGCCTCAGAGGTCATCTATGACATGGGCCGTGAGTATCAAAGCTGACTTTCTTTTAATATGTATATATTGGAGTTGATCTCCAGCCCGAATCCAACGGAGCTGATCTGATTAATCATATCGGCTGTCATAGACACGTATGTTGGAATCGAGTTTGAACTGAACTCTGTACAAATGGTTTATATCCAGATTATAATAAAGTATGCTGGCGTCGTTTCAGTCCACTGGCAGAATAGAAATGATGAATTATTAGACATTTTCAATCAGTATGAACAAATTAATTATTTTATTGCCGCAAGTCTGACATAAGATGAGTCAGGACACTGTTGGGTTTCTGTGTGTAGAGTATCGTCACTGTGTTTAGCTCCCCTGAGCAGGTCGATGGGAAATTGGAGGGATGTGAGCCCCCTGCTGGGCAAACAACTCACACCTCTCCACAATAACGTTGAAGTAAAACACTGTATATAATATTTAAACCCAGTAGGCTAGGTATAAAATGAAAAACTTCTGGACTACACTACAATGTACAACTTAAAGACCTGAGCGTCTACTTTCAGAAGAGCATTTAACCACTACCGTGGAGTGTGACATCACAGATAAATTCGATGCTGAACACGGGCACGCCCAAAACAGGAGGAAATTATGGATGGCGCACATTTTCACTAGTCATTAATATTCATAAGGCAGATCTCCCAACAGTCATTAATATCCATTACATCAGTAAAGAGGAAAAAAAAGATTTTACGCATTGCTACAAGCATTCAGATTTAAATCAGTTTTAATGTAAATAAGATGACGTGTGTATCGTCCTAAAGTCTACTAGAGTACTAAAAAGTAGTGAAAATAGCAAGCCATTGGTTGTTGCTTCATAAAGTCACGTTAGCTGATTGTTTAAATGGACTTAAATGGATTGGTATGTTTGATCGAGTAAACATATTAAAGAATCCTAAAATGATTTCTGTCACAAAAGCGTAAATATATGCTGCATGTGTCTGACTCTCTGAGATTTTCACCTCCATATATTCGAGCTATAAAGTAGGGGAAAGGAAAAAAAAAAAAAAACGCCTCCATGTAAGCAACAAGCTAGAATGTCTGTAACAGTACAACTCATTTAAAGTTAAGCAGTAAGTGTGAGCAGCCATGTTGGTTTGAGGTCACTTCCTGAACATGGGGTTGAGGAGTTGGGTCTCTGGTTTTTTCCTAGTTGGAGGTCATGAATGATCAGTTACAACCCCTAGTCAAATGCAGCATACTCAATCTGCTGTGACCCACAGGGGGCGAGCTGGACGAGACGAAGTGTGAGGAGGACGATGAGGAAGCGAGCGACTGTCCTCGAGACTCGGGCTGTTTCATCCCAAACGACTGTGCAGACACGAGCAGAGAGGAAGCCGATATCCACTGACGTCACTGGTCTCTGAACTGAGCTATGATGATTTGTGACTACTCACAAATTCAAATAATTACACATTACGTTTGTCTGTGGATTTGTAGAAATAGGTCTGTAGTTTACTGTGTTAAAATATCTGCTGACTTTTTTATTTATACATGACATACTCATTTCTTTTTCTGTTGGTCTCTGTATATTAATATAAACCTACGGTGTATATATTATATTCCTACTTATTTTTTAAATATTCAGTAAGAGTTAATAAATTATTTGTTTGACATTACGTTTGTCGTAATCTTGCATTTTCAACCGTTAACCTGGTCACTGTTGGAGACTGGACGGATTTTCCATTTGGGAAAAAAAGTTTCTAATATTATTAGACTATTAAAGCATTATTAGGAATGATGTTATTTGTTCTGCCTTGATATACTGTAGGCCTATTGGACGGAAATTTAAAATCGTAACTGGTGGCAACCAGTGAATTTAATCTGGCAACCTGAATTCTGGTGCCAATCCATGTTAAACGCAGGTTCACGTTTTGTGCGCCCCCTGCTGCCTGAGATACAAACTGCACCTGTACTGAAAAAACTTGCCAGTCAACTGTGGTTGCTTTGAGTTGCCTTTTGAAGAAAATGGGTGGGGCTAAGCAATTCCTCTTTGGGGCGGAGTTAATGAAATAAATTAGCTACCTCGATGGCAGTTTTGTGAAGTTTTTGTCTTTAAAAACGATATGCCTAATAAGGCTATAAAAAAACGTCTAGACATGCAATGCAAGGGGAACCCAATTGCTCAGGGCCGGCCATGATATTAGGTTACTCTTAATTGAATTTAAATGTATGAATATCAGTAAATTGTTAGCTGAAGACTTGCAGGTTGGGTTTTGGGTTATGATCATTGCTGCGCAACCATACATTCAACCAACATACCACACCGAATATGATTTAATCAGACTACACACACCATCTTTCCATAGGTTTACGAGCAAACATTGCCCTTTCCAATATGGCGAAACTGTTGACGTAGTTAGTACTCGGATAACGCGGCAGCTAAATACAACTACATATAAATTTTATTTAGAAATTTAAATTGCTATTAATTCTCTTACAAACGGATTTCATTAAAAAAATATTATATATTTAAAATTTCTGGATAACATTTAAAAGCAACGACGTGTAAAATCGTAGCGCGTACAAGGTGGAAGTTGCTGAACTTCCGGAATGAGCGTGCTCACGCACAGCCTTATGGGATGTGTCGTTTTGCAATGAATTGACTCGGCGTGTATTTGACGGAAAAAACGACTCCATTTCCCATAAACACACCGCGCTGTCGTTAATGCAACGTGTAGGTCGTGTCGTAAAAATGTTTCCCGGCTCGATTACACTTACTGAATGAACGTCACTTTAGTTCGGAGGTACTTATTAAACCAGCGGGAGCAGAAATGTCAGGAGAAATGTCTATAATCGGTGAGTTATTCTTCGGACTAGCTGTTTATGAGACAGATTATTTAGCGATAAGTTCTAGACAATAGATGCAGAGTTAATGATTGTTGCTCACTTCCGGGTCTTGTGCGATTAAGCTACAATAATGCAGTTGTCTAGGTAACGGGTTTAACCCTGTTTATATATTGCTATAATTAACGGTATTGATTGTACATTTATTGTAATCTATGGTATAATATTGTATGTACCATCTAGTTAGCCAGCGAAGTTCCATAGCTAGCCCGATGACGACATCAATACTGACAGCTGTTTTATAATATTTATAAATATCACCGACACTCAGTGCAAATTATTCCATAGAATATATTAATAATGTAAATGATAGTACATCGCTTCTGATTTGAGATGATTTCCAAGTTTTTATGATTTCATCTTGTACTAGTCTTGTATTTGTCCAATTAGATGCTCTTTACAAGCGGTATGCCCCGCCCCTGGGGCGTGGCTTGCTCTACAACAGCAGCTCGTTAACAGTAAGAGATTCGAGTTAATTTGTTTGGAAGAAGATGCGAGTTGTGGGACTCGTTACCAGTTTGTGGCGTAAAGACTTGGTTGAGGTTGAGGAGTCGGGCTGGGCGAGATGATGCTGTAGTGTCGACGGTGTGATTAGAATGACATCGTGTTGTGTGTTTTTTTTATGTTGTAGGTTCTGTGATCCTGGCGTTATTCCTAGCGGGATATCTAGGCCAGCAGTATCTGCCTCCTCCTAAACCCAGAGTCATCGGGCTCGATCTCGGGACGACGTTTTGCTCGGTGGCGGTCTTCCAGCCGGGGACCGGGGACGTGGAAGTGATCGCAGACGAGAAGGGGAGAAAAAGCATCCCCAGCGTGGTGTCCTTCACCGAGACGGGCGTATACGCCGGACACGAAGGTCAGGAGCTGGCCGACATCAACCCGCAGAACACGCTTTACGACGCCAAGCGGTTTATCGGGAAGATTTTTGAGCAGAAGACGTTGGACGACGAGAGCGCTCGCTACCCCTTTAAGGTAAATTTTTACTTAAAAAAAAAAAAAAAAAAAAAAAGTGCGCCTTCATTCTCATAACCGTAGGTTTCAAAGTCGTCGTCGTCGTGACAACAAGGAAGAAGAACGCTGTACGTTAGGAAAAAGTTACATCTTGTATAAAAGTTATATTTATTTATTACACACACAAGTATAGTGTGCATATATATATATATATGTATCGCACTCCTTACATTATATTGCTTTGTATACAAGTATCACATTTATTCAGTTGTTGTGAGTAAATATCGGCCCCCTTGTTTAGGGGCTTTCTCCTGTCTGTAAAGCGTTTACAGACTTCTAATCTTCGCACACCATTTATCGTGTCCACGCAGGTCGTGCTGAACAACGGTAGCGCCAAGTTCCTGCTCAACACGAACAGCACGTTCAGCGTGAGCCCCGAGTTCGTCGGCTCTCGGCTGCTGTTAAAGATGAGGAAGATGGCGGAGCAGCACCTCGGGGTCCCCATCGACAAAGCGGTGATCTCCGTGCCGGCGGAGTTCGACGAGAGGCAGAGGAACTACACCATCAGAGCTGCCAGTTTAGCAGGTCCCTCTGCCAACAAACCGCTTGCTTAATCTACACCCTGGGCCTGCGGCCGTTCGTTTAATCCGCCGCAGATATCGCTTAAGGGGACGGGGCAGGACTTCCTGCAGCTGCCGAGTGCGTTGGTGATCATAGCGTAGCAGGACTGCGTGCACTGAAGTCAGAAAAAAAAAATAATAGTTCAGTAACAAGAAAAAGGCAGTAAAATGAACACTTAAGCGTTAACGCAGATGAATTAGTTTGCAAATTGGAAACGCTCACAGACTTCCAAGCCCCGCCCCCTTTTGCTATTAAATCATTAATGTCTGGCCTTCGTTTGCATGTCGAGACGTGACGTTTCGCGATTCACTGACACGGTTGAGTGTGATGTGTTTGATGGCGCTTCACCAAAAAAAAAATGAGACGTTACCTGGGTTTTTATTTGCATACTGTGGCCTGATTGGCTCTTGATATTTACGAACGCTCGCTTGCGACGTCATCGTCTTCCATTTACACGTACGTACGAATAACGAGCGACGCCGGAGCTTTATACACTCGTATACAATGGAAGAAAGACGGGGCTTGTTTAAGTGAGAAATAAAACACTCCATGACGCTGTTTTAGGAAAATAATCAACAACACGGTGGTGAGATGAAACGTTAAACGTAAACGTTAGGATCCTGAACTCAATCCTGTTTTACTTTAACACGACAGACATTTGCCCGTTTTTTTTTTTTTATCCGTTTATAGTTACGTTTAATGTTGCGGAAGTCCTATTGTTACAGCTGCTGTTTGTTTGTTCGTTTTCGAAATTGAAATGAACGCCTTCTGACCAAACAAACGGTGATTTTAATGCGGTTCGTTCTTCAGGGCTCGACATCTTGAGGGTTATTAACGAACCCACGGCAGCGGCGATGGCGTACGGGCTTCATAAAGTGGACGTGTTTAACGTGCTGGTGGTGGATCTGGGTGGAGGAACGCTGGACGTGTCTCTGCTCAATAAGCAGGGGGGGATGTTCCTCACCAGGGCCATGGCAGGTCAGAACACACACATGGATGGAGTCAAATCTCTTATGATGATGATACTAATTAGAAAGTGATCT
This sequence comes from Ameiurus melas, assembly GCA_012411365.1. Taxonomy (NCBI): domain Eukaryota; kingdom Metazoa; phylum Chordata; class Actinopteri; order Siluriformes; family Ictaluridae; genus Ameiurus; species Ameiurus melas. The sequence goes on along the minus strand of CM022759.1, from coordinate 30,877,843 downwards.
TATTAATTTGGTTGATTCTTTTGATGTTTTTTTTTCCATTCAAAAACGATAGGGTGTGCAAACTTTTGCACTCAGCTGTATATTGGTAAAAATGAACAGCGGTGTTCGTGCTAAGATATATTTAGTATTTTATACAAACCCGTACTATTAAATTAGTTCAGTTTGTAAACGACGGAAGTGACGGCCTCTGCGGCGTCCGAGAACCGTTGACGTTCTCCGTTAACTCTCGGGTCTCATCTCAACAGGAAATAACAAGTTAGGAGGGCAAGACTTCAGCCAGCGGTCTCTTCCAGTACGCCAGCGAGCGAGTGCTCCAGCAGTACGGCGTGGCCCCGTCGTTAAAGGAGGACGTCCAGCGTCTCCGTCAGGCCGTCGAAGAAGCCAAACTCGGCCTGACGGTGAATTCCAGCGTCTCGCTGAAAGTCCCGCTCCGTCTCCGAACCGCAGGAGGGCAGGAAGAGCGCGTCACCTTCCAGCAGGAGCTCAGCCGCCAGCTCTTCGAGGACCTCAACGCAGATCTGTTCCAGAAGATCCTGGCCCCCATCGCGACGGTCCTGGAAGAGGGACGGCTGGAAAAAGACGAGGTGGACGAGGTCGTGCTGGTGGGCGGGTCCACGAGGATCCCCCGCGTTCGCCAGATCATCAGCGAGTACTTCGGGAAGGAAGCGAACACGCGCGTGGACCCGGACCTGGCCGTCGTGACGGGCGTGGCGCTGCAGGCGGGCATCATGGGAGGATCGTGGCCTCTGCAGGTCAGCGCCATCGAGATTCCCAACAGACACCTGCGCAAAACCAACTTCAGCTGAGGAACCTCAGGGTCGGGGCGGAGCATCAGGTGGAGGAACCCGAGACACAGGACCAAACCGAGCGGAGGACAATTTCCCTTTCGTTAAGCGGGAAAGCCCAACGTTTTTTTTTTTTTTTTTTTTTTTTATAAACTGCCATTACGCTTTAACTACAAACTTCATCATCTTTCAGCCACTCAGATCGTAACACACGTGTGTGTGTGTGTGTGTGTGTGTGTGTGGGTTCTTCGAGAGAACAGGTTCTATTGTTATATAAAGCAGTGTGGGAACATGTTCAGCCTACATTCCTGAAAGCTTTTTTTTTTTTGCTCATCTCGCTGTAGAACGTTCCAGAGCTGTCTACAGAACACGATCGAAAGCCGCGCAGGACGACGTACGCGTCGGTCGCGCGCTACACAAAGCGCCAGATTGGAGAAAAAATCAAATAAAGTGATATTAATTGCTTATTTAAACAGAGACCGTGGTCATGTTCTTCTGCTTCCGTCTGGACCGAACGGTGCACCTGTAGCGGTGTACGCACCGTCTGTTCGAGTTAAGCAGGACGGAAACGTTGATGGAAAGCCAGTCAGAAGACGTCTAGACGGGGTTTCGATAATGAATGATTCACACCGATGTTAAGGAAGACGAAGGAGGAAGTACAGCGCACACCCCGAGCTGAACGACGCAGTGATCGTACAGTCTGTTCAGAGTCTCTTAAATGTGACCCAGTCATTCATCCGCTATTTATTTATTTATTCATCGCCTCTCGGACTGTTCATGACCACGTTTATTTACTTTGTGGATAACGGCTGCTGTTACTGTTCATTGTGCATCGTGGTCATGATCGTGGATTTTTAAATTAATTCATTAATTATTATTTTTTAAATGTAGGTATTGGGGAAAAAACTGTTTTGCTAACCAAAAACTGCAAAAAGTGACCGGTCTTTTAGAAATAAGAGTTTTTGGGCGTTCATGCTGTCTAATATACGGGCGTTGGAGTTAACTGTAAACAACAACAACGAGTCAAGTCTACACTTTGTGTTAAAATAGGTACCGTGCTTTACCTACTAATACATATTTAATATATTTTTCTCGTTTAAAAAAAAAATAAAAAATTTTTATTACGTCTTACATTTCAAGCTTGAATTTAGAAGAAAAATGTTGCACTTTAAAATACGGAGGCTTAAACGCTTAAAAAATATATAAATATTTATATATATATATCACGTCATTTTGTCAAAGTCTGGGATTTAAAAAATCCTAACTGTGTTAATACTTATTTTTATAAACCGAAAAGAACTTGAAGAGAAAACGCTTGTATTTTTTTTTTTTTTGTGGGCCAAATTGAATAAGTAAATAAAACAAGCCAAATGCCTGTTGTTGTTGTTATTGATTTTAATGCTTAAATACTTCAAAATAATGTCAAGTCTGGACTCATTGTAAAAGGTGAGATATTTTTGTACACTGAAAACAATTTCATATCGTTTTGGGACAAATCTATCGTGTGTAATTGTAATATAGCTGACCTGATGGGTGTGTGTGTGTGTGTGTGTGTGTGTGTGTGTGTGGGGGGGGGTCTTTTGAATTCTTTAGCTCGGTGTGAAGTACTCGACAGTCCAGTTCGGCCGAAACAAAGGCAAACAGTCGATTTTCTTTTTAATTATTTTGTGACCGACACGTACGGAATAAAAACAACACAGAACACACTTAATGCTTACGAATCTAGAGGAATAGTAATTCAAATAAATGTGTATAAATATATATTATGTACAGAATAGAAACTAAATATTAGTACTGAAGCTTAAATGCTGAAAAAGTTGGTCAGTTTTCCAAAATCTGGAGCTAGAGATGTGAGTTAATACAAATATCATGTATACCTCACTCTCTCTATCTAACTCTATTTCTCTCTGACTCTCTATTTCTATCTATCTCTCTCTGACTCTGTCTCTATTTCTGTCTGTCTCTCTCTCTCCATCTCTCTTTCTCTTTCTGTCTCCATCTCTCTCTCTCTCCATCTCTCTCTGACTCTATCTCTCTCTCTCCATCTCTCTTTCTCTCTCTGACGGTCTCTATTTCTCTCTCTCCATCTCTCTATTTCTCTATCTGTCTCTATTTCTCTTTCTCTCTCTCTCTCTCCATGACTATCTCTCTCTATATATCTCTCTCTCTATCTCTGTGACTCTCTATTTCTCTCTCTCTCTCTCTATATATATATATATATCTATATATATCTATCTCTCTATTTCTCTCTGACTCTCTCTCTCCCCATGACTCTATTTCTCTCTCTATCTCTCTGTGACTATTTCTATCTCTCTCTGTCTGTCTCTATTTCTCTCTCTCTGACTAAATCTCTCTCTCTCTCTCTCTCTCTATATATATATATCTTTCTCTATTTCTCTCTGACTCTTTCTCTCTCTCCATGACTCTATTTCTCTCTATCTCTCTGTGACTCTCTATTTCTATCTTTCTCTCTCTGACTGTCTCTATATATCTATCTATCTATCTATCTATCTATCTATCTATCTATCTATCTATCTAATAAATTATATATAAATTCATGATCCACAAATAAATTATTTATTATTCTTCTTTTTTTAAATATTGATTTTATTTATTCTGAGCAACACGTATAAAATAAAACCCAAAACAACACGATTTGTACATTGTCTCTTGTGTGAAGTTTTTATTAAAACGCTTCACCTAACATGTCTTCCAGTGCCATAACTTATAAGCTGCTCATCGCGAATCAAATCCAGTGAGCCGATGAGGAAGAAGACGAAGTTGATGATGATGATGATGCTGTGACACAATCAATCAATCACTGTACAATATATAAATATAAACACTCGGTTCTGATTCCAGGCCAGACGTCTGTTCCAGTAGTACCGCCCACGGCACCGAGACGTGTTCAGCGTCGGCTCTTTCGGTGTCGGACTTTAAAGAAGAACTCCGCCCGAACGATCTGGTGCGACTCGATGCCTGGTCGTTCCCGCGAGACGTTCGCGCTCGTGTGCGAGTGCAGTTTGAGATAAAGATGGGGTTAATGTGCCAGGCATTCGGCGTGGATTTTTCCTTTACAGTCCAAGTACATCGACTGGAACCTGTTTACTCCTCTGCGTGCATTTAAAACCCTTTATTTAAACGACCGCATTAAAACACAAATACAAATAAAAAAATCGTTGAAATCTTGTTGAAAATGTTAAAAGGGTGCGAATGAAAACACGGGCACGCTGTACACACACAGGAAGTCGCTTCGGCCCTTAGAGAAGGCAAGAGAGTGTCCCCGAGTGCATCAGAGCATACATCATAAACCCCCCACACACACACGCGCAGGTAAACTTAGAAAGAAATATTCCTCATACCCTGGTTTACACTCTCCAAAAGGGACAATCAAAACAAGATGGTGGACGTTCCAGTCGTCATGAGCACTGAACCGGCCACAGACCGCTCACGTCAAATGCTTTACACGTCCTTGACATTACAAAACATAGAAGAAGAAGAAGAAACTATACAGAATATACACTGATGTTCCTTTAGCAATACAGTGACGTTCCAAAGCGCGCAGGAAACTGAAAATGGGGAGAAAAAAAAAAAAAAGCAACATTTTTGTGACAAAGCGCTTGTGGGAAAGCGACGACGTGGAAAAGAAATAAAGCGGTTCAGGCGGTACGGCCAGTCAGAGTGGAGCGCCGAGTCAGTGAACGCCCTGATTGGTGTAGCAGTCGAACCCATTTTCCTCATAGCTGACCCCATCGCTGACCTCTGCACACACACACACACACACACACACACACACACACACACACACACACACATAAACACACAACACCACCGGTTTAAATTCGTCCACATGACAATAAACTTTTAGAATATCCATCCATCCATCCATCTTCTCTACCGCTTATCCTACCCAGAGAACCCTGGGTAAGGGGGAAACCCTGGACGGGTTGCCATCCCATCGCAGGGCACAATCACACACACGGACAATCTGGAGATGCCAATTAGCCTACAACACATGTCTTTGGACTGGGGGAGGAAATAATATTCATTAATATTTCATTAAGTCATTTTATAGGAAGAAAGGAAAAATGTCGGATGGTCGAATGTTGGAACGGATGGATGGGATATATAGAAGGAATGAAAACTTATGCAAGGCACTTTACATTTTCCCCACATGGTTACTCACCATGAAGAGAGCACTGGTCATGACAACCACAGCCATTCATGAGCTACGACTGGAGATGAAGGATGGAGCGATGGATGGATGGATGGATGGATGGATGGAGAGGTGGCAGGATGCAGTGAGAGGCAGCGAGAGGGTGGATGATGCAGGAGGGTTCAGGGTGGTTCAGGATGGAGCGGGATGGTGATGAAGGATGGTTAGGGATGGAGCAGGATGGAGGAGGATGGTTCAGGTAGGAGCAGGGTGGAGCAGGATGGAGTAGGGTGGAGCAGGATGGAGGGGATGGTGAAAGATGATGGAACAGGAGGATGAAAGATGATGCAGGATGGTGTAGGACGGTTTAGGTAGGAGCAGGATGTAGGGGGATGTAGCGGGATGGTTAGGGATGGTACAGGGTGGTGCAGGATGGGAGATGCGATGATGATGGAGGGTTACAGCTGGGGTTAAACGGCTACTGTTGCTGACCTTTGGGAAACGTTAGAAGCACTCAGAGCCATGGAGACATCATAGGGCTCATGCTCTCAAACAAAATGAAACACACACACACACATAATCCCTTTACCAGAGAAGATCAGCTTCTCCTTCATGATGTTGACGTCTCGGCTCGACCTCCTGACAGCGGCGCTCAGCATGATCTGCTCCGGGTTGTAGCTACGCATGCCACTCATCCTCCACCTACACACACACACACACACACACACACACACAGGTCTCAATACCGATGTCCTCCTGCATGGGTCTAGTTAATGAACTGATTAACAGAGCAAATAAAAAAATTATACTGTGCGTTATGGATGTTCAACCGAGCTCTGAACTCTATTCATAAAGAATAATAATAATAATAATAATAATAATAATAATGAGGCTGGAAAGGAGAGGCTCACAGTAGAGAAGACGTAACTCGTGGTTCTTGTCTTTATTCATAAACAAATTCCAGACCGTTCAGACTTTTTCTAAATTGCCTTCTAAGCCTTTCCAGATTTTAAATGCTCCATATTGTTTGCTCATTTTTAATCTCATCATTCAATCGTTCTATTTAGTAGATAAATTGGAACCTAAATGTAACCCCCCTTCCCCACAATTCTGAAGCAGGAGGGATGCAAACTTTTGCACGTAGCCCTATTTCAGGATACCTTTCTTATATCATCATATCGTCCATCCTTAATCTACAGCCTGAAAAGCACGATGGAATTGATGGAGCGTCTATGTAATGTTTCACCCACTACACTTTCAGCAATCTAATAGTAGCAATCTAATCTAATCTAATCTGTTACTATTAGACCAACGGCTAATAATAAATGGCTAATGCGATTATTAAATAATGTAACGCTTTAGATAGGTTAGATGGCACACTGATATTAATCACTGGTGTCCTGCAGTGTCTCTATACTTGTCCTTCGCTGTAGTGTGAGGTTGTGTGTGTGTGTGTGTGTGTGTGTAGGAGTCTGAGCTCAGACACACTACTATAAATAACTGACTTTTAGTGCACGTTCGTGTGATTAACGCAGAGCCACCATCCATCTCACACACGCCACCTCCACCGCCCTACCAGGAGAAATTTACATCTCAACTCCAACGGGAACTAAAATAAAAATCGCAAGCGCTCAGGCAGGAAGCTTTAAATAATCCGATCACAGGCTAACAGGCTACTGACTGGAACAAAGGTTCAACACCACCCCTAGTGGAAATGATACGAAGTGGCTTACTTATTATACTCCATTGATTAATTAATCAGAATATTAAAAGCTTAATCAGAGATTAAGAGATTAAGATTTCAAGCCCTAGATCACCGTGTACGTGATTCACAAGTTACTGATAAAGATACCAGGGACATCGATGTAGAGATACTGAATGGTGGGTTTGGTTTAGCATCAAATATACTAATACATTATATATATATATATATATATATATATATATATATATATATATATATATATATTTCTTTATTTTTATTTTTTTTAAAGGGCTAGAAGGAGCTGTGAGAAGAAATTGACATACAATGTTTTTTATAAAATTATTAAAATATTTTTTTTAATAATTCACATGATTATATTCACATATTAAAGTACTAAAGTATTATCAGAATCCCCTTTTCCCACTTTTTTAATAATACCTGTAATTTACAGCTTTATTTATTCATGCGTATTAATTATTTCATGTATTAAGCTTCGAAGTAAATCTAGAACTCTTTACTGTGCAAAAGTTTCAGATATTAAAATACTCAGATATTAATAATGCTGATGAAGACTGATTGATTTTCATCCACCCATTTTACCTGTTTCTTTTCCTCCTGTTTTTAGATCAATTGCACATTATACTTCGAAGAACAACAACAACAACAACAAAAAAAGGGGTCTCTAGAAAGGTTCTAGTATTTTTCCCCCCGAAACCATGTTATAGGGTTTTCTACGTAGATACAATGTAGATTGGGGAAAGGGGGGTGCACATATTTTCGCATTCAACTCTAAGTAGTTCATTTCGCGCAGCCACGTTTTAGAGTTAATCTTTTCTGCGGCTGAATCGAAACCGATCATTTTATTGTGTAAGATGTAGGCCCTACAGCAGCTGTATGATATTCCCTATGGAGTGAGCAGATCTAGTGAACAGAAAGCCATTTGGGATTCAGCCTCACGTGTCTGGGGCGTTGATGATCGATTAACAAATAAACAAATACTGGATAAAAAAAAAGGAGCATGGAAGATGGCGGACGTCCACGTGGATCTTGGCGAACAGCGTGAGAAACGTGAAATCTGATAAGAACATTTTACTGTGGGTTGAAAAGGATTGTAAAGAAAGGATGATATTGCCAGCTCATGATCAAACAATCCCCCCACCCCACCCCCACGCCCACGGCTTGTTTAATAAACACATGGTGTAGATCTACTGCTTATAGTTGAATAGAATTATTGACGTATAAAAGTGTATGTTCATTCCTATTGAAATGCATTCATAAATCAAATATTTAAATATTTATTATTTCAATTGCTGGTTATAAAGGAAATGAACAGACAGACAGAAAGATAGACAGAAAGATAGACAGACAGATAGACGGACAGACAGATAGATAGATAAATATATAGAAAGACAGACAGACAGTCCAGTCAGACAGAGATAGATAGATAGATAGATAGATAGATAGATAGATAGATAGATAGATAGATAGATTAATAGATAGATAGATAGATAGATAGATAGATAGATAGATAGGAATACAGATAAATATACAGACAGACAGACAGACAGACAGAGATAGATAGATAGATAGATAGATAGATAGATAGACAGACAGATAGATAGATAGAAACTGTAGGCAGGCGCAGTAGCACATCATCGTGGGTCGGTAGAAGTGACCCAGTTACCTGATCAAGTGATAGCTGCGATGCCAGAATGCAGCAGAGAAGAGGAGCATGCAGATCAGCAGAGGCGGAGGAGGAGGAGGAGGAAGAGGAGGAGGAGGAGAAGGTACGAAGGGTACAAAGATAGCAGAGTAAAAGAAGGAGAGAATCAAGAGGTCAGTTCAGAAGCAGAAGCTGAAATCACGATGCCGAGCGTAGCACCAAACCAGTAGCCAGAAAAATCCCACACTGCTTACTGCTGAGCATTTTAAACATAGAAACAGTCAAAATACAGTCACTGCTCATGCACCCATTCAATCGTCAACATCTTTCCTTCCCTTTCTTACCCTCACTCTATCGTTCTTACCCCCCCTACTGTTTTCCTTTCCGTTATCCCTTACTGAAACACTCGTCTTTAATACTGAACTGTGGCTCTGGTATAATTACACGGCATTCCTTCCACCATTTTGTACAAAATAATTACTACAGGACGTTCTAACGCTAGCAGAGTGCATCTACGAAGGCGAAACAGAAGGAGAGACAGATACAAATGAGGCATACCTTAATACACTTCTAAACAGTGTGAAAATCGCTCCTGTCTCGCTCGGCATGCACCGCGTATCTGTCCTGTAAAAACCTCTTACACAGTCTAACCGATAAAGTGCTTACTTCTGAAATACAAAAATCCCCAGGACCAGGGCGAAGGAGACGAGATCTGTGGCGACCCAAATCAAGCAGTACTCGTCTGGACTCTGAAACAGAAACAGTGATATGACAGAGCAGACACGAGGGGGCGCTGTAACACACACACACCTAAAAAACAAACAAACACTTTTTCTCCAGACAAACCTCGTTTACATTTTAGCGAACAGCCCTAAATTTATACCCGAAAACGCTGCTAGGGCGTCTATACGAACATCTCATTCACACGCACTTGTGGACGCTTTACATAATCTAAGAACTAATCATAAAGTGTGTTATTTAACAAATTAAGAGTCTCCGCTGTTAACGCTTTCTTAAAGTCTGGTGTAAAGATGCAAACCCGCCACAGGAAAGTCTTCGGGACAGAAGACATGACGTTTTCCGTTTCCTCGCTAACACGTCGCCTTTATCCGTCAACAGAATGTGAGGGGACGGACGTTTATAGCTGCTATAACATGAGGAACCAGCTGGTTTCATGGACGTTCCATGACATCGCGTGTAAAATAGAACACGAGTAAAAGTACGGCATGCCATTCTTTCATTTAAAAAAAAAAAAAAGAAGAGAAAAGAACTCGTGTTAGCAAACCGCTGTGGTGTGAAAGGAATAAAACCGTCTTTATTGGTAAATATTCATCTTCATGATGGTAACTGTTAGCATCCTGTCGTTGATTGTTTTCCTGTAAAGGTTTGCCCCGGAATATTTTATTCCTTCTTGATCTATTATTGGTATATTTCGAATGACTGAATAAAACTGAACATCATGACAAATGGATCAAAAGTTCCTCTTAAATAACTGGAGAATTATATATATGATTTTTTCAATAACAGCACTCCTTCTCAACACTATGGTATGCGTAGCAAAATTATTGGCACCCCGATTTCACTTTTGATGTGACCAAATTCTGTCAAGCTCCCAAAGAACTTTCAACAGGCAAGAGACTAATCTAGGAAATGTCCACATTAGGAAATAGATATTTAAAATAATAATAATAATAATAATAATAATAATAATAATAATAATAATAATAATAAACAAACAATTTAGCATATTTGAGCCATAAATAACGTTTTGCTGTTTTTCCGTCTGTTTTAAGCTCGCAAGATGACTCGCTGCAAGTGCTGTTATATATTTGCTCATTTACATGAAAGGTGGCGAGAATCTGATAGATCGACACTGTGTTTTGTAATTCCTCTTACGGGTTTCAATAAAACGTCTCTCACCATTATCCAGAGAGGTGATAAAACCTTCCTGAGGATCTGCGGTGCTTCGGAGGAGACAGAGTGCACACCGCTGCACCAGAGTACAGAGTACAGCCACGGCTCATTCACAGTGTACAGAGTCACACTCACATTACCAGCTGTGTATGTCCTGTTACACACACACACACACACACACACACACACACACACATACACACTACATATTACATAGAGACCCAAAGAAGAAACACCAGCATGTTATACAGCAAATACAGAACCAATGGATTGTATAACTATTAGATTTTTGAATGATCAAAGCTGCGACATTACTGACAGGCGGAGAGAGACACATCCTCGTCCTGATTGGTCGGATGTTGGAGGTCCACCTTGTGTTTTTTTTTTTCAACTCATGCTTAGAGAACTTTACTGTGCCACACAACACATGCACTATACGGCCAAAAGTTTGGCAACTTCACCAAATATTACAACAAATATGACGTGTTTTGACATGAAGAACCAGGAACCACGTTCTGGGTGAGGGTGTAACAATGATACATTGATTTGTATAGAAATCTTAAAAAAAAAAAAATCTTTAAATATGAAAAACAAACAGTCAGACACGGACAGGGTCATCTCATCTTCCAGCACGGATCGATACGTTATTTACAGAAATGTCTGCAGATGATCTATCTAACGGTATGTTTTTATGAAATAACCGTAACCGATTACAACAATGAATGACTCGGCGGAAAAGTGAACTGAATTATAAATGTGTACCTGGGGGGTTACTGGAAATCTGAAAATCCACAATGACTGGATTGCTGTTCATGAAATGAGTGTATGTGTTTTTTTTGGGGTGGGGGTGGGGGGTGGAGCATAACAGCTCACCGTATATCCTCGTCACTGACATGGTCGTAGCGCAGCAATAATCTGCTGATGCCTTTCTCGTGGAGATTCTCCAGCGTCTGTATCTTAGTGGAGATCTGCTGGAAGCCTGGAGCCTGCTGCTGTACCAGCTCTCTGTCCCAGTCCACACTCCACACCACCTACACACACACACACACCGCACATTAACACATACTTCACCAGCAGGGGGCAGTGCTGCACAAGGCCAAACTTCCTCTGTTTATCTGATCACTATATATGCTCACTACATAGGGTGTACTATAATGAGGTATAATAACTGGATAGTGCTCTAGGTGTTTAGTTAAAAATCTGAGATTTAGACACAGAAAGTGAACTCCATTTGAGTGCTCGCTGGAATTGAAGGACTTATTTTGTTCTTTTTTCCACTCATTTGGAAAGATCAGGTCATTTTTGAAAAGTATGAAAATAAAGGACGTTATAGTCACCAGGTGCTGAGGGATGCCCGAGTGCAGGACGGTGGTCAGGGTGAGGTTGACCCAGTTCAGGTGGTGTGGGTGTCCCGGTGGAGGTCTCCGGAGGGTAAACAGGGCTGAACGGTTGTAGACGGCTGCCAGGCGTAGCATCTGTTCCAGACTGCACACTGTCTCATTTCCCACTACCCAGCGCTCTTGCGCAGACATGTACTTCAACGTCCAGTACGGGTCGTCCTGCAGAACAGCAAAAAAAACCATCAAAAACACCTAAATCAACACACCGAGAGCAGAGTAAAGGTGGAATAAAGAAACGGCATATTTCAATACGTCGATCCATTGGCTTTCTGTTTCGCCATCCACTTATGTTTCCATTCATTTATCTTTTCATCCATCCATCCATCCATCCATAAGTTTATCCTTCCATCCATATGTGCCCATCCATCTCTCTGCCTTTCTATCCATCCATCCATCTTTGTAGCCATTCATCTATTGGTTAATCCATCCATCCATTCACACAACCAATTATCTTTCCATCCTTCCATTTTTCTGCCTTTTTATATATCCAACCATTTTTCTATCCATCCATCTATTCATGCATTTATCCATCCATACATCTTTCAGCAGGTCATCCATTCATCTTTTTATCCATTCATCTATCAGTTTATCTTTCCATGCATATCTGCCCATCTGTCTCTCTGATTTTCTATCCATCCATCCGTTCATCCATCTTTGTAACTATTCATCTATTGGTTCATCCATCCATCCAACCACCTATCCATCCAACCATTTTTCTATCCATCCATCCATTCACCCATTTATTCACCCTTACATCTTTCAGCATGTCATCCATACATCTTTTTATCCATTCATCTATCAGTTTATCTTTCCATGCATATCTGCCCATCTGTCTATCTGCCTTTCTATCCATCTGTCCATCTACCTTCCTGTCTATCTGTCCATTTATCTTTCTATACATCCACTCTTTCTATCCATTCATCGATTCGTTCATCCATCCATCTTTCCAGCAGGTCATCCATTCATCCATCGAGAAATTTCTCCATCTGGCTTTCCATCAGTCCATCCATTTATCTTTCCACACATGTATCCTTCCCATCCATCCATCCATCCATCCATCCATCCATCCATCCATCCACACAGTTAAGTACCTTTAGAAACCACTGGCCAGCACTGAGCATGCTCAGTTCAGTCCAGTTGAAGAATGAAGCGTCGTCATTCTGTCTCTCAGGAAAGACTTTGCTCACATCTGTGGTTCTCCTCAGGGTACGATCTCTCATCAGGAATGGTACTCCATCTAGACTAAAACCAGAGAGCAGTTACACTAACCGACAATGGGTTAAAGCGTTCCAGCTAGGACAAAGTCATAGCTGAAGCCCCATGATGGACGAACCCTCAGGTTGTGCACAAGCCCCTCGAATGGCTCTATTAATGACAACTAATGAGAAACAGCACCAATGTGCTATGGGCAAATTTTCAGGACTATAATTAAATCCCCTTCACTTTGAATGAATTTATACCAATGCACTGTTGAATTCTTGGATACTGAATGGCCAGAAGGAGTTGATTCATTTTCCATGACAGCAGCTCTCACAGTAGTGCAGCTTTAAATGGATCTTTACATCCATTTAAGGCTTAAAATGTGTCGTTATTTAACAGATAGAAAGCTATAAATATCGATATAGTGAGGTTTTCTATAAGGAGACATTTATTTGATATATTATGGAAGGAGTCTCAGGGAGATTTCAGGTTTTAGACTTCCGGAGAGAGGACTATGAACTTTTTTTTAATTAAAGAGACTGATCAAACAACTGCTTATAGCTGCTATAATGCAACACAACGAGGAACTAACTTGTCTCGGATGTTCCACAGCATCAAATGTAACTATAAGCTGGTTAAAGGCATGACTTATTGCTGATTAGTGTTATTAAAATCGTAATCATTGGCAAATCGCTGTGGTATAAGGTGAATCAAATGCTCCCGATACGTGCTGTTATGGGAATGAATTCATTTTAAGGTGGTAACAGTAACTCCTCCTCTCCTCGGGCCACCCCATCATGATTTATTCCTTATTTAACTGGCTTTGTCAACTGAACTCGATGACTAAAAACAGTCATAGAGTGGTGCATTATTTTCAAATGAACGAGAGAAAAGGATTCATTTCTATACACTATGCTCAAAAAAGGACGAAACTTCTCTCCTGACATTTGCGTGCTCAAATAACGGTCATTTATTGTGGCTTAGCGGGTGTCTGGAGATTTAGAAATATATAGGATTGACTGCATACGACAAGAACCTCCGCTCTCTCGGGTACGCTCATGCGCTTAGTGTTTCTGTATCTGCCTGAAGCTCATCTCCTTTATTCCATCGCTTTATCCATCCATCATCCAGACATGACTAAACCCACCTCCCAGTGAGCGCACAAACACACACACACAAACACTTTCACTCTCACACACAATTGTGTAGGTCTAAATGGTGTATTGATCTGCACTTTACTCAGGAAGAGGAGGACGGACAGGAAATATGTGAAAGAATAAATGAATAATTACCTGATGGCCACCTCAGCCTCCAACCCACTAACGTTCTTCTGCAGAGCTCTCCGGAAAGAAAGCAGCGTGTTCTCCGGAGCCAGCTGGCAGGAAGCGGGAAAAGACACACGGGGAGAGTTAACCTTCAATCCAACAGTTCAATCAAACACAGGGAGATCGAGCACCAGGGAAGGAAGCAGCAGACACAATGCAGAGGGAAGGGGATTAAAAAAAAAAAAAAAAAAAACGAGTACAGTATAAAAAAAAAAAAATTAAAGTATGAGAATGACCTTAGGGGTTGAGAATGAATAAATATTTGATTAGGAAACAGAGAGAAAGGGTTGGATAATTCCCTGCATATTCCCCCAGGAGATGAGCAGCGCCTAAATCTCTTAAATTATCCTGATGTCATTAATAACTCACAGTGGAGGAAGCTCCTGGAGGCAGGATCGTAGCACGGCCTCGTGCGGGAAACGGATCATTCGCGTGCAACATGACTAAGGGCACACTTCCAGGCTTCACAGCAACATTAACGGAGTCCTAATGTCAGGTTTCTAGCATTTCACCAAAGCATAAAAACAAAAAGCATGCGGCATTTCTCTGCCATTTCACTCAGGATCAATAAAGTGTTTGTGTAATAAACCGAAAAACACCCATCTGTTCGATAGTCCAACTATCTAATCTCATACGTCTTGTCTTTCTTTCCATCCATCAGTTGTTTCCATCCAGCCAATGTATCTATCAAGCCATCTACAGTATCTGTCATTCCATCCATCCATCGGTCGAGGTTTCCATCCATCCATCCACTTATTTTATCCATCCTCCATCCAACCAGCTTTTTGTCTAAATCCATCCATCCATCCATCTGTATTTGAATTTACTCATCCATTCGTGTCTATCCATCTCTACATCCATGTATTTACCCTTCCATCCATCCATCCACTGAGGTTGTCTTTCCGTTCATCCATCCATTTATCGTTCCATCCATATTTCCACACATCTATTTGCCTTTTTATCCATCAAGCATCCATCCACCCATCCATTTTTTAAAATCTATCCTCCATCCAAGGAGCTTTTTGTATCCATCTACCCATATTTGCATTTACTCATCCATTCATGTCTATTCATCTCTACATCCATGTATTTGTCCTTCCATCCATCCATCCATCCATCTTTATCCATCTATCTGTCCTTCCATGCATCTATCCGTCTAGGTTTCCATCCATCCGTCCATTTTTTTAACTACCCTCCATCCAAGCAGCTTTTTGTCTCCATCCATCCGTCCATCCATAATTGCATTTACTCATCCATTCATGTCTATCCATCTCTACATCCATTTATTTGCCCTTCCATCCGTCCATCTTTATCCATCATCCATCTATCTGTCTTTCCCTGCATCTATCTGTCTAGGTTTCCATCCATCCACCCATTTTTTTATTATCTATCCTCCATCCAACCAGCTTTTATTCTTCATCCATCCATCCATCCATCCATCCATCCATCTGTATTTGAATTTACTCAACCATTCATGTTCATCCATCTGTACATCCCCCTATTTGTCCATCCTTCCAACCATCCATCTTTCAATTCATCCATCCATTTATCTTTCTATCCAAATTTCCACACATCTATTTGCCTTTCTATCCATCAATCATCCATCCACCCATCCATCTGCCTTTCCACTCATCATTTGTGAGTGTGTGTGTGTGTGTGTGTGTGTGAGAGCAACGAGAACAAGCCCTGACTTGCCCCCTGTACGGCACAGAAGTTGATGTTCTTCATGTTGTGTTTTATGCTACACATACACACACCCCAGCTCTGTTTTTCATAGTTCCAGGAAGTAAGGATGAGTGCACAGAGCCGTGGATTTACCATGGGAGCTCCGCGTTGTCCGATTACAGCGGGCCGTGCTTTAAGGTCGTGCGGCTCCATGATGCAGGGCGATGTGATGGACAGCGGGGTCAGGTAGAGGCTCAGAAGCAGCACCAGGTAGACGAGCAGAACGATTACCTGAAACTCTACAGCACACACCACAGACTTACCATCAGAAACTATGGCTGTAAACCTACTGACACTGGAGACTCCTTCCAATGAACATCTTACAGAAATCGTCACCATATCAGCGATTATACATGTTTCTTTGTTAAACAACAACATGACTTTTAATCCATTTATCATACCGCACATACACACGTGAAGGAGCTGTTACTATAGAAACGGTAATATATTACAGCGAGTGCATTAATATAATCCTGTAATTTGCACTGCAGTCAGAGCTGCTGCTACAGAAAATGAATCCACACCTTCTGACCAATCAGATTAAAGAATTCAACAGTGCTGTGTGAACAGATCTGCGATTCGTGTACATTAATATGAAAGATGGGCAGGTATTACATTTGTGGAAGCCTGTTTCGGCCAAAAAAAGAAAAGAAAAGAAATAAATAAATAAAAAAACCAGAAAGGCATTATTAAATTAAAGCTCAAAATCCAGTTTCAGGATCTTCAAATAATTTTTGAATTCTTATTCGAGCCAGGGTAAAGCTGGTTACTTGCTCCATGTTCACAACACAGATGCCAAAAACACATTAATATGGCAGAAGGGCAGGTATTAAATTTGTGGGAGCCTTGTTTTTTTTTGTTTGTTTTTTTTTAGGTTCAAGAAAAAAAAGTTTTATTATATTAAAGTTTCCTAAATCTATATCGTGAAATCTCTAAATAATCATCAAATCCTGGTGCATTGGTACCACAGTAAAGCTGGATTTATATTTTAGAGTGTGGCTGTGGTATAAGATTTCACAAAACTCTGCTTTCCATTCCTGTAGTTCTGTGTTTGACAGTATAGAGTTTCTAAAACTATCTGACTGACACACACACACACACACACACACACACACACACACACTATATTGTTCAGAGGCTGATAGCTGATGGCCATGAACTGCAGCTGGTATGTTAGCACTTTCTGGAAAATTCCAGAAAACGTTATTTCACATTAACCAGAACCGTCATTAAGCAAGGCAGTGATGTAATGGGAATGCGGTGGTGTATAAAAGGACCTACTGTTCTGCATTAATAATTAACATCAGTTTGATAAGGTGTGATTAGTGTGAGGTGAGACAAAAAAAAAAAAAAAAAAAAAAAAGGACTTACTGGTCTTCTCAGATCGAGCCACTTGTCCAGCCACCAGCCAGGCCAACGCTGTAACTGCAGCCAGAGCACCGATGTGCAGGAAGGGTCCTGTGGCCTGACGCGCACGCACACACACACACACACACACACACACACACACACACTTAGCCAAGTGGCGATCTCGGTGATGGACCCATTTTATTATATTACACCACATCATTATTGAATTCTGGATTGGTCAGAAAATTAAATACGAGGAACGAAACACTTCAGAACGTTCTGTTTTTGGACAATAATCAACTCAGGGGTGGTGATAGTAACTCGTGCTTCATCACCCCACCCGATGTTGTTATTGTTTTTCGTACAGCATGCCCCCCGAGTGCTTTATTCCTTGCATGAGTCCCCACAAACCAGAGGTGGATCTTTCTCAAGACACACACTAAATTGACACACTTGGTAAATAACTGGTTACTGGCCATTAACTAACCATCGTTACAGAAGGTAATCTAAGTAATACGTTCCATAAGGTAAGTTAACACTGAGCCGAGTCCCTGACGTGTATAAGAGCATGCAAACCTGATTAAATCCGAGGTCTAGAGACGATTGCATGTATCGCATGAGCATAATAGTATGCGATTTGCGTGCTTTAAATAATACGTAATTGGGGGTGTTTTTATTTAAAAGGTCTACATTACAGACGTGTCAATGCAAATGTTAATTTAACACCTGCAGTGCGACTCGGAGCAGCCTGAAAGTCCCTTTAGGAACAGATT
Organism: Ameiurus melas; assembly: GCA_012411365.1. Lineage (NCBI taxonomy): Eukaryota > Metazoa > Chordata > Actinopteri > Siluriformes > Ictaluridae > Ameiurus > Ameiurus melas. The sequence goes on along the minus strand of CM022759.1, from coordinate 30,859,847 downwards.
TGTCTCAATGAATATGAAAACTGGGCAGGTATTACATTCGTGGAAGCCGTTTAAAGTAAGAAAATAAAAAAAGCAGTATTATATTGTTAGATATTAAAGCTCAAATGCAGTTTTCGAATCTTTAAATAGTATTCGAATTCTTATTTGAACCACAGAAAAGCCGTATATATAATGTCATTTTTTCCCCTGATGAGTTTCGGTGTCTTTAATCGGCATTATACCCGACGTGTGTTTACAGATTCTTTACATATTATAATCGAACATATAACATGCATACACGTTATTTACATATTCTTCCTGGAGTCTCTCTGGAGATTGCTACAGCGATCAATCCATCATTTAAATTTGTTTCCTCCGCCCTACTTTGCCCACATCATCATTTATGTGATTAAACTTTGTAGAAATCACCCACAACATGCCCTCGAAAATTCAAGTGGAATATATCAAACGCCAATTAGCCTCTTTATCTGGAATCTCAGTAAATACCAGCTTTAAACTGTAATTGTTTCACGAAAAGAACTAAAACAATCTGTCCATAGATTAGGGCTGGTTATGGGGTACATACTTGTAGAGAGATCGAGAAGATATCCCATTCCTTGCTCCAGATCTGACTGACGGATATCATGCCGATCACGGTGGCCAGTAAAGCTGCAGTCACTCCGATCTAAGGAAGAACGAACAGGTCGTGAATTTCAAGAGCTTGATATACAAGCACCTGGGTGAAACAATGTGCGTGAACATCCGTCTTCTTTTAATTTAACAGAAGACATAAATTCACTGAGGCCTTTGGACAGTCTGACCTCACACACACACACACACACACACACACACACACACACGGATGGGGTTATCGCCATGCAACACGTACCTTATGGATCCAGTGCAGGTTCAGCTGCTGTCCAACTGAGATGTGACATAGAGCTAAGATCTACAACACAATGACGCAGAAAAATCATAATAAAATAAATGCAAAATCAGTAGTCATTTCTTGAAGCTAGCGATGAGAACATGACAGGTTGTACATTCGTTGTAATAATATATCCCATTCATAGCATGCAAAAAGAATGTTAATTGTTTATTTTTTATTTTTTATATAAAGTATACAATTTCTTCTGTATGTATAAGAAGAGTTCATTTATAACAAATTACACGTGGTTAAAAGTGTTGCAAGTAGTCAGTTATCAGAAATAACAAGGTGCAGACTGTAATATTAATTACATCTCAATCCAATCTTTTTGAAACCAGCAAAAAGGTTTTCTGGAAACTTCAAATAAATAGCATATTCGTAAGGTTGCCAGGTCTGTGACTTGCCAGCTCAATGAGCTACTTTTGATTTGCTGCATTGATGTGATTTTTTTTTTTTTGGACCATGGGTTAAGCAGATTTAATTAATTACAGAATTTAGAAGCCAAATAGATGTTATTCGTCACGAACGCCAGGGGAAATTCCTCTAACAACCACCAGAGGTCTCACTCAACACAGTTCGAACACGGAACTACATTACCCAAGAACCACCAGGATTACATTACACAAGAGGTTGCAACCAGGAACTGATTATAAACTCACCTGTGCCTCATCACAGACACTGTCTAAACCCCAATTTGTTTGCTCACTTGTCCCAAAGTCTCGTTTGCATCGTTCATGTCACTGAACGCTATTATTTCCTATGTTGTTTTCTCCATGGTTAACCTGCTATACGCTCTGGTAGACTTTGCTGATTACTGCTTATTGCCTGCCATTGAATCTGCTGATACCTCAGCTCATGCCTGAATACTCTGTATTCGCTGTTTGTTAATAAACAGAATTGTTACAAAAGACTTCCCCAACTACCGATCCAGCGGCTATCAGGCACCTCTTTAACGAACCGGCTGCTCAAGCGATCATGCTGGTGACTCATCATCAATAACTAAGCCGACTCACGACGCTAATGTAAGAGCTAGTGAGATCCATGAAGAGTCTCCTTGGGCCGACACCGGAAGCTGCGCTCGTCGCAGCGCCAGAGAGTCAGGTACCTGTCGTACTGCCTCAAAGTACCCCAAGATTTGACAGTGCCCCAACCAAATGTAAGGGCTTTCTCATGCTGTGCTCATAGCACATGTTCAAAGAACAACAGACCCTGCTGTATCCCACAGAGGAAAGCAAGAGCACCTTCATGTGCTTTCTGCTTACGGGGAAGGCGATGGACTGGGCCATGGCGATCTGGGGCAACCCGTGACCAAAACCGTACGGCTGAGAGAGGTATTCAAGCGCTCAGAGGGAGGAAGGAGTGCCGGGGAACAGCTGCTCGTGCTCCAGCAAGGACGTCAGATGGCAGCAGAATACGCTCGATCTTTCTGCACCCTTGCCGCGCAAACTGGTGTGGGTGGAGGACACCCTAAAACTACTGTTCTGTCAGGGATTAAACACCAATGTGCAATCCGAGCTGGCCTGCCGTGACAAAGGCAGGACCCTGGATCAGTTCATAGAGCTGGCCATTTGCATTGACAACCTGCGAGTGCCCAGCCCCCCCAACTATTCACAGCAGCCCCGATACGATGCCGAACCCATGCGAGTCAGACGAACCCAGCACTCCATGGAAGAGCTTGAGCGCCACATTAGGAACCAGCTATGTCTGTACTGTGGGACACGTGAGAGCCGACTGCCCGACTCAACCTCCTCCACTGTACGACAGCAGGGTGAGTGTATTGACTTCCTCCCTCTTAATCATGACGTGTTGTAGTGCCAGTAAAGTTATCAGTGCTGTCTAAATCAATCACCACTAAGGCCTTGGTAGATTCAGTTGCAGCGGGCAACTTTATTGATAAAAACCTAGCCCGGCAGCATAAGATAAGATACCTCTAATCCCTTGTGACTCTCCATTGGCAGTGGCAGTGCCCCCTGGGGACTGACCACATATAATACACCACATCTGATCTCGTTCTACATCAAGTTGAAGCTCTATCACCCAATCATCCTCGACTTACCCTGGCTGTAGAACCACAACGCACCACAGTAAAGGAGCTACAACATTTCTTAGGATTGGTTAACTTCTACAGGAGATTTATCAGGAATTTCAGTATGGTTGCTGCCCCACTCACTTTCATGACACCAAGCTCCACTGGTCTGCCAATGCCATCCAAGCCTTTAAGGAACTAAAAACACACTTCACCTCCAGACCCATTCTGTGTTACCCTGACCCCGATCCACCCTTTGTGGTAGAAGTGGATGGCTCGAACACCGGAATTGGCACCATTCTGTCTAAATGCCAAAATAACTCTCCTAAACTATACCCATGCACCATAAACCCTCCCCACAGAACAAAACTATGGTAGGGTAACCATGAACTGTTGGCCATGAAGGCGGTGTTTGAAGTGTGTCGACACTGGCTAGAGGGGGCCAGACCACCATAATCTTGAATATTTGCGCTCAGCCAAAAGACTAAACACCAGACAAGCCAGATGGGCACTTTTCTTCACTCGATTCAACATCTCAAATCACTTATCACTCAGGCTCCAAGAACACCAAAGCCGACACCCTGTCCTGTCAATCCTACCCCATCCTGATACTAGCTCCGATCCAGTGGGACATCATGTTCGAAATCACCCAGGCCCACGCACAAGACCCGCCCCCTCCAGAATGCCCTCCCAATCAAACGTTTGTTCCACCAAGCCTAAGAGAAAAAGTAATCCGGTGGGAATGCCACTCCTCCACAAGTTCGTGGCATTCAGGTATTGCCTCCACAGTACAACTTCTAAGAAACCAGTTCTGGTGGTCACAGACAGATATCACCACCTTCATGAACGCCTGCCACACCTGCACCACAGCCAAAACCCCCAGACAACTACCGACAGGACTACTACAACTGTTACCCATACCACAGCGGCCATGATCTAACATTGCCAATGGCTTCATGATTGATCCACCAGTTTCCCAAGGTAACACCACTATACTAATGGTCATTGATCGAGGCATGCCAGCTAATACATTTATCAAAGCTCCCATCAGCTCTCGAAACCACAGAACAACTCTTCCACTACGTGTTTCGCTACGTTGGGCCTCCAGAAGACATCGTCTACGACCGGGGGCCCAAATTCACATCAAAGGTCTGGACTGACATCTTTTGACTTCTCAATATCAATATAAGTCTCACTTCAGGTTACCATACCCACTCCAATTGCCAAACGGAACAAATAAACCAAGAACTCCCCAAATTCCTTTGTATTTACTGCCAACAGAACCAACTGGACTACAGCAAAGTATGCAGAAAACTCAATCCTCAAGACTTCCACACAGTTAACACCCTTTCTGTGTATTCTAGGGTTCCAACCTCCTAGGGTTTCTACTGTGTGTATTCGCTGCTTGTTAATAAACCCACATATGGATCTCAATGTGCCTCAGAGTCATTGTTACATTACGTGTAAACATTACAATATATTTGGCAATGTTAGTCGCCATTATTTATTTTGTTAAATAAAGTATTTTGGGCATTATTTAATTATTTAAACATAGTAAAAAATAAACGGTCTCATTGTGCAAACCTGGGTCAAAAAAGAAACAAAAAAAGTGGCTTTTTGTACGAGTGTGTGGTTTTTACTTTAAAGCAGAAGGTCAGATGTGAAGCTTGCGAGACAAAGAAAGGCCATGTTCATTCACACTCATTGGTCAAAATTCCTCTGAAAGATGGTGAGAATGGGATTAAAATATATATGAAAAAAAAATTCATCAAATGAAAAAAGGGTCCAACTCAAAACCAGTCCTTACCGGATTTTGTATAGTTGTTGATCGATTTTGCTGCTGCTTTTTTCAAAACTTGTGGAGTTTTTTGTGCTTTTTAAAAAAAAAAAAATATTATTATTTTTTGACAGAAAACTACTTGAATTGGAAAAAAATGCAATTGCACGAAATTGTTTTGCATGCTCTTTCCCAGTGATGTTTGTTGGTAAACGAGACATTTTAGCTGTACTCATGTTCCAACGCACGTGACTCGATCATTGCTTTGGCTGAATTACACGTTGTGATGACGTCCAAAAAGGAGGCTAATGTTGTTATTGTTCAGTTATGCTTACTGACTAGCTACAGAGTTCATATACATGCCAAGAAAATTGAATTCGAAGTGAGTTTGTACTGAAAAAAAATATCAGGCATTTGGAGTAAAAGTGAAACTTCTGGATGTGTGTCTGAGAGAGACGGATAGGCACGGATGTTTGGTTTGTCTGAGAGAAGACTAGCTCCACCTTCCTGAGCCGTGGAGCAGGATCAGGGCCTCGGAGGTATGAATACCAGGCAGTGTCACAGCTCACCATTAAAAATGCAATATAGGTGAAGCCTGCAGCTGTTGTAGCCAGTATGGGAACAGTTCCATCACTCCACTCGCCTGACCGGTTATATAAATACCTGGAAGAACAGAGGAGAGAGAGAGAAACGTGGTTCATCATTACACACTATGCTGGGAACTGAAAGAGTGAGTCATGATTACACACACACACACACACACACACACACACACACACACACACACGCACGAGAACTGCCGAAAGTGAGTGGAGCGGCTCCTCATGACTCATATAATAATATACACTACACAGGCCAGTGCTAAAGAATTAATCATAAATACATCCAGGAATCCCTTTATTACAGCACTTTCAGCAGCTATTGCAGGTGTAATCGCAGTTCCTGAAGGTCTAAATGGCATCTTACAAGAGTCTTAAAGAATATTTTGCACTATATAGCGTAAGGTACCCTAAAGTCGACAAACTCCTGATGCCACGGAGATGCTGAATATTATTTTATTTTCTGGTTCGTGGATGCCGTAGCTCCGATTTCAACCACACCCGCAACCTCAGAACAAAATAACCTCTAAAGGAAAAACGTAAAAAGTAAAGAAAATGAACTGTAAACATGTTTTGGATTAGCGAATTTAACGCTTTTAACCGCGGACATGAAAAACGTGTCATTTAAAATTTTTGTCCATCCATCTTCTACCGCTTACTCCTTCCTCAGGGTCGCGGGGGAACCTGGAGTCTATCCCAGGGAGCATCGGGCACGAGGCGGGGTACACCCTGGACAGGGTCCCAGAACTATCTAGTGCGTGGGAACTGGATGAAAACGAGGGTACAAATAATTTTTTTTTTTCCTTCAACCCAAATGACCTAGTGGGCTTTTCTTCTTTAATGCATTATAAAGATTTTTTATTTATTCATTTTTTTTTTAAACATGAACTGCATTGAGATTGTTAGTGTATACTGTATATTTGGGTTTTGTGTGCATTTCCATCTTGTATTGTAGGTCATTCTGCCATGACGTGAACGCACCGTATTCACCACAGCACTTCTAGAACTCCTGAATGTAATTACTGTATGTAACACTAATTTCACACTGCTATTAGACTCATCAAAAATACCCTTTACTCTGAAGAAGAATCTCAGCTTATGGAACTTCTTTTAAATCGAGCTAAGACTAAAGAGAACCCAAGAATAGAGAGCAGTGCACACATCTGCACTTCAAAACTGGCGTTCGTTTCTTAACTCGGCAGGACGAAGCCGATGCGAGATCAGCCCTGACATGTCCCTGAGCCAGGAGGAGGTCATATCACAGCCACGTCTGCTAATTACTATCTCTCACGTTGTCGGCTTATTCACAGGCGTTAACTCGAGGACACTCTGAAACACAACGCCCTTCACGATACAGTCTCATACGAAAGGCTTTACTTTACCCTGCTGAGAGATACAGATACAGATGGAGAACAAAGGGGGAGGACCACAGGATATGAGGATATGAAAGAAACTGAAAGTTTTTGTTGTTTATTTCAACTATTGTATATCAGAAAATTCATTATTTATCATGAAATCTTCAATGTTCATATTTTTGTACAGAGTATATGTAATATTCCATCCATCCACCCATCCTTCTATACCGCTTTATCCTTCTTCAGGGTCACGGGGAACCTGGAGCCTATCCCAGGGAGCAGCGGGCACAAGGCGGGGTACACCCTGGACAGGGTGCCAGTTCATCGCAGGGCACAATCACATACACACTCACACACTACGGACACTTTAGACACGCCAATCAAATGACTTTGACTTGGGATGACTTTAAAACCCAGAGTTCGGAGTATCCGGAGGAAACCCCCCTAGAGGTGTGAGGCAAACGTGCTAACCTCTAAGCCACCGTGCGCCCTGTATGTAGTAATAATAATAATAATAATAATAATAATAATAATAATAATAATATCCGTCTTTAATCTGTCTAAATCAGCATTTCTTACCTAATAGGATTTACTTTTAATTTAAGTTAGTGTTGCTGTAGTAGGGATTAACTCATATTTAAAGTTTAGCGATAATGCATTTTTTTCTGTTTACAGGAAAAAGGAAGCCAGTAGGCTAAACAAAGGAAATTAAATATATAATAAAATAAAAATCAATTTAAAAAATGTGTGTGGGCGGGTGAGGGTGGAGGGGGGCTGACAATATACTATGTTACACCAGTGAAGATGAATCTTAACATGAATGAAATCAATTTTATTACTTAACCATGTTGCACAAAATTAATCTATTAAAATGAAATTCCTGTTGCTCCTTAAAGTTACGAAAATGATATTTAAATTACAATTTTAATGTTGTCTGGTGAGAAAAAAAAAAAATAATAATAATAAATCACGGCAACCAAAATTTGTATCCTACTCTCTACTGCGTTCCATACAAATGCCAGAGTGCATTATGGGTATTCGGTACCGTGTGTGTTACATTCATAGACCATCCCCGAGGGCAAAAAAATACAAATAAATAAATGAATAGTGTTCTATGAAGGAAATAAAATGTGAATCAGATGGTAAACACAACCTTAAAAACAACAACATTTCTTTATTAGCTCTAAACTCTTACGTATTCATTTCATTCTTATAAATTGGTGCAACGCAATCACAGCATTGTAAATAATATGTTGTATTTTGATTTGATTTGACCTTTATTTCCCTAGAGTAGGCATACTGAAAAGGCAGCACAACAGTTACCACAGACACAGCGCATGACAAAGTCGTCCACAATACAACGCGGTATGACGAATTAATGCCACTGACAAAGCGGCTTTACAGAAATCTGGACGGAGAATTTCTATTTAGGTCCATTGTGACGACGCCGATTGTTAAAAGCGCTACACAAATAAAAAAACGAATTCGAATTGAAACTCACCAGTTAAACTCGCTGTAGTCATTGCTTGCTTCCCACCAGAAATAGAACCAGAACAGCAGCAGAGTGAACGTCCCGAAGAGGATGAGGGTCCATATACACTCCCACTGAGGAAAAAAACACACACACACACATACACACACATGACTAGATGGAAAAAAATTGTGTGCAAAGTGTGAGCCGCAAACAACAGACGTATTCCTTCTCTTCACATAGGAATATTAGGTATTAAAGGAATGTTTTTTGGCCTAATCTCAAAAAAGGGATCATAAAACTGGCATTTCGTTTTTTTATAAATAAATACGAATACGACATGATGTGTTTACGTATTGTGAGAGTTCTTCACGAGTCCCTTGTTTGTCCTGAGCAGTTAAACTGCCCACTGTTCTTCAGAAACATCCTCCAGGTCCTGCACATTCTTTACATTTCCAGCATCTTCTACATATTTCACCCCTTTCCAACAGCGTCTATATTCAGATCCATCATTTCACACTGAGGACGACCGAGGGACTCGTACACGACTGTTACACAAGGTGTAAACGCTCACTGATGCTCAAGAAGGCAACACGATGCATTAAGAGAGAGGCAGGGGGGGTGTAAACTTTTGAACAGGGTGATCGGGGTCAATTGTTATTATTTTGTCTTCTGGGAAACTTGTAAAAATGTTATGTAGCTTCTGAAGGGCAGTTGTAAATGAGCAAAAAAAATTACACCGATCATCCTGTTCAAAAGTTTATACCCCCAACCCCCCCGCCCCCCATGGTTCTTAATGTATCGTGCTGCCTTCCTGAGCATCAATGAATCTTTTCTTTTTTAAGCTTATTAATAACCGTTAAAAACTCGTATCAGACTACAGTTATGAGTAGATGTAGTGAAACAGTTCTCCCCCCGTCCCTGTCCCCCCCCCCGTTTTTCCAGTGTAAGGAAGGTCTGTGGCAATCACGACCAGCCAGACACGAATTCCTACAAAAATAGCTGCAAACAAAATACTGTTTACACATTCCAAACTATAATCAGTAGATTTTCCTGATCTTTTTTAACAGCAATCAGAACGCAATGCAACACGAACAGCCTCTGGTGCACGCACACTCTGTGTTCAATTGTAAAAAACACTGCTTCAAATCAAGCTCTCCCAAACGTTTCCCTCTCATCTGTCCCTCATGATGAGGAATAATTAGAGTTAAACGTGTCGTGTTAGACGCAGAGAGGCTCTGATGAGCGATCGGCTGTGCTCAGATCGCAGCATTTCACGCTCGCTCATCCGCCACGAAGAGTGTCTGAATAACAACCGCACCTGACCCGTTAACCCGAAAACCCGGCGGCGAATCTGTGCTAGGAAAAACGATCGCATCACCATACTACATCGCATTCTCTCGCTCACTTTCCAATCAATTTCGCATTGGATTATAGGAAAGTATAACCTACAGCTGTTAAGGCATACCACCGTGTCTACTTTAGTGACTTTATCACGCAGATACAGGTCACGACACAAGAATGGGGGAAAATGTGATCACTGTCGCTTTAACCGTGGCATGGTTGTTAATGCCAGCTGGGACTGTGTAAGTATTTCAGAAACTGCAGAACTCCTGGGATTTTCACACACAGCAGTATAGAGTTTGTACTAAATAAATAAATAAATAAACTTCCAGTGAGCAGAAGTTCCTGTAGGCAGATAAACCTCGTTCATGAGAGAGGTCAGAGGAGAATGGCCAGACTTCAAACTACAGTAACTCAAATAACCGCTCTTTGCAACAGTGGTAAGGAGAAAAGCATCTCCAAAACACACACAATGCTGAAACTTGAAAGGATGGGTCACAACAACAAAAGACGACATCGGTTAATATATAAATCGACTGTAGCCGCAGATTCCTCAGATTCAATGCGGTCCCATCCAGCTTAAGGTTCAACGTGTTGTGTGTTCGGAGATGCTTTTCTGCTTACCACGGTTGTAAAGAGCTACTGTTTATTCGAGTTACTGTCAGCTAGAGATACATTATAGTAGTTGGAAATCAAAAAAATGAAATAAAATAAAAAAAAAAACACAACAATTCCCTGGGAAATTGAGACTACTTTACACGATATAATCCTTTCCGAGCTTCTCCAAACGCTGGAGATTCTTCATTTATATTACAATTCAAATGTGCCCGGTGAGAACTAACGGGTTATGCTACTTGCTGTTTTAACGTCTTTTATTTGCCGAAACAAGAACCCTGGGACGATCTCGGATCAGGATGATCTGTTACTTCCACCCGTATTATCTAGCGGTTTCTTTCGCATTCGTTGAGCTGTGCAGTGGAAAGCAGCTCGTTTCCTGCCTGAACTAATAATCACCACTGAAGTGCTGTACACACGCTGGATCACAACACCTGCTCTGCCCAATATACATACAAATAAGACAGACGAGTAATACATTTACACAGATACACGCCACATGAATCTGCTTCCTTCAGCTCAGAGTGAGCCTGTGACATACATGGGACAGAGATACACACACACAAACCCACAAACCAACGCTTCCAGTAGTAAAGAAGAGCAAAGAAAAGGACGAGAGAGAGAGAGAGAGAGAGAGAGAGAGAGAGAGAGAGAGAACGCAATAAAGTGAGCGCCAGTAATTTGTGCATAGAGCCCATCAATACACACCAAAAAAGATTACATTTAACATCCATGTTATTGTGTTGTGAAAACCAGGAGGACATTTTAGGCCTACTCACAATGCAGGTCCCTTTTCAGCATGTCATAATTATAATAGAAACACACACACACACACACACACACACGCAGAAATGTGACAGCACGTGATAGCACAGGAAATGATATCTACATCCCAGCATGTGCACAGATACAGAGACGTGGTTACATAAAGGGCAGAAAAGTGGAATGGAGGGCAGAAAATATCAGCTGACTCACATACCACCACCAGAGCTTTAATCGACCACCATCCAGATCTACAACTGTTTTTTTTTTTTTTTAATCACCACTGTCCCTAATGCAGAGTGAGTGTTAAATAAACACACGTCCACTTTTTACATCGAGCTTTGTCTGAAACGGATGTCGATGTATATGAGATATATATATTTATATCTCAGGATGAAGCGGTCACGACTACGTAACTGGAGATTACAGTTTACATTTCCGCTGTTCGATACTCGAGACAACAGAAATGTAAAAATAAATACATAAACGATTGTAGGCCTAGCGGAGACTGTATGATTTTCAGATTTCGTTTGCTTAAACGGTTGACGCATGACGTTTGCCTATAGACAAAAGGCCCGGACTATGCAGTTAAAGGTTAAGCTCCTTGCTGGTTTTGCGCTTCACTAACTGCGAAGCTGTACCGTAAAAAAACAAACAAACAAAAAAACACATTTACCGCAAAGTTAGAAGTCATCTTGACAGGATTGAAAACCTGATTATTCATAAAGCTAGTCCTTTCTGCAGGTTTGTAAATCCAGCTATAAACGGCTCTGGTTTATGCTAGTCCTTTGGAGAAGACGGGCGGATTATGAGAGATTATGTTGTCTCGAGAAACTAACGTCGAGCTCAACATCGACTAGAAGTTACAGAGACATGAGGAGAAGATTTCTTTTCCAGGGCTGTTGTTGTACGATGGACAACAAGACGTTTGACATCTTCACGGATTATATTGAATAGGACAGCATTGTTGAGACGTGCAAATAATTAGCGTCCGGAGAGCGTTCGTTTTTTCGACGAGAGCTGCCGACTTTGGGCGATTAGATGAGGGCGTGTACTGCGATGCAACAGAGTTCAGAAAAGTTGAATGTTTCGCAAATTTGGCGCGACTAGGTGCGACGACTACCAACGAGAGTGAAGACAGTAGAGCGCACGTGATCCACGATCCGCCTTGCCGACTGCGTGTCCGAATTCTTTCCCCAGCAGGACGCGGGGCGATTTAGACTGCTTTAAATATCTTCGACAGGCGAGGTTATCGATCACACGTAATGTCTCAGAAGGACAGCGTAAGCCTTACGTGTTCGGATGTGCGATTGGAATTAAATCGAAAAAGATATATTTATTTACACTCTTTAAAATAATCTGTTGTAGCAATAATTATTCTCTTAGTATAAACAAAAATGGAGAATAAAAATTCACACAGTCGCTGTTTACGATCAGGCAGATTCTGTTGAAAACGACCCACAATTTCAGTGAGTGCATTTCTCCGCGGTGCAAAGGCAGCACGTGTGTGTGTGTGTGTGTGTGTGTGTGTGTGTGTGCGCGGGATAATAATTTGGGTGACAGGTAGAGCGGGATTAAACGAAACAGGACGGCACGTTCAGCTCGGCTTGCGAAAACAAGACTGCTGATGCTGTAGGTCAGCCGTTAAAGAGGCCACGAAATACACTGTGCTGTTCAAACTGCAGTGTGCTCTCTTTGTGGAAAAACTAGCAGCTAGCAGGCTTTTTCCATTGACGTCGTCATCTTACTGTGCCCTGTGTGTGGGCGTGCCCTGTATTATGTGTTGTATTTTGATGAGCTTTATAAATATGATCTAAAATTTAAACGCATTAGTATTCATAGAAGGGCGCACGGTGGCTTAGCGGTTAGCACATTCGCCTCACACATCCAGGATCAGGGTCGGGGGTGCGATTCCCACCGTGGCCCGGTGTGTGTGTGGAGTTTGCATGTTCTCCCCGTGCTGTGGGGGTTTCCTCCGGGTACTCCGGTTTCCTCCCGCAGTCCAAAGACATGCATGGTAGGCTGATTGGCGTGTCTAAAGTGTCCGTAGTGTATGAATGTGTATGTGAGTGTGCTCTGCGATGGATTGGCATCCTGTCCAGGGTGTACCCTGCATCATGCCCGATGCTCCCTGGGATAGGCTCCAGGTTCCCCATGACCCAGTAGGATAACCGGTATAGAAAATGGATGGATGGATGGGTTTTTTTTAAATCATCTCGTATGGTGCGTTTGCATTGCAATAAATAACATCAAACTGTAAACGGCAGACAAAATCACATCACATCGAGCACTAACCAATCAGAACAAAGAAGCATCTCTACATACACGTCAATCATTTTGCCTGTTGATTCAGAAGCTCAAGCTCTTAAATTAGCATTCAGGTGTTTTGTGGGATGGATGGATGGATGGATGGATGGGTGGATGGATGGATTTCATAGTACTAGTAGCAGTTTTTAGAGCCGAGCCAAAATGTTGGCTAAATAACATATACAAAAATTACTTTCAGGTTTTGGTCACAATATTAAAATGGTCCATTAAAAAAGGTTTCATCCGAAAACAGTCAAGTACAAGAATGTATCCACAATCGTAAGATCATCGTAACGATTACATATAGCAGTTATAATGGGACGCCGTTTCTGCTGTTCACCCGGGTCACGTGACGAACAAGTCACCACCCGATCTGCATGTCTGAGTAAAAGACAGCTGTGCTGTAAGAATAAGCGTGTTAAGACTCATGAACGACGCTAAACATTCATTCGACTTGGAAACAAAAGGCATTTGGATTGATTGAATTGACTTGATGCTTCCCTTTAGCACCGTCACAAGCAGCGCTCTAACCAGAGGGCAGATTCATCATAATCGCTTCACATGCCATTAAACTGCACCACAAGACAATTAGCTAACATCATACTCTACGTTTGGCCTGAAGTTCTCCATTTTTGTACTGGCGAACACCAACTGCATGCTGAAAGTGGTTTTTGTGTGGTCTTGTCTTCTCATTTCAAGCATCTTTTAAAGTTTTTTTTTTTTTTTAAACACCCAAGCTAAAACACCAGAAGTGCATAACTCCATAGACATCCTTCCCTGCTGAAAAAACAACCGAATCCATCAGAGAAATTCTAATGGTTTTCACTACAGTTAAAACCATCACCAAATGTCAAGTCCTTAATGGTATCCACTAGACATAACACGCCAGCAAAAGAGGGTAAACAATTACCAGTATAGACCAGCCGGGACCATTACAGTTTCCATTTAAACCAATACAATTCCCATTACAACCATTACAGATTCTATGAGGGTTTCAACTGTAGGGTTGTATATACAGTGCAACAAAATCCCCAAGCTGTGGATCAGGTGGTAGAGCGGGTTGTCCACTAATCGTCGGGTTGGGGGTTCGATTCCCGGCCCACATGACTCCACATACCCAAGTGTCCTTGGGCAAGACGGTGAACCCCAAGTTGCTCCCGATGGCAAGTTAGCATCTTGCATGGCAGCTCTGCTACCATTGGTGTGTGTGAAAGTGTAAAGCGCTTTGGATCGAGTGTGTACTAGCATGCTCGCGTGGCGGTGTGAGGAGCTGCTTAGCCAAAATCCAAGTTGTTTGATGAAGTATGATAAAGTTAAAGGGACATGCGCAGCTCTGCAGCTGAGGTAGCAATGCGACTAGTTTACATCGGTAGCAGATTAAACACAGTTAAAGTGTCGCAGTGCAGTCTCATCCATGCAGCGAGAAATGGAGGTTGCTAAAGTGTGATTTAGGACGAGTCCAGAGGGAGAGCGTTGTGAAACCCAACCTACATTTTGGTGGAGTCGCAGCTGGGCGCGAAACCGATGAGAACCATTGGATTAAAGGAACTTAATCAGGTTAAACAAACAAACAAATAAATAAATAAAACTCCAGCAGGCAGATGGAAATGCATTTGAATCAGTATTTTGAAAAACGAGTCAGGATGTCGCGTCGTGATGAAATCGTCTGATCGTATACCGTGACTGACCGTGAAACCGTGACACTACCAACCCTAAGCTTTACAAATCTTCTCATCGCTGTTTACTGCTCTGCTTTTACATCAACACAACAGGATATAGGGATAAAACAGATCCGTAAGTCAACACGAGACATGACGTGAACGCGAACCGAAAACACAGTTCACTCTGTTGCTGTTCTTATATTCCGGCTTCACAGTCCATCAGCTCCAGAGAAACACTGTGGTTCTGTTTACAGGCCCTTTGTGCTCATGCTAAAGAACTGGGTAAATGGAAAATCTCTCAATTATTACTGAGGAGAGATCAATTTTCAGCAGGACAGGCTGCATTTAACACACGACACACACACACACCTTATTACAGGTATGAGCTGGACAGTTAGAAGAAATAAGAAGCTGCAGCAGAAGTCTATCTTTATCCACAGTGCAGTCATTGTGTTCAGAGACCAGAATTACCGGCTACGTGTGAAACACCATCCTGTAGGTCTAATCCAGCTTTTGTCTCGCCGCCAGGGATTGTGTCCTGGTTAATTAAAAATGGATACCCGAAGACGGGGCCAAACAAGGCCGTAGTTTAAGGAGGCACACAAGGGCAGAACCTCAGTTCTCAGCTTCGCTACCGAGTCCACACACAGGGCTTCACAACCTCGATTCAGGGTTATATACAGTATACTGTAGTACGTTTGCCTCACACCTCCAGGGTTGTGGGTTCAATTCCCTTCCCGCCTCCGCCTGGTGAGCGTGGAGTTTACGTGTTCGTCCCGCGCTCCAGGGGTTTCCTCCGGGCACTCGGGTTTCCTCCCCCAATCCAAAGGCATGCATTGTAGGCTTGTTTCTTTTTTAGGTTATTTTTTTCCCCATTCCAGTTACGGTCACATTTGCTAAAAGACAGATCGCAATCGTATTACCATATTGCTGATTGAATAATAATCTGAGGCTTTAAATTCACTGGAGTGGACAAATTAGTAGTCCAGGCAGCCGGGACAAGCAGATTTCATGTCTGAGCTACACTATTAGTTGTTCATTCCTACTTGCCTGATGGACACGCAAGAAAAAGAGAAAAACTTTACACCTTATTTACCAAAACACATGTTTTTATTAAATATATAGCGGTCTTTAGACATGCTGCACTTCATGGGGTTGAGTCTCAAATCTGTAGCGATCACTCATTATTCCAAATCCCGACGCCTGCCGCACTACACACATCGTCCGAGGTGCGTTCGGTCTGACACAACGTTTTGTACGTTGTGGATTAATTACTGATGATCTTTTCAAAACCAGGAACACACAGGTATGTGGAAACCAGGGGTTGCGTACCCAAGAATTTCTGGCCATTTACTGAATTTTAAAAGCGCTGACTAATAAAGTTTTGAAGGCCATGTCATTTGGACAGGCAATCAATCTAGATGTGCACAGTATTTCTTTTACGCCATAGACACAGAACATCAAAAGCGATCTAGCAATGCTTTAGAAAAAGCACTTACGAATTTGTATTGGAAAAATATGTAGAATGTGATTTAAAATAAATAAATAAATGAAAAATAAAAAGTAAAAACAGTGACTGTTTAAACCGTGACCTCAGTTGAAAAGTATTACGCCGCTGAGAAAACCCCCATTAAAAAACAGTTTTCCGCGTTTGTGTTTACATAGCTATCCTGTCAGTCATTTTACAGACACTCCCTCATGCCCCTTCAGTCCACACCTTGCTAACATGCTAATACCACAGCTTAGCGCTCACAAGAGCTTATTACGAAGAAGAAGAAAAAAAGCACAGCAATTGCAGTTGTGACCTTTATGAGGCGGTGTTTATCGTGTTCTATATTGCACTTGAAAGTGAGGTCATGACAATACTTGCTAATGCTAAGTCTAGTTAGCATGCTCATTCTGTTTGGGGGGGGAGGGGGGAATAAATCATTCAAATCTTATTTAGATTTAACTAATGAACTAATAAAAGACATAGAGTCTAAGACTGGGTCAGCGATTATTCTTCTAGCAGCGTTTGAAACATTAAAAATCTAGACAAATCCAAAGAGCAGAAACCGTTCCTAATTCTAATCCTAATTTTAAAAAGTATCATATATTTATTCTTTTTGTTTTATTGTGTTTAATCAAGTTCTTTGACTGGATTCAACAACCGCCCTTATACTTCCATTATCACTGAGCTCAAAGTAAACATTTCCGTCTTTTTCCTCAGTACAGAAATTATGTTGTTGTTAGTCAACACACACACACACACACACACACACACACACACACACTAGAGATATGTTAGATTGAGATGAGGTTTGAAATACTAGGCTAGACTTCTCCTTTATATCTTATTAAGTAATCAGAGAAAATCCTTTAAGACGTGCAGTAGGCGTGGCAGGTTTTATTGGGCGTGCTAAATAAATAAATAAATAAATAAATAAAACCAGCTAGCTCAGTGCTGAGATTACTGAGTCATGCTTAAAGTGCAGTTTTCTCAGAACATTCCAGCGGAAATCACGGCGCTTCACTCAACGTTGCTGGTTTTGTACAGCTGTATCAAATATCAAAATCTGCAGAAGGTAGAGTATTTCTCTCAGGCAGATGAACTGCTGGTGGTGATAATGTGTGTGTGTGTGTGTGTGTGTGTCTGTGAGCTAATGCAGAGGCTGAACTGCCATTCAATGGTCAAGGCTAAGCTGAAATTGCTGACAGCACCGTATCAGCTCCAGAGAGCCAGAACACAACAGGAAACAGGTCGCTGTCTCGCAATTCCTCCTGAATGGAAAGCCGTAAACTTTCTCCCATCAGCTTATTGCATTTCTCTATATATACACACACACCGACACGGTCACATGACAACCCACAAGACCTTTCATGAGGTTTTGGAGAGCTTTGCTCATCCCTGCAATTGTTAAGAGAACTACAACAAAAATGAACATTACAGGGTATTTAAAGCAGCCAACCGACCATAACGTGATGGTTTTAAGACTGTCCACACTGCTATACAATACCGAAAGTGTAGGAACATTACAGTTTTATGGCATTTTATCGTATTTAATAAACAGACACCAAATGCAAGTTCAATTTACGTTAACATTGTCCGTTACATGCATGTTTTCTGTTACAGACCTTTACATTTGCATCGGCAATTTAATTGCGGATCATTACACATGTCAGTAAGTCAGTAATTTAGTCGGGAAGTAAATCATGAATCCGGTAAGTTACTAATTAAGTCGGTTTATGAGTAAACTCAGTGAAGTCAGACATTAAGTTGGGAATTAATCCAATCTGTAATTATGTCAGTATAATTTCCATCAAACAGAAAGTCTGTCTGGTAAGTCAGTTGGCACGTCAGTAAGTAAGTGCGTTAATAAGCACGTGAATGAGCATGTAACTATGTCTGTCACTAGTGCATCCAGTAAATGAGTCAAACTGTAAGTCAGAAAGTTGGTAAGTCATGAATTATGTCAGTCAGTCTGTCAGTACGTAAGCCTGTCAAGTCAGTAATGTTAGTAAAGGTCCCGTAAATTAGTAGTTAAAAGACCATATTTAAGTCAGTGACTGAATGTCAGTCAGTAAGTCAGTAATTAAGTGAGTTAACAATTGGTTAACTCAGTCAGTAGTTCAAGGAGTACGCCAGACAGTGCAGACAATAAATCAGACAGCAGGTCTGTTTGGTAAGTCAATCAGGATATCGTTCCATAAACTGGTAAACCAGCTCGTACATTTCAATCAGTAAGACAGTAATTAAGTAAGTCTGTCACTAAGACGGTTAGGAGGTCAATTATTCAGTACGTTATTATTAGTAGTTAAGACTGTAATTAAGTCAGCAACTGTATACGTTGGTCAGTAAGCCAGTAGTTTAATCAGTCTGCCCGTCAGGAAGTCAGTCATGACGTCAGTCATTCACTAATTAAGTTCATAATTAAGTCAGTACATTGGTTCCTAAAACCATAATGAAGTCAGTAATCCAGGCAGAGAATAAATCAGTTGGTAAATTGATAGCTACGCCAGTCAGTTAGAAGGCAAGTTAGTAAGACAACCAATCAGTAATTAAGTTAACCTGTCATTAAGTACAGTAAGTTAACCAGTCAGGCAGTACAGTAAGTTAACCAGTCATTAAGTACAGTAAGTTAACCAGTCAGGCAGTACAGTAAGTTAACCAGTCAGGCAGTACAGTAAGTTAACCAGTCATTAAGTACAGTAAGTTAACCAGTCAGGCAGTACAGTAAGTTAACCAGTCATTAAGTACAGTAAGTTAACCAGTCAGGCAGTACAGTAAGTTAACCAGTCAGGCAGTACAGTAAGTTAACCAGTCAGGCAGTACAGTAAGTTAACCAGTCAGGCAGTACAGTAAGTCAGTTGGTAAGTCAATAATTAATTCAGTCTAATTAAGCTAAATAAATCAGCTAATTAAATCAGTAAGTAAGTCAGTAAGTAATTACCATATTAAAGATTCAAATAGAAAGATAAAACATGTGACGTTTGTATATATACACATACACACATATGGATATTCATCCTGAAGAATAACTAATTTTAACATTACAATAAATGCATCTCCGACTCTCACGGTTCTCTCTCCTATTGGGAGTTAAGCTCACAGTAACGCAGCCCTCCTACCCGGACTCTTTACTACTGCATCATCTATCTGACGTAACTCTGCCGGAGGCACTCGCACTCAGGGGGCATATTAGAAACTCACCCACCTTAAACATCCACCACAGTGCTAATTCATGCAAAGTGCTTCGGAACAAAACTAATTATGTAGTGAAAGTGCCTCCTGAGAGCTCTGTGTATTCCGGGGCTTCATTAGCGTACTCCTGAACGTGGCCGAGAGGCTTGAAATCACGGCACAGCGATGACACGGTGTTATCCATGGTTAGCACACACACACACACACACACAAAAAACAAAACACATTAACATACAAGGGCAGAAGCTAAGAGACACCCACTCGCATCAAGGCCAAGTGCCTGCCTTTTCTAAAACCTGAGCATTGATGTGCATTTCTCTGACCGGAGGCTGCGTAGTGGAGCAGTGCTTGTTCGCTTTTTCCTGCAAAGGCGTAGGGAGGACTGACAACGTACTTTTAAACTCGAAACAAAACAACAAATAGATGCACAATTATGCTTTTTTTTTGTGTGTAGTAAAGTTTTCCTCAAGAAGGGCAAATCCACTAAAACAATACATCTGACGATATGTGTAAGAAATAAAACAAAGATTAATTAATTAATTAATTAATTAATTTATTTATTATTATTATTATATATATTTTTTTTATTTATTTATTTTTTTCTCAATGAAATATTTGGGGAAGGTAGGGGAGAAAAGGTAAATGAATCACATGAATATGAATCACATGAAAATGAATTACATGTAAATGAATCACATGCATGAATATGAATCACATGTAAATGAATCATATGAAAATGAATAAATAAATGCAAAACAAGAAATAAAACAAAGATGCTGTTAAAATGCGATTGATGTTTTTTTTTCTTTTTCCTTTTAGTGCATTTTTAAAAATCTGAATACAAAACATGATAATGTGATATGATCCTAATCTGCCTTTATAATCTTTATACCTGGTTCTTTTTTCACCCTGAAACCATGAGGGATAAAAAAAAAATACATAAATAAAAATCACTGTATGTTGCAATATTAATATATCCTACACCACAGCGCTGGTGAATTCTCGATTCTCATTGGTCACAAGGTGTTGATTCATTTTCTTTTAAGCAGCAGTTCAGACAATAGCATAGGTTTATATTTCTTTTTATTTGGTTTTGATTTTTGAGAGAGAGAGGAGAGTGTGTGTGTGTGTGAGAGAGAGAGAGAGAGAGAGAGAGAGAGAGAGTGTGAGAGTGTGTGTGTGAGAGAGAGAGAGAGAGTGAGAGAGAGAGAGAGTGAGAGAGAGAGAGAGAGAGAGAGAGAGCGTGAGAGAGAGAGAGAGAGAGAGAGAGTGTGTGAGAGAGAGAGAAAGGAAGTAATGTACTGTATAATCACGGATATGATCAGCTTTCTGTACAGTGATGTCTATTTGACATTTGTATGGAAGGAGTCTCCAGTGCAAACAATTCACAAGTCACGAGAAAGTAAAAACGAGGAATAAACCACTTTGCGACATGCTGATATCGGAAAAATGAAGCTCTCTTCCCGAGAGCTTTCCCCAAGTCCTTGCATGTCGTCCAGCCCTACTATATGGGTTTGTGAAAAAATAAATAAATAAATAAATTAAACATTAAAAGTGAGCCAACACTCAATATAAAACCGTATCACAAGCCTACAGACCAGCTGCTCAGCTTCGCTCACACTTCATGCCTACTCAATTAAGCGCCGTCGAGGGACAAAAGTGTGCAAATGAAAACGATGCGAAGGGTCATTCTGTTTACCCAAACAACACGTGGAAATACCACGACCAGAAATGATTAAGAAATGCGGGAAGCCGTGCGATTTGTTTTGGGTTTAAACACTGTACAGGAAAACATGAGCCTGCAGTGTTTACACAGTGCTTCTGCAAAACTAAAAGTACTGCATACTGTACTCTTGGCCTCTGCCACGGCATTATATAAATATGGAAAATGAAAATGTCATTTGTTGGCAGTCTACACACAGATTCGAAAAATTCCTCTCGGCGCATATAAATAATTCAGGAACTGAGCCGAGTAGAACAGCGCATCCTCTAATTAAACGCATGATGTGGACCAAAAAAAAAAAAAAAAAAACCCACATTCTGGCATTAAAGGCAATTAATTAGACACTTGATCTTTAAGATCAAAATGAAACAAAATTAAGATTAAGCTGGTGTAAACGTGGAATTTAATATGGCACCTAATACAAGCAATATTTTACACACACAGAAATAAAGATGAAGCAAAGCTGCATCATTCCAGCCCTAAGATCTGGAGTTTTAGGTAAAACTACTACCCTTCCATTTTTAGTGCTTTGCTACAGTATCAAATGGCTATGTGTAGTATTTGTCACCGAGTTCTGTCGCCAGCTCTGCCTATCCAAGTCTGCTTGGTAGCTCATTTGCATTTCCAGTCCTCCGAACATTTATTTGGCGT
Source organism: Ameiurus melas (assembly GCA_012411365.1). Classification (NCBI taxonomy): domain Eukaryota; kingdom Metazoa; phylum Chordata; class Actinopteri; order Siluriformes; family Ictaluridae; genus Ameiurus; species Ameiurus melas. Next base: position 30,837,968 of record CM022759.1, on the reverse strand, counting down.
CTCGTCTATTCTGGAACAACTCCGCGACTAGCTAGAACCGGGGGCAAATTAAAGTAAAACCCAGCAGCTGTCGGTGGCATTTTTTGTTTTTCTGCCACGGTCCCGTTATAGAGAAGAGTCACTACAAATGAATCCGAAGTTCTGACTTCTGACTGATCAACTATATCCTAAAATGGATCATTTCCAACCCGATCTCTTCCCCGATGATTCCTGAATGGTTTAATGATGGAAATGATATGCTAGATCTCAACTCCACTGAACACTTTTTTGATTTTTTTTTCACAAAATTTTGCCGTGATGTGTCAGACAGCACTCTCCTCCACCACGAACACCACCAGCATCAATGCCACCACCAGCACCACCATCACTATTATCACCACCACCACCACAATCATCACTATTATCACCACCACCATCATCACCACCACCATCACCGCCTCCATCACCATCACCGCCTCCATCACCGCCACCACCAGCATCATCATCAAAACACCAATTGAGGTACACTCTTCATCCAACACAGTTCCAGCGATGTGTAGAATCGATGCCAAAGTTCACTGAAGCTCTCCTGGAGGTTCATGGAGGTCCAATACCTTACTAACACACTTTGATTCATCAACATTTGTTTAGTACAGTTTTGAACATCGGTATAAAAAGCACTTAGCGACTAAATAAACGTACAAGTGGATTATATCCTCAGTATTCTCTGCTACGGTTTGTTTTTCAGACCGACCTTTATTCAGTTTCACTGTACAAGTGCTTAACATGAGCATGTGAACTGATAATAAAGTGCCACACCACTAAATAAATTCAATTATGTTAATTGAAAGGGTTTTCATTCTGTGAAGTGGAGCTGATTTATTGTGTACTATATATATATAATATAATATATTATTAGTGGTTAGCACATTCGCCTCACACCTCCAGGGTCCGGGGTTCCCGGCGAGGCCATGGGTGTACGGAGTTTGCATGTTCTCCCCGTGCTGCGGGTGTTTCCTCCGGGTACTCCAGTTTCCTCCCCAAGTCCAAAGTTGTCTAAAGTGTCCGTAGTGTATGAATGGGTGTGCGAGTGTGTATGTGATTGTGCCCTGCGATGTACTGGCACCCCGTCCAGGGTGTACCCCACCTTGTGCACGATGCTCCCTGGGATAGGCTCCAGGTTCCCCGCGACCCTGAGAAAGGAGTAAGCGGTAGAAGATAGATGTATGGATGGATATATGGGGTGGTGGTGGTAGCTCAGAGCTCAGTTGCTTAATGAGATAAATTTAAGTCAGTCTGGATAAGGGCATATCCAGATAAGCATAATTTAAATCTAGGGCTTCTTGGTGTGCGTTGGTGTTTCTGTATTTAAATAAATCAGCGACGTTGGGATCTGGTGTACACATTTGATACGTATATCCCAGGTTCATTGTGAGGAAGCCACTCGTAAATTTTAGACGTTGAGATATTTGATACAAACTGGTACCAAAAGTCAAACAAAACAAAACAAGCTGTATCGCCAGGATATAGAAATTACTCAAGCGGGCACATGCAGTCCTCCACCCCCCTGCATGACCTCCAGCATGGACACACACATGTACACTCTGAACTGCACGGTTATATAAAGTCTCTGACTGATGCCTGTCTGGTACTCTTTTCTCTCTCCCTGGGTAGCTGTTCTGTCCTGTGACCCAAATCCCTTTCTAAAGATGGCTCAAGGTTCAGATTTATGGTTACATATTTCAGTCACGTACATATTAACAATATTACAAATTATAACATGTTAGTTTTACATTTGTTAAAATATTGACTAACACAGGTTTACATTTGCGTGATCTCATGGAAGGCGAGGCTTAATCTTTAATCTGTGCCTGGAAAACTGATATTCGGGGTCGTATCACGCTTTCGCGCTGCTCTTTTCTCAGGCATCGTCAGTCATTTTATAACCCAGACTGACTCCACTGTTAGAGTTACAAGCAGTCAAATGAATATTAAAAGCTATTTGTACCAGTATATATATATATATATATTTTATTTATTTATTTATTTTTTTTTCCTCTCTCCATTTTCTTCTCAAATATTTAGTTTTCTGTCTAAATTTCTATGTGGCTCTACAATTTATAATTTTTTTGGTGACTTGTTAGTAAAACCTCTGACATATTATGATATACATCCCATAATGTAATGTCTTCTACATACTAAAATATGAAACGTTTGTACGATATGAAACCATCACGAGTAGCAATGCAGTGTTGTAATGAGCGAAATGAAGGCGAGTGTCACCTTTGTGGTGTCATCATGTGAGCGCTGGTAACGTTTCCAGCGGCAGCCGTAGATCCCCGTTAGACAAGACAAGCACAGCTGTCTCTCATAGACCTGCAGGGGTTGGTGTTTCACCATGCTCCTTCAGCCTGGACTCCACTCCACCCTTCTACCATCCCACTGACAGCACAGTACCCTACAGAGACAGGGAGAGAGAGAGAGAGAAAGTGTGTGAGTGAGAGAGGGAGTCCAAAGTGTCCGTAGTGCATGAATGGGTGTGTGAATGTGTATGTGAGTGTGCCCTGCGATGGATTGGCACCCCGTCCAGGGTGTATAGGCTCCAGGTTCCCAGTCGGAAAAGCGGTATAGAAAATAGATGGGTTTTGTTTAATCACTTTGTATGGTGCATTTTCATTGCAATAAATAACAGAAAAAATGAGAAGGTGGCCTCGTGGAGCAATCATCTCTACATACACGTCAATCATTTTGCCTGTTGATTGAGAAAGCTCAACGTCTTAAATTAGCATGTAGGTGTTTTATGGGTGTGGCTTTAGAGGAAACACAAAAGAAAGGGGCTGTTGACAAAACTGCCATCCACACTTTTAAAATAATGCACATTTTAGCACTTTTGGAATATCACACATACAGAAATATATATAGATACCTGCGAGAGAAAAAATAATAAAAAATAAAAAAAAACTTCCCCTGCTCGTGAGACAACATAAGAAACGTATAACAGATCTGAATATTTTTCATTCAAACGCTTCCAAACATTCAAACTCTAATCGCAAATTTTACTTAGATAAAGCTATGAATAAAATATATCCAAAGCCCAGAGTAAAGGTTTAAGAGATCTTCATTTAGAGCCATAGCTTTTGTCCAAACAAGTGCCTTTTTGTTTAGTTTTTTTTTTTTTTCCTATCCTCAAAAGCATTATCTACTCTGCTGTCAAAAGGTTATTTTAAAGTCAATGCACATGTAAATCCGGAAGCTAAATGTAAATTCTGGTTGTACAAACATAGCATTATAGCTATTATTGCTTAATGGATTCTCCAAAGAGCAGCACGGGCACATAAAAGCTACTCGCTCTTATCTGTTAGTGCTACTGCTGCATAGCTGCTTAATGTAGCGGTTCACGAGTGGACCCAAAATGGCTATCAAGCCCATCAGAGGCATTCGAGAAGCAGAGAACAGAGACCACCGGCAGTCTGGCATTTGCATTGCACCACAGGAAACTTTATCTTCGGTAATTAGAGTTGGAGCTGTTTAGCTCAGACTCTAACTACATGCCATGATGGAGACAACGTTTGAACATTCAAGACCAGTTTCAACCTCTCCCAAAGCAGCTGATGTTGTACTTATATTAGCTACATTTATATGAGATATAAATCCTATTAGGTATCCTTGTCAGATTAGCTCATGCTAGCTAGCTAACCTGAGAGGATTTCTGAGAGAATGTTAGGTACTATTTAAATGTTATGTATACATTTTTTTTTTATTATTCATAATCTTATCTGCTAAAGCTGACCAATTACCAAACATGAGCTATCCTGACAGGATTTCTGTGAGAATTTGAGGTCACATTTAGTTCATAAATATACATAATCTTTACTGCTAACACTACCCTGCTGAAAAAACAACAACAATAAAAAAAACAATCACTGAAATACTAATGGTTTCTACGACAAATACCATTACAAACCATCAGATAACCATTAAAACCATTACTATTACTGGTCATTAATGGTGTCCACTAGACACAACATTACAATAGAAACATACAGGGGCCATTACAGTTTCCATTATAAACCGATACAATGCCCATTATAACCATTAGAAATTCTATGAGGGTTCTATTGTCCCTACTCATTTTAGCCAGCTAGCTAAGATGAGCTAAGCTGGCAGGATTACGAAAAGGAATTTTAAGCCACATTGATGAATCTACACTGCTAAAGCTAACCAGCTAGCTAATATGAGCAAACTTTACCTCATTTCTGCGAGGCTTTGTCCTATTAATAAATGGTCATAACTTTAACTTTAATGTTAATGCTGGCTAGAAGGCATCCTTTAGCTAACTTTGCAGCTCTGAATGCAAGCAGAAAACCACACCCAATTCCGACCTTAATGCACTAATAGAAGTTTGAGAATCTCCTTCGGGATCTATAAAGTTTATCTCATCTTAATTTGGCCATATTCAGACAATGTGTATGCCAATGTAGACAGTTTTCATTAATAGAAAAGGACGACTGACCAGCCCAACTTCCAACAAAGGTAATTATTCCTGGGAAAGGTTATAGATCGTTGCACTAGTGTGTCATGGCAGTGAATTAAAAACCACATAGGCTACAGATCTTCATGCAGGGTTACACCAGGCCAGCAATCCATCAATGCATCTCCATCATCCTGAAGGTCAGACAGGACGGCTAATTCAATTTGAGGAAAATAAAGTGCGTCTCAAATGCCAACAAGAGATTGGTACATAAAAAGTTCAGAAGTCTAAAAATGTGGAAAAAATAGGTGGAGTGAAACTCAGGTGTCCTTAAATACTAATAAATGATAATGTCCTTCAACATTTCCAGATGGACAGTTTCTCATACTGTGGAACTGATCCATACTGGACTCCTGATGAATATTTCTCCTGAAGTATTTCTGGACTCCTGAAGTATTTCCTGTTTCAATTCCTGGTCAGGGGGTCTTCCATGGAAATGATATATTGGAATTTTCATTACCATTTGACGTAAATACGTATACAAGTGTAAGGATTTGAGTTAATATAAAAAGATATGAGGTATGTGTGTTTGGGTACAGGATTTCAACCACCATTTGTATGACTACGTGTCAATATTAGTGATCACACTGGCTCAATTACCTTCTGGTATATACACAGTACCTTCCATTTTTGGTAGAACACTCAGTCATCACATGTTAATAACACCATAGTCTATAACACACGTGCTTCAAGATCCAAACGAGAAGGATTACACTACCTCTATACAAGGCACAATATATGTCTTTGTATTCCTTCCCAGTCTGCACCGATGCTCATACAGAAGGGTTAAACAGTGATCATGATACGGATTAGCTCCTGCTGATAGGATCTTGTGATGAGAAGCAATTATCGTCTCTGTGTATACAATCTTGACAAAGTGAAAAGAGATGATATTTAACTACAACATTAGGCAGTGTTAAACAGCATCTTAATGTACATTGCTGGAGAAAGTGTATTCTTCTGAAAATTTCCACAGTAGTGATCGAGTTCAATTTATAGAAGCTTAGATAGAAATCTTGATGTAATAGAAAAGAAGATTATAAATCATACAGTTGTTCATTTCCCCAACGCACTTAAAAGCAAACTAGATTGCCGTACGTTATTACATTATGTTAGCTACCAGCTTTGTCAAACTCCAGGCAACCAAAACATGGAACTGGGTAACATATTGGAACACATTTTACTTGCCGGGTGAGCTAGCTAATACACTTATAATTCATCCACCACTAAGATGTGATAAGGTAACTACCAAATGGAGCAAGGGATGATGGTACACTTGCCTGCCTATTGCGTAACTTTGCTTCCAGATATGGTTTCAGATTTCCTTCTTGCCTCTGAACCAGCCAGCTACAATATTTCCTCCCATTGCATGTGCATGTAGATGGCATGACTAACAATTCAATTTACTCGACAATCTGGATGTTCTAGAAGTTTTCTGACTGTTCCTGTTAAGGAGTCGAAAAGGTCTCATGAAGCCAAAGTCAAATTGGAACTGATAATTTTTTTTTATCTCTTTATCTAAATGAGCCCCAGGTTGGACTCTGTACTTGGTAACCATCTTGTTGACCCTTCTCATACTCCAGTGAGGATTGACGCACATGAGCAGGGTGTCTGAATGAGCCATCGCCTTTTCTGCTGCCTCATTTCCTACCAGCCGAAGAGAAAAAAAAAAATAAAAGGACAGAATAACATTTTGCTTTGGGTGGAAATGTTTCAGCACATTGGACTGCAGTTCACTGAAGTGAAAACACAGCATTTTCTATGTAGCTAGACCTGAAAAAGACACCAAGCAAGACGCTCCAGGTGAAAACCAGGACCACAATCTTCTCCTCAAATCCCTTATCTTAACTGGGAGACTTTTCTCAGGTCATGGACAACATGCCTCCAAACTAAAAATCTGATCGTGAAGGTTATGCAAGGAACAAAATACTTGGTGTTGTACTGTTTAAGGAAAGTAATCAACGATTATTGGTCTGATGAAGCGGAGTTACTCTTACCCACTCGGAAGGGGGTGGGGGGGATGGGGGGGGCACAACATGAAATATTTTAACTACCTGTAATGTTGTGGAACATCTGTAAAACAAGTTCATGTTATCACTTACATTATAGCAGCTTAAAACCGTCACTCCCTCACCACCCTCTCGTTTGCTCTCACTCTTGAAGTCAATAAGGACAAAATAATGTTGTCAGTCATGTAACCGTGAAAGCGGAAAGTCCTGAAGTCGTTCCTGTGATGGAAACCCTTCAGTGTTGACACTGGAGACGTCTCCTTACAGAAATCCACACTATACAAATGATTCAATCTTTTTTACCCTCTGTTAAATGACAGCACGCGTTTAATCCGTATATTATTAATATTAGATTATGTGGGGCGTCGACCCATACAAGGCCACATGTAAGCTGTTACTATACGTATAAACGATAACGTATTATAACGAGCACACACAAATAAACTTGCTATTATAGGAAAGCTGCTGTTATAGAAAATGAATCTCGACCTTCAGACCAGTCAGAATCAAGAATTCAACATCTCTGTGGTATATTATATATATATACACACACACATACACACACACACACACAACTATACACCATATATAATATTTAAACCTTCTTATAATAAATCTTGAAATAAGCACGCACGGTATAAGACTCTTTAAAAAAATTCCTCTCTTTTATTTTTTTTCAGCAGTTGCCCTTGAACGTGCAGTTAAACATTCTTGAAATTCCTCCTCACGTCTCTGCTTTGCTTTCACATGTTCCCATAGATTCACATGAACCTACCAGCATGGCATGAGGACACAATAATTATTTTATTTATTTATTTTTTAAAACCACGACACAATCTATCTTTGGACCACTCTCCGTTTGGGAAGTGTGTTTATGAACAAAGGGACAGAACTTACAGAAAGCCGTGTCGCAACCATACACATGTCGGCTCTCTCAGACGAGGGACTATTGCATAAAATGAGGCCCTTCTTGGAGGTCATCAATAGCGTGACACTGAGAGAACGCTGCGAATAATTTTTGATTTGGCAATGAGATGCCAAACTTAGAACAGTTGGTTTATGTTTTAGGTTATTACCGTCAGGGGAAAGAAACACACACTCTTACTTGGCTTGAGATATGTGGGAAAAACAAAGCCAAGTGAAGCGCTAGATACGAAAGTAAAGACATATGACTATTCAGGATACTCGACTGAACCAATCAAATCAAGGTAATGGCTGTTGTTTTCAGGATAATGACTGTGCAGATGACATACTACCAAAGCACCGGGGCACACGCAGATGAATTTCATTAACAGGTTGTTTGTTCTCGAGTCTCTTTTTATTGAAAGACCTCCAGCGCTGACTCAGCCGCCTCCCACTCGCATTCCCCATGACATCCAGGAATATTCAAGTGACCATCTGTTTGCTCAACACCGCTTTGTGCAACACCCGAACTAAAATACTCCCTGTCAGAGAGGGTGTGGTTGCTATTTCACGTTATAGAGTGTCAGAGAGCGCAGTCTACAATTTCGAAAACCACCCCTCTCAATAACGACAGTCATTTTGCCCTGTTTTTACACCTGAATAAACCAAGCATGGGGTTTGAGAATGGTCGCGCTGGTAAGAGCTGGTGGTGTTTTGCAGAGGAAATATTGTTGAGTAAATATTTGGTGTGGCTGATGTTTTCCGTGAGAACTGTCGCGTTTGTGTTCTTTGGGTACGTTTGTATTTATAGGGTTGACACCATGCAACATTTTTGTTAAATAACTATACCCTCACCAAACCCATCATTTAAAGTGAGAACAGGTCTACCTATAGCACCCCAACTCTCCAAAAATGTTGATGCTATACAGCCAGTGTGTGTGTGTGTGTGTGTGTGTGTTCATTTTGGAAAGATTTGAACATATAGAGAGGTTTTGTTTGTCCAGAAAGCTCTTTTCTTATACAATTTGACTTCACGGAGTCTTTGTCCCACTCCAAGATTCCAGTTAGTGGCAGATTTTTCCTGATGGAGCTTGCACTGGCACCAGGCTGAGAAGGTCAACCCAGATGTTGACCAAGATGTCTCTTTCCCCAGCACAGATTCCAGACTCTCCCAAGTTATAATGTTGATTTAACCTCTCTAGACAGGCCCGAGTTTGCCCCAGGGTCCGTGCGAAGGGACATGCCTCATAAAGCTCTAGTGGGAACCAACCATGGGGCATCTTTTTAATGTGCCCAAATAACCTTAACTGGCTCCTCTCGATTCAGAGCAGCAGCTCTATCCTGATGCTTTCTCATATTGCCGAGCTCCTCATCCTGTCATGAAAAACAAGCACCGTATCTCTGCAGAAGAACCTCATTTCCACCACTTCACTTGCAACCTTATTATTTCAGTCACTCGGATACGTGAGGAAAGGCAAGGATTGACTGGCAAACAGAGTGTTTTGTCTGCAACCGAGCTCCCGCTTCACCACCACAGACCTGTACAGCGACTGTATCAATCCTGCCGCTGACCTGATGCATTACGGAAGAACGTTCTGTATATAAAAGGTGTCATATTTCCTTTTCACACAATTCCTGTTCCAATTCTTGAGAAGACATTCACTCACTCCATGCCACAATGGTTTTATGTAACAATGGTTCAATAGGACAACTAAGAGAGAAGTGAAAGTACTACATCATGCACTCCCTTCGAACGCAAGAGCACATGTTAGTTTTGGTGGGCAGAACCACTAAAAACACTTCCATGATGTGAAGGGCTAATCGCCATCATTTCCGAACGTGTTTGAAGACATGAATAAACGTCGGGTCTGGAAGTGTGCAGAGACGAGACTATCCGAGAATTTATTATCTGCATCTCTGAATCTGGCACCAAATCAAAGAGCATGAACCTTCTCTGTGGAGAGTTCCTCGTAATCGTCCTTCAAGTGAAAATTCCAGAGAGATTACTGAGTCTTTGTTGAACAAACAGTTCCACAGGGTGCACAGGTTATGTGGGAGTTTAGGAAAAAGTTTCCATTGTACAGCTGTTCAAAATAACTGACGTTTAAAATGAGCCCAAGTTCCATAGGCTGATTTAAAGTTTATAAGGTAAAAATATTGCCACCATTCATATATATATATATATATATATATATATATATATATATATATATATATATATATATATATATATATATATATATATACACACACACACACACACAAAGTTACAGAGTTGGATATGGAAGCAAGCGCAGATCTTCAAACAGTTTAATAAAACAAACAAACAACAAAACAAAGACACTAAGACAACTCTGCAAAATACTGTGGCTATGTCTAAACAAACTATGAAACAGAACATGGTACAGGGACACAGGTCAAGATAGACAATACGTAAGAGGAGGAAGCATTGGCTCTCTCTCTCTCTCTCTATATATATATATATATTATTATATATATATAATATCGTTAAACAGAAACGTGATACAGGTGGTCATGTGACAATGATGTAGTATGGTGCAGTGGCTGCTGGGAAATGAAGTCCATAGTTGCCTCCTTGATATATGTATAATGAATATGAACATGCAGTTATATTTTGAGCACATCTCCACTACACATACGATCAGTCCAGAAGTACAGTACTGTCGACTGATTGTATTTGCATTGAACTGTATAGAATTACTACTTCGATGCGATTGTTGAATTTCTTGCTCGTACAGCTTTTTTTGTTTGTACTTTTGCTCCGGATTTAGGCAACATGTTTTCAACACCTACTTCTAGAGAAACTCGATGTTGTTTTGAAGAGAGTTCTACAAAAGGTGGCAAAACAGTTGTGCTAGATATGTTATTGACTTCAGCCTTAAGTGATATTAGGATAATCACGTTATTATAACTGACAATGGGACATCATGTGTGATGATACGAGTGCAGATGGAGGTCATTTGCATTGCTTTCATTACAACCTCAATCCAAGTTCAGAGCTTACTCTTCCACCTCAATAGAGCATTAAAGGAGAAAAGAGATGCTTTCATTATGTCTCACAGCGCGGATAATGGGAACAAAGCAAGCTTTTGTGTAGTGATAAATAAGTAGATATCAAAAGAGCTAGACAAGAGAGTGCACGAGTATGATGAAATAACGCCAACCGAACAAAAATTAAGAGAACCTTTATGCATTTTCACTCTCTTTGATGAGTAATGCTGAAAAATCACAAGAAAACAACTGTCAAATGCTCAGTTCTCCATCTTGCATCTCCTGTCTCTCATCTTTCATCTTCTAGTTAAAGAGGAGTAGAGGTCGGCAAGAGCAGGGGAAAAGTGCAGGAGTCAGCAAAATGTTAGAACACCGAGCATCTGGAGCCAGACCATGGGGAGATTGATCAGTCTTTGCTGGTCGAATAGATTTGAGTTAAATACAGGCTTTTTCTTCAAGAATGTGAAAAAATTTAAATAAATAATAAATCACCTTATGTCAGAGGAAGGTCAACCAGCTCTGATCCCAAATCATGATTTTCCTTACATCCAGCTTTTTATAGTGTTTATGAAATACAAGAAATTATAAAGGTTTAGCCTATTAGAATTGTCAGGACCGGTCATGAGCATTCCTCAAGGAGTGTATAGGAACCAAGAGTTCTGTGACGTGAACCAAGGCTTCACTAATTGAAAGAAATGTTTGCTGAACAAAACCAATGCTTTAGCAGACAGAAGACAAGTTTAACCTATCATGATCAAGTGCTCATCAAATCAGAAACAAACGCTAAAGTTTTCCAGTCAGAACCAAGGGTTCACTAATGGGAATCCAAGGGCTCACCAATCACAATCCAGGCTCACCAATCAGATTCCAAAATTTTTTGTATCAGAACCCATCCATCCATCCATCTTCTACCACTTACTCCTAGGGTCACGGGGAACCTGGAGCCTATCCCAGGAAGCATCGGGCACAAGGCGGGGTACACCCTGGACAGGATGCCAGTCCATCGCAGGGCACAATCACACACACACACTCACACACCCATTCACACACTAAGGACATGCATGTCTTTGGACTAGGGGAAGAAACCGGAGCACCCGGAGGAAAACCCGCCAGCACATGGAGAACATGCTGTATCAGAACCCAAGGTTTTCTAACTCGAGCCAAGGGTTCACTAATTGGAACTAAGGAATCACCATTCACAATCCAGGGTTCACCAATCAGTCCCAAAAGTTGCACAATGAGAACCTAAGGATTTCCGAACAAAATCCAAGGCTTTCCAATCAGAAACCAAGAGTTCACCAATCACAGTCCAGTGTTTTCTAACTAGAACCCAAAGCAGACTGATTTGTTTTAATATGGGCAGTGGTGCCTTATTGGTTGAAGTCGGAAGTGGTTGAAGTCTGGGTTACTAATACAGAAGGTCAGGAGTTCAAGCCCCGGCATTGCCAAGCTACCACTGTTGGGCTGTTGGGCCCTTGGGAAAGGCCCTTAACCATTAATTACTCAGATGTATAAATGAGATAAATGTAAGTCACTCTGGATAAGATCGTCTGCCAAATGCCGTAAATGTAAATGCAATATATTCTAATGTGGAGAGATAGTCACAATACTTGGTCTGTCTAATACAATTCAGAATATATTTAATTCTGAATGCATAATGTAAAAGTGAATCTCTCAATGGACAATATTTCTTATTTTGTGTATCTGTTTTACATGAAGCTCATATATTATATTATATTATATTATATTATATTATTTATATCCAGCAGCTTTTCCATGCTGAACCGTATTCAGTTAAAATAAGATATAAAGTACTGTGCAAAGGTTTTTAGGCACATGCAAAGAAATGCAGTAGAGCAAAGATGCCTTCAAAATAATGAAAATAAATATTTCTACATTAAAAAAAAATCTGTAGTGAGCAGTAAACAGTAGTAAATGAAAAAAAAGTCAATATTTGGTGTGACAAAAAAAAATACAAATAAAAATAGTCTACGGTACAATGTGTGCAGTTTTATAGTGAGCCGTAAGTTTTATTGAGCATCTTGCAGAACCAGACACGGTTCTTCTGGAGACTTTGACTGTCACACTCGCTTCTTATTTTTGCAGCAAAACCCAGTATCCTTCACTGTGTTTTTTTTTTTTGTCTAAAAAGTGCTCTCTTACATAATACGCTGCTTTCTTTAACGACATACAGACATGTTTTCTGTAACATTTCATTCTGTGCTGGAAAACTAACAATTGGGAATCTGAAGTGTTTTTTGTACCGACTCGACAATGTAGAATAAATAAATCTAAAAAAAAATTTAAAAAATCAAGAAATAAAAATAGGGTGCCTTAAACTTTTGCACAGTTCTATAAAATCAGCAGCTGCTTTCCAACCAAGAAAGGATTACCGCCTTTCAAAGGCACTGTGTGGATTTAGCACAGAGCGATGCTGAACAATCTTCAGTATAATTACAAGGGGCTGACACACTGCTGGAGACGTGTCCACCCTCTGTACAGTGGGGACGATAGTGTGTGATTTAAGATGCCAGGGAGACACAGTGGAGATGAGTAGGGCTGAGTCTGAGCACTGGGTGGAAAGTTTAGCTCTTCTTTGGTGATAATTAAAAGCAGCAGGGAACGAGAGAAGAGGCGAGAGTCACGCGTCCAAAACTCCACTGAGAAACTGTAGCCAAAAATGCGAAACATTTCAATATACATGTTTCACACTAAACAGTCTTCCACTACGGGTTTGATACACCACTTAAGAGCAAAGCATCGTGCTAAATATGCAAACAAAATATCGTTGCTTTCTATTTTATTTACGTTATTTGTTTAAATGGTCGGTTTTGTTGAGTAGTGTCCTATTGAAAACACTGACATCGGTAATGAATTGTTTCATCTTTACCTTGGAGTTTTCCGATTATTATTCACGAAGGAATAAATCAGGACAGGGAATGCTGGGTAAGTCAAAAATCAAATAAAGATGATTATTTTCCCTTAACACTGCTTCCCGAAGTATGCTATTCCTCCAAGTTATTTATTAAAGAATGGCATGTCGTACTTTTTTAAAAAATATGTTTATAGTTACATTTTATGTTGTGGAACATTCATGAACGGAGTCATTTCCTGTTATCCATTACGTTAGAGCAGCTGTAAACGGTCATTCCCTCACCAGCATCACTTTTTTTTTGGTTCTTTTGACAGAATTTTGCAGCTTGTTACTAAGAAAGCACAGAAAGTAAAGCGTTCTCATCTTCAAGACTTTCATATGATTGGAAAACAAAGTTACGGCTTTACCTCCGACTGTTACAAAGCACTGACGCTGGAGGCTCCTTCTAAAAAAAAATGGTAAATAAACGCATCCTTGAAATAAACAAGCCTTATCCTATCAGCAGTTACACACTGTTAGTACCGCTGTTCTAGAAAATAAACAATAAATAAAAAAAGCACCTTCAATCAAACAGAATCGAACATTACGGTGGTACGAACCATTTTCAAATACATCAGGTAAATTTATGCAACGTTATAAACAAGAGCTTGGCTTTTGGTTTCTTATCCATTGTTCGCCGAATTTCGGTTTCAGCCGAGAATTTCGGATTGGACTTCCGCAATAACCGTGCTAGAATATGCGTGTGTATCTGGCTGCTTCTCCTCAAATAACGGACAACTGCACTAACTCTTACATCTGCAGCCAGCTGACAACCTGAACCCAAACTGAACTCACTGCCTCGTCTAGGTGTCTGTGTGAAAAAGCCTCAGAACAATGGGACGCAGGAGAAACCTGGCTGCCTGGGAAAGAGCTCGTAATTCAGGCTCAGCTCTTAATCATATGATGAGTGCAGATACGACTGAGTGGAAAGCCTGAAGCTGAGGAAGTTATGTGTGGCATGCAGACGCTGGAGAAACATTCTGGACGAGAATAACAATTAAATCGTTAACTCTTTCTGGTACTTTCAGAGCTTCCTGAGCAAATAGAAAAGCAGGGCCATCTGTCAGAAGGAGCAAGACGACAGGTAGCCATCTGGACCAGCTTCTACTCCGCAGGAGACATGAGACACACTGGTCCAAAATACACCTCGTAAAAAGGTTTCAAGGACGGGGAAATAGTACTAATGTTTACTGTTTTCTTCATTCGTTAAATGAAAGAATATATATTTAGGACCCTTCGTTCATCCAGTCACATCAATGTTTCTGAAATTTAGTACACACACAGGAAAAAAAAAAAAAAACTCCTAATGTGGTTGGTTTTGAGATTTTTCGTTGTTACGGCTGTGACATTCGATTCCTATTGACCGTAAAGTCTCCTCACAGCCTCCCGAGCTCAGCGTCCGTCATGTGACCTTCCAGGAAAAACAAGAAATGTTCGATATTAGCAACGTGAAGCAGTTTTACAGCATCCGATAAACAGGCTAGTTTTGTGACCGGACGCATTTTAACGGGGTCGCGGGTCGCAGAAGAAAATGATATCTGTTAAAGCCCTTCGCAATTACAAGCCACATTTAAGACAATTCATCAAATTTGACAAGTAATACCTCGGGATATTTGACCGTTACATTTTTTCGCAGCTTTATCAGAAATAAAAGCTAAAATACTAAATAAATAGGTAAATAAAGATATACAGCAATCCCCCGCTCAGAGCTTTAAACTCCAACGCTACTGTGAGATGTTGTACCTCTGGGGAATTTTAGCCAATTAGTGAAGAAAATCCATCCTGATCCAATCATCTGAGACGGTCAACTGTACAAAGCACCAGAAAAAACGTCCCCTACGTTTTTCAGTCTAATGATGATATGAGGGCGAACTTTGATACAAATGGACAAGCATGTAGCTAGTGGTGTGTGTGTCTTCTTTAACAGTGGGTAAATATGGACTCTTACAGGACTGACAGTAATAACAGATTCCACGCACATTATGAAGACTCGCAGTTTCCTTCACGATGAACACCGATTATTTTCATAGGCGTTAAAAACAAGGGCTGATTAAGCTTCATTTGGTCAATATTAAATCTGCAATGATCGATTCCAATCCTTTAGCGAATTTGGAAAATCAACCTCCTTTGACTCCTGAAGACTGTCCTGCACTGACACTGGAGACTCCTTTAAAACATGCGAAATAAAAGTTTACACCTTACAGAAAACGTCACCATATCAACACGTGATTGAGTCCGTTTTTGTTTTGCGATAACGTGTTAGAACAAGCGCGTTAATATAAACCTGCGATTTGCAACCGTGCCGCCGTACGAGTCGCTGTTATAGGAAATTACAATGAATTCTGACCAATCAGAATCGAGAATTCAACAGGTATAATAAGAGTTAAAAGGCATCTGGTATGTACAGAGAAAGCAGGACTTGGCAATGTCTTAGGATTTTCTTGTCTTAATCACTAAATGTCAATATCCATCCCAACCCTCCCACCCCCTCCCCCACCCAAAAAAAACCGGAAAGGTTGGATATTGTGAAGAGAATAATGATCCTACGCCTCTCTGAGCAAAAGGTCACATGGAGATCTATCCGGTCAAAGGCTGTACATGCCTTTCACAATAATACACACTCGACACAATCCAGACACTTTTTAACCCTTCATAAGAAGATAGAGCTGTAAAGACACGGTCCTAAAAGCCAATTTGGCGCTACACTATGTCACCATGTGTAATCTGCATTTAACCAATTAGAGCATCATTATACAGTCCGTACAGTTCTTTTCTGATTGTTGCAGCCAAAGATGCTTGGGTTTACTGCTGAGTTTTTTTGTTCCTATATACATGAATTGGCGAAATTTCAACTGCACGAAATTGTCTTTCACGGTGATGTTTGTTGGTAAATGAGACCCTTTAGCGTTACGAATGTGAATCGAAGAGGGCTTTGGCTGAACGTGCATCGTCATGACGTCGCACGATGTGACTTGGCCCAAATCTGCGGAAAATCCGCAGTCATTCTGAAACATCGCCAGCTCCTCTGAATACTGCTTAGTTTGATTGATTTTGTTTTCGTTTCTGCAATGGCAAAATCACAGGATCCCGGAGGGACCGATTATAAGAAACCTAAGGGTCAAGGTCTATCACTATGGCTAAATCCTGATTGACAATAACTTGTAGTTACCATTATTGACCATTTTTATATATATATATATATATATATATATATATATATATATATACATATATATGTATGTATATAAAGTGGTATAATTATATATATATATATATTTAAAAAAAAAAAAAAAATATATATATATATATAAAAAACACACACACAATATACGGTCAATTCTGAATTATTGGCACCTTTGGTATAGATGAGTGCTTAATTAGCTTAATATCCCACTGAAAATGTGAGAGAAATCGAATCTAGCGGTTGTGACCCCATATAAAGCAATAAAAATTAACAATTTTCTCTGTCCATTTACTCACGCTACTTCCTCAACAATATTAAGAGGCTTTAACTCCGAGCAACAGAACTGAAGAAAACAAACTTGAAAATACGCTGAAACAGTTACTGAAAACCAATGGGAAAGCAAAAATACCGAGCCTCGGGGTTGCAGAACATTCCGAATCTAAATTCGTTGCTGTTTCGCCCAAAACGTTTGCTTTAACTAAATTTGTTTTCGAAGAATATATATTTTTAACAAAAACACGTCACAGTTATTATCTGTGCATTTAGTACTTTGTGCTTCCTCCGTTTACAAACATACGAGCAGTTAGTCTTCTATAATGCACGGTACAGGGCAAGCAATTTGAGACCACGCCTCAATATGAAATCTCTCCACGTCCTCCAGGGACATCTCTCGTGCACTCTCCTTCAGCTCACACCACTTAGGTCTGGGTCCAGCGATTGGGATGAGCGTGTCAAAAGCTTGATTCTGTGGTCATTTAACCATTTTTGTTTGAATTTCAACGTAGGATCACGGACTTTCTTGAAGCTCCAAACATGACCGAGTTGTAACCTCTTGGCAGAGGTAGCCAGATTTTCTTCATTTAAA
>CM022759.1:30628071-30815571 GCA_012411365.1 Ameiurus melas | reverse complement strand
AGTATATTCCCATTGGTATTTTACTCTTTTTTTTTTCTTTTTTCTTTTTAGTACATCAGGGTGACTGGGAACAGGAAATTGTTCAACCCTGACTTCCTGTTTCACAGGAGTACAAATATGAGTTAACAGATAAGCCAAATTCCCTTAGTTATCCATAAGAATGGGTAAGACCCAGGAATATAGCTGTGATGTGCGACAAAATGTTGTTGAGCTTCACACAATGGGAAGTGTCTATAAGAAAATAGCACAAGCATTGAAAATGCCCATTTCCACCATCAAGGCAATAATTAAGAAGTTCCAGTCAACTGGACATGTTATGAATCAGTTTGGAATTGAACGTGTGTCTGTATCGTCTCAACGCACTATGAAGAAGATGGTTCGAGTGGACAAAAAATCTCCAAGCATCACAGCTGGAGAATTGCAGAAGTTAGTTGTGTCTTGAGGTCAGAAAGTCTCCAAAACTACAATCTGAAGTTGTTCGGAAGGGTTTCAAGGGGGAAAAAAAACAACTACTCTCTACTCTCATCCAAAAACAAACTTCAGTGTACCAGACACTACTGGACCTTCAAATGGGATCGGGTTCTATGGTCAGATGAAACCAAAACAGAGCTTTTTGGTAATAAACACCAGAGGAGGGTTTTGGAGCACATAACAGGAACTACCCTTTATAAATGCATTAAAGTATGACATTGTTATTTAATGAATAAAAAAGTGATCATTGTCTACATAATCAACTTTCAGGATGGTAATACTAACCCACCCTCATCACAGCACCCTGTCATTGATTATTTTTCTATAACACAACACCACAACGTGTCTTATTCCTTAATTAACACAAACGGTTCGGTCAAAACATCTAACTCCACCACTGTAGCTGTAGTAATAGCATGTACACATGACACATGATGTCGTAGTCCACCCTAACCATAATAATAAAACTAGGAGGGTGTTCTTAATTAACATTTTATTTAGAGTCTGATTCGTTTCAGCGATCTTTACTTCATTATATTACTCTGTCTGGAAGTATTGTAAGAATACTTACTTATTCTGCAAAATGTATCAAATATGCTTTACGTAAAAGTATATTTCAGGAATTTACAGCGTTTTTTTTTTTTTTTTAAATTTCATGCCATTTCCAAAAACATGTAATTCAGCAGAATGTTACATCAGCATATTCACCAGCGTAACATTGCTCACGCTTTACATCATGCTGTGTGCAGCCCCTTTATGCTCGCAACTCCCCCTACAGTATAAGCTGAAAGAACTCTTTGTCCTATAATCTATACACTTCATGAACACACACGAACAGGCGACTTTTAAACACGGACACAGATTTAATGCGGGTGTGATACGCTACGGAATCAGTTTAGTGCTGTTTTACCAAAGCACTTGCAGAACTGACCTTAGCTGGAATGAAATGTTGTTTGGCGAGCAGTAGCAATGCTGTGAGTGTTTAAAACACGAAAGAAAGTGCATAAAGAAGGATGCCGGTAATAAATAAATAAATAAGTAAATAAAGACTGTTACATTGAGATTCTAGGGAATTCAAGAAAGAAAGCCATCAGCTGTGCTGAACCTTTTGCACAGTCAGGAATTTTTTTACTCTTTCCCTCAGGCTGTATGTTCAGCAGTAGGTGTGGTTTAACTGATGAAACCTTGGGAGAAGTTTCTTACTTTCTTACTCCACGTGTGTTTCCAGAATTTTCTCTGGCCTCCCACGTCATCACTCAGTGGCTTACACTTACACTCCTCCTTTGCTTTGTGGAAACCGTGGGTTCAGCTGTGTAGCATCGTTATAGGCTGGTTGAGGAATCTCAGTGTTTGACGCCTGTATGGACAGAAGGATTTACACCTTGGTGGAGGCTGTGCACTGCTGGGGCTTTTCATACTGCGGGGTTGTGATTCGCAAAACGTGTGCTTGGTCAAATGTGTTTGTGTAAGGCTCCGTCAAGAGAAGTCAACAGAAGGGGAAGTTAGTCATCTTACAGCAGGATTTCCTGTTTGAGGAGGGGGAAACGTGTGGAAATCCATTTTGCTGCACCGAATTAATCGGCAATTTAAATAGATAGCAGATCTCATTATAGTGTCAGAAGACATACGGTGCAATTTCAGAATAGGGGGAAAAAATATTGCTGTTTTACAATCACACGACATATCGTATAAACGATTGCACAGATATGCTTGTGGCAAGGCTCAGATAAATTGCAAACACATAGCGTGCGATTATAAGGCACAAAATAGGACTCAAAACAGACTAAAACAAGTACAATAAGTATAAAATATACCAAACCCAATGTAACTAAGTGGAAACGAGACAAAGTATTTCACGAGACTGAATCCTGCAACAAAAACGACAATCCAAATTAGGACCATGAGCTTCTCCAGATATGATCACACAGCTACAGTAGAACATGTATCTGAAGAGGAATAAGTTATATGTTACAACTGAGAAGATAAAGAAATCACCATTAACATCCATATTAACCATCTGTCATTTTTCATCCAGCACTGACTGATTAACCAAATAAAACATCCAACATACTAAACCACAAGTGTCACAAAACCTCAAAACTGAAATAATTATATACGATGTAATCAACATTCTAAAACTCTAATCCTATTCCGGAGAAAGTCTCTGTCTCAGCTTCCCAGAGAAAATCCAGACATCCTCATTTGAATATTCCAACACAAACTTCCAGAACTTTCTTCCCAGCAGTATATAGACCTCTGGAAACCGTTAGTTTGCAGCACGTCAGCACGAGATAAGAAGATCAGAGCATCAGAGCAGCTTTACAAGGTAAGACTTTAGAATCTGTACTATACGTTTGTGCTGAATTTACAAAAAAAAAGAAAGAAAAAAAAAAAGGCTTTGCTTTTGCTCGCTTTAAATACTTATGCATTCAAGATCAGAGCGTGGGGATTTTTCTCCAGTAACACTAAATCTGTGAATAATTCATAGCAGATAAAAGGGTTGCAGAAGCAAACTTTTAATTGCTTTTACTGAACATTTTGATTATATGGATTTTTTTTTTTTTTTTTTTTTTTTTGTATGCTAAGAGGGACAGGAAACATTTTGTTTCTCTTAATAGTTGAGAGGGAAAAAAGTGCTTATAAAAGGGGAAATAAATTGGAAGATTTGAATCCTTGGGAATCCTTCAAACAGAGAGAACTTGTTTTAAGGATAAAATGATTAGAAAGGATTAACATCCGACTAGACAACTTTGCAATAAATTCATGTCTTGTGATTTTAAAACATTTTGCATATTTATTTATTATTATTTTTTTAAAATACTAATCTGTGTTAAAACTCTAAAGCTGAATGATTTATGTTAAGATTTCAGTCAGATTTAAGGAAACCAATAGGGAATGGTTCTGTGTTGCCTCTAAAATCACAGCACTTCCTCTGGAATCCTATTACTGTTCCACTATGGCATCTCTGATTGGTCAGAACTTTTTTTTCTTTTTCTTTTTTTTTTTCTGAGACTCTCTAGCCAATAGGAGAGGTCAACGTGTCCTTTTCTGTGTGTGCATGAAGTGCCAAGTTGGCATATAATGTGCATGGAGCAAAAGTTTTCCGAACTACTAGAAGAAAAAAAAACAAAAAACATCAGAAATACCAGATTTCTTTTTGATTTAGCCTGTTCTGCTCAATCAACAATATTTGTGCACGTTTTTGTTCTGTAGATCACCAAAATGCACCTCTTGTCTTTCAGAATGAAAATCGAAAACTTTGACAACACTATGAAAACCTTTCAAGGTATTCCAGTTGATGAAACAAAGAAAAAAAAAAGCAACATCCAAAAACATTAAGAGCTATGGAAATGAAAAAATGAAGAAGAAGAAGAAAAAAAAAAAAAAGGCTGTCTTCAGCCTCAGGCCGTGCTTGTGTTTCTTTTCATGCAGCACGCTGGGTCAAACTATTGAAGACTTCAAAAGAAATTAGCATTCCTAAGTCTGCTAGAATGATTTGACACAGTTTCCTGACCCGAAAAGGTGACCTGTTAAATACCAGAAGACTTACATTTGCATTCCTGTTTGGACTGTTGCTGCTCCCTTATGTAACACGGATGCCCTAGTTACAACCCAATTTTAGAACAAAATGTTCTTGTAAAAAACACAAATAGAGATGGAGCTTATAATGAACTGAGACAGAACAGAAATACAGGCAAATAACACACATACGTACTCAAAATAATTATTATATGTATATATATATATTTTTTTTCACTACAAATATCAGGTACGAATACTCTTTTGTATTTTCTATTCCCCCAGCTTCCCAAGCCTGTCCAAACACGAAGCAAGAATGTGGGTGACCAACCTCGTTACTCTGTGCCTTTTGGGCATGGCGTCCTCAGCTGAGGTTAAGAAACTCAGCAGCCATGCGACATCCCTGGCCGACACGAGCAGCCAACTCGCTTTCAACCTGTACCATACCTTGGCCAAAGAGAAGGACTTGGAAAACATCCTGATCTCCCCTGTGGTGGTCGCATCCTCTCTGGGCTTGGTTGCCCTTGGAGGAAAGTCCTCCACTGCCTCACAGGTCAAGAGTGTCCTAAAGGCTGATGCGCTGAAAGATGAGCATCTGCATACGGGACTTTCTGAGCTCCTGAGCGAGGTCAGTGACCCCGTGGCCCGCAACGTCACCTGGAAGATCAACAACAAGCTGTATGGCCCCAGTTCCGTCAGCTTCGCTGATGACTTTGTGAAGAGCAGCAAGAAGCACTACAAGTACGATCACTCAAAGATCAACTTCCGTGACAAGAGAAGCGCAATCAACTCCATCAATGAGTGGGCTGCCAAGTCCACCGACGGCAAGCTGCCAGAAGTCACCAAGGATGTGAAGAATACCGACGGTGCCATGATCATCAACGCCATGTTCTTCAAACGTAAGTGGACATGTAAAGCACGGGCATGCCTTATAGGATAAAATACAATACACTACTCCAGTTTCTAAATGCATTTGTGCTTCCACAGCTCACTGGGATGAGAAGTTCCACCATAAGATGGTTGACAACCGTGGGTTCCTTGTGTCCCGTTCCTTCACCGTATCTGTCCAAATGATGCATCGGACAGGTGAGATCAACAACTATCTATACTGAACACACCTCTGAAGGTGAGAGGTCATGTTCATGTCTACAAGAAATTAACTGACACTAACATTTGCATCTTCACAGGTCTTTATGGTTTCTATGAGGACAAAGACAACAAGCTTTTTGTGCTCAACATGCCTCTGGCCCACAAGAAATCCAGTGTGATTTTGATCATGCCCTACCACGTGGAGCCCCTGGAGAGGCTGGAGAAGCTTCTGACAAAGGATCAGCTGAACACCTGGATGAGCAAGTTACAGGAAACTGCAGTGGCTGTTTCTCTGCCTAAAGTCAGCATGGAAGTTAGCCATGATCTCCAGGTAGGCATGACCTGAACATTTTAGTCTAATTAGATATACATGGGAAGTCATTGAGTGGCATTGCCACCTCATGGCTTTGGGGTCCCTGGTTCAAACGTGTGCTTGGGTTACTGTCGCTGTGGAGTTCTCTGGGTTCCTCCCAGCTGGTAGGTCTAAAATGAGTGTTTGAATGGTGACTTGCAATGGACTGGTGTTCCATATTCAGTCCTTTATGCTGAATGTTCCTGGGACAGGCTCCAGATCCACCACAACCCTGACCACCATAAAGTGCTTACAGGAAATAAATGAATGAAAGTCATTACTGTATGCAATATTCATTGTGATTTCTCTTTGCTTCCCCCCCAAAGAAACACCTGGGAGAAATTGGTCTCACAGAGGCGGTGGACAAGTCCAAGGCTGATCTGTCCAACATCTCTGGCAAGAAAGATCTCTACCTTTCTAACGTGTTCCATGCATCTGCTTGGGAATGGGACACAGAGGGTAACCCATTTGACACCAGCATCTTTGGCACTGAAAAGCTCAGGAACCCCAAGCTGTTCTATGCTGACCATCCTTTTATCTTCCTGGTCAAGGACAACCAGACCAACTCCATCCTCTACATCGGTAGATTGGTTAGACCAAAGGGTGACAAAATGAGAGATGAATTGTAGTTTGAATTTTCTGCTAAGTGTAGCTATTTTGTTTTTCAATTTTTTTGTATAACTTGTGTTTGAATTTTTTTATTGTATTTTTTTAAAACATTTTTTATAGTATGACGGTTACCTCATGAACACAATCCTGCAGGTTGTTTGTAATGACAAATTTTCCCAAGTACACTTCAGAACGGAACCGAACCTCTACGATAACTCAACAAATGGCAAAAGAATTCCACTTGAGAGATTAGAGAATCAGTTTATCCACAGGTTTGACATCAACTGGGCCATGCGCCGTATTTAATTATTAAATCGTCCATCAGGGTAGATACTTATATTAAGTATGTTAGCATTCATGTCAGCCTGTGTGATTGTGGTATTTATAACTGTGACTGAAGGTTTTTTCTTCTTCTAATCTCCTCAGCTTATGTGACAACTGTGTGGGTTCTTTGACTTATCTTTAATGTTTAAAGAAACAAAAGATTTTTACACACATGTTCTTCGAAAGTTCATGTCTGTCAAACACTCCACCACAATCCAAACCAGTCATTCGATTTCACTGCCTTGCCTTCTGCACTGATGTCCTTTGTAAGCATGACAGATGAGGTCAATTGTTGTATTATTTTCCAAATCATGTTTACTGTACAAACGCTGTGTTGTGCTATTTTTTTTATTTTTTTATTTTAAATAAACGATAAGTAAAATAATTGTCTTGATGCTTCATGGCTTATAATAAGTCTTTCACATACACCCTCATGCACATATATCCAAATTATATCAGCAAATATGAAAAAAAAACAAAACCCACATATGAGGATATGTCATCAAATATAGTATCTGTGCCAAACATCTCTTTCAATCCCTTGTGGGATCCCACTATGCAGACATCATTTGCGTCATTGTGATATCACATCTATCTAAACTACTTCCTGTTTTGGAGACTATCGATTGTTCTCACAGATTTGGGGTGCTAGTAAAAATTGCAAGGAAGGATTAAAAATTCCAATTCCACATTTTCAGTTTCGATTCCACGGGTCTAGCCTATTTGAAGGCTGTCCATTACGTGCCTGCCTCCTGTCTTCCATTGTACCTAGCTCCTACCCTTCATCTTGCAAGGCCTCAAGATGGCTCCATGTCACCATTTTTGGGCTGAGCCTGACCAGATTATGTGGGTGGCCTGGTCACCAGGTGCCCGCCTGCGGACACCTCACCAGGCCTGGTTCCAGGGGTTGTCCTGGTAACCGTAATCTAGCCCGGGAACACTTCTGATCTCTCAGTTCAGATCTATTCACCAAGTGTGGCCCTAATGGAAGAATTAAGTTCCCACCGAATGTATAGCCTTGAGATGCACAGTAGCCCTTCACTATGATAAGTTCTTGATACACAAAAGGGAATCAAGCATGTTGCAATAAAAGGCCACAACTCTGGGTGTCTTAGATTCTAAAGTATAAAAGAAATGTCTACTATAAAGCTTGAGTAAAGGAGCCAGAATCAGTACCTCAAAGGTATCAGACATATGGTATAGGACAGAAGCCCTTAAAATGGTCTCCTATAAGGATTTCATGCTGATCCCTATCTAAGATGGCTCACATTCCTCTCGTGGTTGGAATGTGTATTCAGACAATGGGCTGTTATCTTGTGCCTGAGGGTGACAACGCTTATCTCTCGCTTCTCCACCAGACCAAGATGCAGGTTTTCCCAAGTCTATGCTAGCATGTGGGCCATGTACCAGCACACATTTTCATTTGGAGGCAGACATAAATAAGCCAGTGAGTCAGTTCTACAACACAGGAATTAGACTAGAAACTGGAGTTCAGGGTCCTGCTGGTGGGCAAGTTTAGCAAGACTGTGCTTCCATAACAACAACAACAACAACAACAACAACAACAACAACAACAAGGTAATACTATATACTAAGTCAATCACCGGAAATGTACGTACATTGTTACCAAACACAAGGATAAAACGTGATGAGATTTTAAAGCCTAAAAAGTTCTGACACGCAGAAGAATGCGTTATATACAGTACATGACATCAGCAGGATTGTTGAAGAAGGTGCCACCTGGTGGTGTGTCATGAACATTACACGTTTGGATCAAATTATTTAAAATAATATATTCAATATTTCTTTCTTTCTTTAATTTTTTTTCTTTATTTATGTATTTATTTATATATACACAATATCTTGTTATTTCAAGATTTCAACAATATTCTAGATAACAACATATCTTGAAATAACAAGCTGTTATAAACGAGATAATCCCTCGAAATATTGGTGCGATATCTTCAAATTTAGCAATTAAGTTATTACTTAACATATCAGTTTAAACAACAACAACAACAACAACAACAACAGAACAACAACAACAACAACACACTCTCTTGAAACAATGAGATAATGAGTCCATCCATCCATCCGTCCATTTTCTATACCACTTATCCTTCCTTCAGTTTCACGGGGAACCTGAAGCCTATCCCAGGGAGCATCGGGCACAAGGCAGGGTACACCCTGGACAGGGTGCCAATGAGATAATAAGTCAAATTAATAAAATAATATTGAATATGAAATCATGTTAAGAAGACAAAATCATGGGATAGTAAGTAGCAATAAAGACACAGAACTTAGACTTGTGGTTCAGGACGTCCTCACTGTTCGTAATTACATTTTTTTTGTTGTTAATTTCATGGAAAAGTTGCGATACCAGACTCATCCACATGAGTGCAGTAGGCTGTAAACTTCCCTAAATGAACGATAAAGCCTGTCTCAGCCTTTACAGCATTTCACCTGTAAACATTTTAGCAATCAGGGCACTATTTGATGTTCTTCTAGGTTAACTGTTACAGCTGGTCTATTAAAATCAATGCAAAATTCATAAAAAAAAAAAAAAGAGTTCCAGCATTTGTTATGAATTTACCACTATGGAAATGGACTATATTGTAATATGTTGTCCTGAACATAAACATAAATCAAATGTATTGTAATATTCGGTTAGTTGTCAGTTTATTCATTAGTAGATCATTATACCTAATAAAACGAGATATACACCGAGTGAGGTTTTTCAGTAGAATAATCCAGTAACAACAACTTTGCAGCTCAATGAATAGTCAACATAATGCAATATTTTGTAATATATCTTGGACGCGTACACGGTACATTGCTAGTTAACGACAATTTTGTGCACATTTTCTTCGTTTCAATGTTGAAAAATGGGCTGAATGGCACCCCAGTTCCTGGGTCACCCTAATAAACCAGGGCTCTTCCATTTAATCCAAAAAGGGCCTTGTGTTAAAAGTGCCAACCCCAAAATGTCACGATCGGCCATTTAAACACCTTCAATCCACCTTTATCGTCTGTTTTCCTCCTTTCTTTCATTGACTTCTTTCCGTCCATTGGCAGAATATTAACAGACTGATTAATACGTAATGACTAGTATAACGCAGTTATACAGTACATCAGGTGGCTCTGTCATGAGCTTTATATATTTAAGTATATATATAAGATTTAATAGGCCAAGCAACTAAAACAGCTTTATTTTTATAAATATATATATATGAATAAGTATGAATGTAGTGTTGGATAACGGGATTACAAAGAAAGCATTCAGACAGAATGAACAGAACAAATGAATTACAATGTTAAGATCTTGCCTCGTGTGCATATGGATTTAAAAACCCAGCCATCTGTTGTTCGGGGTGTTTCACTTGCTCATCCTTGTTCTATGAAAAGCCATGTGTTTTTACATAATGGGTTCTGCTTTCTAGCGATACGGTTTTGGGTTTTTGGTTTTTTTTTTTGGTCATGAACATGACTCTTGCTTATTAAACCATTACTCCATAATGCCTTTAAAAAGGTTTAACTCAATATTAAATCCCTAGGTAAAGATATTGGCTAAAAATTTGGCCAATTTGATTACCCAGTCATCATGATTTACTTTAGTGGGGGAAAACACACACACACACCCACACACACACCAAATGATGTTAATCGGCATAAATGACAGTGTGATCTGGATGACGATGGACAAGCACCTGAGTGAAAATGAGAAAAGGGCCACTTGGTGGCCAAAGCAAATGGCCGGTGCCTGCAGTTCATCTTGAGCAAGAACACACTTTCTCTGATCACCCGTTCCCTCATCTCTCATTTCATTAGTGTGCTGCTCTTTCTGCTGTGCTGGCCAGAGGCAGATTAGACAGACAAGGGTCAATCCTATTAAAGAAGTCTCTGTAAGCTGCAGCAATCACAGGATACACGGATACGCACTCACACACTCCTATAAGTCTCTGCCATCTCTCCATCGTTTATATTATTTTCTTCCTTTGTCTTTGTCCCGGTGTCTTCCTACGTCGTTTTTCAGATTTTAGGCTTGTCCACTTGTCTGTTTGCCTTCCGGAAAATCTCCTTGATCTCTTCCGTCACCATTTCCTGCCAGTTATCCCTGAAACGGGAATATCACATTGAACATTAAAGGGAGGAGTGAAGAATTGGAGCTTTTAGAAAACATCCCTATAATATATCAGTATTAATAACGGGGGGAGGAGGGTGGGGCAATCTTATTTGCAAAATTTGTGAATAAAACTCTGATATGTACAATATTTGCATGTTACCGAGTGCAAAAGTTTGCATTGCCTTGGGTCCTGGGTGAAAAAATGTATTCCTGTATTTCGCGGTTTGTCTAGAAAACAGTATTAAATGTTCATTTAATGCTCGTTTAATGAGTTATGATATACATATAAAACAGCAGCCGTGTCGGAATCTGCTCAATCTAAGCTCAAAGCTTTGCATCTCCATTTCACGTCTCTCGATCAAGGGGCTTAATGACGAAAAACATTACAAATAAAAACTCATTTGGATCCAGAAAGCATTTTTCACACCAATTAAACCAGCAATATCTTGCACTGTCAAACCGGCTAAGTTCATTTAACTCAGAAAGAATTTGAGGAAACTAATTACCTCAAAAAGTTGACAAATCAATTTCTTCAAGCCAAATAAACTTAAATATAACCAAAATTGAACTCAAACTTTGTAATTTAAGTGTATTTGTCTTAAAGAAATTGATTTATCAACTTAAAAAATGTTGAGGTAATTAGTTTCCTCAAATATTTTGAGTTAAATGAACTCATCGGTTTTACAGTGTGCCTACATTTTGGGTGATCAATACTATAAACCATGACAAGATGAACAAGGAGGACAATAAAAAGTCAACATTTATATCACTTTAAGAAATACCATTTGGACTTAAAATAATAATAATTAAAAAAATCAATATTACTTTATGTTTTGTTATCTGTTTTAATGATATCTTGGGGGGATGGGGGACGACACCATCAGTTTTCATTAGGGTATGTAAACTTTTGCACTTAACCGCACATCACATCAGTTTCACTATACATGCACTATATTCAAAAGAAACTAAAACACGTGCGCTAATGAAGCACGAGGCAAATGGCGAGACAACTACGCCAACGAATTTCACAAAACTAATCACGGCGTCTTTAACGCCACACGTCACGATACAGCACGGCATGCAAGGCGCTACCTCCACGCTTCCTGACTCAAGCCCTTTTCTCAGCTTTCTTTTTCTTGTAATCAGCAATGTCTTCAGCACTCAAACCGTGGTTGTCCCTGGCGCACAAAAGTTTACCGTCCAATCCAGAGTAAGTGTAAAGTCAAGATTAAATCAGTTAATTCCAGAAAACAAAACAAAACAAAAAAAAAACATCACCTATGACTACAGTGTAGTATTTACATACACAGTATATCTAAATATGAAGTGTATTTTCTCAATAAATCCATACAAGTGTTCACGTGAGATGGATAAATCGTTGTCTTACCCTGCTTTGATCTCAGGAGGCTTCGGTAAAGGCTTTGTAAAGTTCGTTTTCCCAACGAGCCAGTACGTTTCTTCAATTCCTTTACCCTGATCCATCATACATATCCAACAAGATGCAATAAGGGAGAGTTTTAGGTTTCATCACACATTTTGAATGCGTTTTTTTTTTTTATAGATAAGAAGCTGTTGTTGCATTACACTACTGTGAGCACTGCAGACCAAAGGAACACGCTTGATGCAAGTGAACTGAATCAAAAGGATCTGTACCTTTAACTCTGTCTTTCCTCTAACTTCTATCTTGTAGCCCTCATTCAATGACTGGAGAATCGTCACAGTGCTTATGTTCACATGAATTCTATAAGCTGCAAGAAAATCCAATCCGACAGTGAAATCCTGCTTGTTAAGAGCACGTCCATACAATATCAGCATCTTATACCACAGCAAATGGTCAGGAGATGTTTAACAGCCGCTCTGATGGTAGTTCTGTAGGAACAGCTTACACAGGGACTTGCAAGATGGGACTCTTATACAGTCTAAGACCATTAATAAACACATTTAAGCCTGTTATGTAAGTACAAAAATGGCATAATCGATGATATGGTGATACAGTTTCCTGTAAGGAGATGTTTATTGAACATTTACGGAAGGAGTCTCCAGTGTCAGTGCTTTGTAACAGTCAGTAAGGATTCCAGGATTTTTTGTCTTACTCACTTCAAGAGGGAAAGAGGAAAGAGACTCCGGTGATAGAATAACTGTTTTACATTCTACAGCGTTAATTATACAACAGTTAGTTGTATATTCAGTTGATTAATGAGTTACATTCCACAAATTTGATTGGTCGAGAAGCGTTCTAAGAGTGTTTATATTGACTATAAACGCCCCGGGACGTTTCATGGTTCTATTAGCATAAAATTCCACTTCCTAGCTCGAAACGGCTGCTACGTACAGTAGAGTCAGGGATATCATCAAACATGACTTTTCAGGAATAGAACTGTTAGCTTAAACGTGAAAGCTCGTCAGATGAAGATGGGAAGGAAGACGGATTAGCATTTCTACCGGAAACACCTGCAGGTTCATGCCTGTGGCGAATCGGAGAATCAGAGCCGTGCTCATCTTCAGTATAACCGCAGTCTTGCTCGTGCGATAGTGCTTAAATATAACTATAAATGGATAAAAAGTATGATGTGTTATTCTTTAATAAATGTAAAAAAGTGTCATCTAAATTGCTGTGGTATAAAACGAATAAAACAATGAAAAAAATAATTGACTGGTGGTGATTGGTGGTAACAATTCTGTTTGCAAATACACCATCGACTTCATTGATTATTTTCCTATAATGGCATGCACTGAAATGTTTTATTCCTTACTTGGTATCTAGCAGTGTTGGGGAGTACGTAATTAAAAGTAGTGACAGCAATAACTTAACTAGATTTTTCAGTAGCGTGACAGCAGTTTAAAAATAGTGTAGCTTTTCCAGTAATGGGTTACTTTTCCAAACGTGCAGCGATGTAGCTACCGGTCGTTAAGTTTTTTTATCCAATTATAACGGTGCACTTCATGGCATATCTTCATAGGAAGAGACGGTAAAGCGACCAACCACGTGGTGTATGGGGCGAGTAAATGTTAATACTATAATAGATTACGACTGGAGTTTTTTCTGTGATACAGGGAATATTACTGGCGCTTTATTATTTATAGGCAACACAACACAATATTTCAATTTACGTACAATTCAAATAAATACAACAGTCTGATTGTATTTCTCAGCATCTCGTTTAAGGGAGCAGCAAGAGAAAAACGTTCCTGTGTTAACTTATTTATTATTTATTATTATTTCGATGATTAAAGAATGAATATATCGTCGCATGTATTATTATTGGCTTATCGAAAGTGTCAGTTATTCAAGTTCGACACTTATGCTGATTATCCAGGATGGAGCGGGAGATGGCGTCTGATTTCGATAATGAGAAAACCAATGACTCGTGGCCATACTTTCCGTACTTCATGTGCCTTAATGCAGGGGTTCCCAAACTTTTCAAGGGCAAGGCCCCCCAAATGGCATTAGCATTTACCGAGGCCCCCCTTTTGCAAGATGTCTTTAAAACACATTAAAATACAGACTTCTGAATATATCCTCCTTTTTTATTAATAATTACATAATTACATACATTGTGTGTGTGTGTGTGTGTGTGTGTGTGGTTGTCTGAGAGTGAGAAAGAAAAAAATCATGTATTTATTTATTTTTCACCAAATTGTTGAGGCCCCCGGGCGCCCCCTAGCGGCCCCCACTTTGAAAACCACTGCCTTAAGGAACCGAACAATAAAATCTTAAACCATTGTATGTAATCTTTGCAAACCAAAGATTAAAATACTTTATCCAGTGATTTTTTTTTTTTTAAATTATAATACGACGTCCAAGAGTTCAAGCACAAATTTAAGGACTCATATAGAGCCGAGCGCGATTGTCATTTTAAATCGATAAGTAGCCGAACGTGCACGTTATAAACTCATGCTTGTTCGGAATGAACTGTAAATCGTGTTTCATTTCTTTATGCAGAATCATACACAGTCATGTATAATGTTGCCCATCTAAGTCGCTTGAATGTAGTTCGCTACATTTTGTTAGTACATAGTAGTGTAGCTAACTGCTTTTCTAAAAGGGTAGCTTAACTACGTCAAACTACGAGTTGCTTGGAGCTTTAAAAGCTATAGTTTCAAGGTCGCTTCCCCAACACTGGTATCTAGTTTGCATGCAAAATCCAGATCTAATTCATAAGAATAGAATAGAATAAAAATGTTCAGAGTTACTCACGCAATCCCGTAGATTCCATACGAGAGGCGGTGTTGACTGTATCACCAAAAAGGCAGTATCTAGGCATTGTTAGACCCACAACTCCAGCAACACATGATCCTATACAGAGACAGTGCACTTTAAGCGAGTGCTAGTTTCATGAACACACGACAGAAACCTAGCCTTAACTGCTTATTTCCACACACTCACACTCGCTTCTGGATACTGTAGATTTGTACACAAAAGCTGCTGCTGTAATTATAAAGACTGTCCTGTGCTCATCCCA
This sequence comes from Ameiurus melas, assembly GCA_012411365.1. Lineage (NCBI taxonomy): Eukaryota > Metazoa > Chordata > Actinopteri > Siluriformes > Ictaluridae > Ameiurus > Ameiurus melas. The sequence goes on along the minus strand of CM022759.1, from coordinate 30,800,621 downwards.
TACTCTATTTCGTAACCAGCTCATTAAAATTCTATTCAGGCTATTAACGTGTTTAGTACTACATTTATACATTATGTCTGTATCTGTGTTCTTTGGCGTCATGAAACTTGTTAGGAGATGTGAAATAACATGAAGCCCCTGTGGTAAGGAAGCTAGAATGTTATTGTGAATAGACAACTGGTGTCATAGACATCTCTCTATCTTGAGGGGTGGTTGTTCGAGATTGATTCCGATGGCCTTATTTATACCTTTAATATATACAGTATAGCGACAATTTATTATTATTAATTGTATTATTATTGTTTGCTCCTGTGGGCCAGATTGCATCCAATATGAGTGTCTTGTTCCAAAGTATAAAAACAACAGATGTAGTTTATTGGTTTGGTTGGAGCATTGCATCAAAGCAAATAAAAGTATGTTTTGTCCAACGGAAGGAACTCAGTCTGCCTGGATCTGTATGGATAATATAGAAATTTACCAGACCTCAATCTAGGGCTCAAGGAAAGTTTCATTTCATCACACCTTGACAAATAACCTTGACATACTGTTACGAGACAGTCCAATGAACTTCCTGGTCAGAAACATAGACAACTATTCAGGTTCAAGCAGGTTTACTCGCCTACCTGAGTGAATGCCTATTCTTATCCTGACTGGAACCTCTGGCATGTGACGCATTTTAAAAGATCCCACAGAGCTCAGGATGTTCAGGGACATGTTGGCAATCTCAGCTGCATGCTTATTCCCATTCTTCTTCGGCAGTCCCGAGGCCACCATGTAGGCATCTCCAATGGTTTCCACCTACCAGGGAACAGAAATGTTTCCTAGGTTGCATCTATAGTGCATCTGAACATGCCATTTAAAGCTATTTCTTCAGTATTCCTAAGAAACTGGCAGAAATAGGTTAGGGACACCTGCTCTGCTATTAGATTGTACTATTCCTATATGAGCCATTCCACCGAACGGGTGCCATTTCCGTCCCCGGGACATTATATGTATAAATATGCATGAAAATGACCTGAAAATTCTGCACATTAATCTGACTGCAAATCTAAAATCTATCATTTAAAACATGAATAAAAACCAAATAGAAGAATAGCATTTCTTACCCGTCCCCAGTCTCTACACTAAATATAATGATTAAAATTCTTTAGAAATATTTTTTTTGCATTGTTGTGTGACTCTGTCATCTATGGTTTCAATTATTCCCCCATAAGAAAATCATCATAGTTAAATTAAAATACACATTTTAGTCAGGTTTTCACTCAGTCCTGTTACCCTAACACATTTCCCCCATCTGAAAAATAGGGGGAATCTCAATGTTACCTAAATTATTTATTAGATGTTATTTGTTTATATTAAAAAATAAAAGTTTTTGGTAAATCACTAGTATATGCTCAGTGCCATCACGCCATTTTCATGTACGCCTTCTGGCTGTATTTAATGCATTTACTAATGCCATGCTGTTACTTTCAATCCTATTACTTATTTGAAAAGAAGGCTTCTTAGAAAAGGTCCGGCAAGTTTCGTTTTCATGAATTTCACTATTGGATGTAATTTTTCCAACTGGACCATAGTACATAGTTTTGTAGACAAGCAGGAACTGACTTTAGGTATTAGTAATCAATGCAGAGATCTGAGGACTTGCATAACATCTTCTACTTTTTGTAGAAGAAGATGGAGAGAGCACATACCCATTGTATGCTGCAGGGGAAGGAGTGAGACACACCCTCAACCCTCTCTATCTCCCCTCTCTGTGTCTCTCCCTCCGTCCCCTTCCCTTTCTCCCCATTCTCTTTTCACCTCCTTTGCTGCAAAGAATTACAAGCACATAGCACATCCCTTCAATACAAGAATGTCACACACACAGACACACACACACACACACACACGACATGCATGCTTATGTTGCCCAGTGTTCATTAAACCACTATTTTTTCAATTATGTCTGGTCTATCATTTATCCAATTGTTTAATAAATTAAATTAAATTAAATAAATTAAATTATATATATATATATATATATATATATATATATATATATATATATATATATATAAACCTCTTTTAAAAAGAAAAAAAAATGCCTTTGCACATTTTTTTATTTATTTATTTTTAGAAAAATACAACTTACGCACATATATAGTGATTTTCTTTGTCTCGAATATCAATTATTTGTACACGTAACCAACCGTTTCTTTAAAATAAAACAAAGAAATGAGTTGAGAAGCTTTTACATGTGCTTCTTAAATGGCACATGAGTTTTGGTAACAGAACTGAGAATAATGCAACCATCTTCCAGTTAGAAACCTTGTAAAATAAATAAATAAATAAATAAATAAATAAATAAAGTCACATAAGATGGACCAATATACATTTTGAATGGTTAAATATGTGTGCTATTAGATTCAGTGTTGGAAAAAAAGATGAAAAAATGAGCGAATGGCACCCATTTGGTGGATTGGTCTGTATGCTATTAGCGCATTACACACTGGGGACATATCAGAATGGTAAAGTCAGAAAAAAAGCCTGCATTTACTGACACTGCTTTATTCAAATTTAGAACTTTATTGAATTTCACTGTGAGTAACCTTCACACATAGCTAACTACCCTGGATTGGTAACAAATAGTTGCAAATTGTCTTTATTTACAATACCACATTCTCAGTGAGTTTTTTAATAGTAGCTGAACCTGTCAAAGTATACACACTCAACAACTTTTGGTCACTGACAAACTAGTTAAATTCCATAACTAGCTTAGCGTGCAGAATCTGTAATACTCTTTTAGTTACCACCTCATAGGTTCAAGATCTTGAGTCTTTTTTTTTGTGAGATTTCAAACTTCATTTCATATGTAACACTCTCCAAATAAATATGTATGAGAAATATTACAAACTCACCATATTAAATAATAATAACAAACATATTAAATGTAAAAAAAAAACAACAACAATAACTAAGTTAGCAGTTAAAATTAGCATTGCGTTAACATTTAAAAATCACAATTTTTTAGTCCAATAATCCTTTCAGAGTCTACCTAAATAGATTCATCCATACTTACCTTGTATACATCGTGGTTAGACAACACTGCGTCGAATAGTGTATAGAGGTCATTGAGCAGATCTACAACCTCGATTGGGTCGCTGAGTGAGGAGATTGTTGTGAAGCCCACTATGTCACTGAAGTAGATGGTAACCTGGTCAAAGTACTCTGGCTCCACAGTGGCACCTGTTTTCAACGCCTCAGCCACAGACCTGCAAGATGCCAGGCCTCTTGAATAAGACTAGAATATGTCTCGCAACCATTTAAAGCAATGTGTGCACACTTACCATAAAATACCTTGCAACTTTGAACCGTTTCTTCTAACCACAAACAAGGGAATGCTAGCTATATATATAACTGTGGTTCTATGAACTCTACGTACATAACTGTGAGGCACCACACCTCCTGAGTAGCCACAGAGGGGTGGTGTAAATAACCTGTATACCTTCTTGTGCTTGAGACCTTCCAAAAAAGTCAGAAAATGACCTGTATTTGCTGTATTTGTTATAAATATTGCTGTCAAACAGCCATCCTTTCCTGGAACCTCCATGGGTTCTCACTTGGTCAGCATTGATTCAGAACGATGGGCAACCCTGGTATCTATGGTTCATAGAACCACATTTACATGTGTAGTTCGCATTCTATTTTACTCTTTCTAACTGGCAGAGGTGGTGAGAATCACTGCAGTAGAGTACTGTATGTAATGGCAGGACAAAGTATCCACCAGGGTGTTCTGATCAAACCAAGGTCTTCCCGGCCATCTTGAGGCCACAAGCAGCACTCTGAATCCTGTGCGGCCGACGAGGGAAGAGGAGGCCAGTCATGGGGCAGTGCATTTTCTCCCAGTGGGCTGTCTAGCCCCAGCAGGGAAAACCACAATTGGCAATAGGTTGACTTGGAATTGGTGAGAATGACTTAATTGGCAAGTATGCTTAAATCTTTACCCCGATAAGTTGCTTGTAGTGATACTAACCATGGATAGGTCCACATTGGAGCTTCTCTGCAATGCAGAAGGAGAGGTACAATCTTGTGCAGTCTTAATGATTGATTGAGAATCTGACTATGTTGGCTGAACCAAAATATGCCAACATATTCCATACAACATGGGGTGGCTGTGGCTCAGGTGGTAGAGCGGGTTGTCCACTAATCGTAGGGTTGGCGATTCGATACCCGGCCCGCATGACTTCACAAGCAGAAGTGTCCTCGGGCAAGACACTGAACCCCAAGTTGCTCCCGATGGCAAGTTAGACACAGTGTAAAGCACTTTGGATAAAAGTGCTATATAAGTGTACCATTTAACATATTCCAATAAGGGAAGCATCTGTGGTTACTATTACTCCGATGGGACATTGTTCCCAATTAGACCGCTCTCTTTAAAAAAAAAGCCTTGCAAATCCAGAAAGTTAGAGCTTGTGCTGCTTGTGCTAAGATGAAGATTATGTTTTGTAGTAGTTTGGGTATAGCCAAAGGTGGGTAATATACTTCTGAAAAGCTTGTAGTTCCAGCGAGCTACGTGACCTACTGCTGTTGCCTGCCATCAACAATTCATGTGTGCAAGTAGAGTAGAAAATGTGTGCAAGTAGGGTAACAGTGATCTGCTCCTAGATGCCAGTCATCAAGTCCGGCAATATCCTGATACCCCAGGAATCAGAATCATGACAGAGCACATGCACAAATTTCAAAAACACCCATGGTGCTAGAGAGGCCAAAGAGTAGAACTGGTAAAGACTCGAATTTTAATACCTTGGAAGGCAAGCCTTCTGGGGCAATAGTTTTACTGACATGTTTTGCCCAGCATGACATTCTTGAGAGGTTTCAGTTTGTATGCAGACGGACACAAGAAGGTATCCAGATGATTCTCACCAACCCTGGTGGTTAGGAGGGGTAAAATAGAACCAGCTATATTTATTTATGTGAAAAAATGAAGTGCATATCTTTTTTATTAGAACATCACATCTTATATATTGAATAGATTCTTACTGCGGGAGCATTTCAGTCAGGAGTTTCTCTGTCCGCTGCTTCTCTATCTCCAACTCCTCTGTCCTTTCCCTAATTAGATCTTCAAGGTTCGAGGAGTACTGCTCCAGCATGCGCAACATAGAGTCAATGATGTTGGTCTTCTTTCCTTTGTTTATAAGCTTGAACTGTAAAAGAATGAAGAAAAAATATTGAGGATAAATGTCTGTTCGGTTCTATATGTACCCTAGCATTGAATGAATTATGCATTCAAAGGGTCATTTTAAATGTACTGAATATACCCATTTCTTCTCATTTTTGACCATTGCTAACCACTAAACACTCTTACATGAATAAATTCAAACTACCAACAATGCATTAGGCCAATGTGTTAAGAGGAGAACGCAACAGCTCAGCTGTTCCCACATAAGCTGGCAGATGTCCAGATTGGCTGTTAAATCACTTATATCCTCTGACACTGCACTCATGTGAAGCTCAGACTGCTGACCCTGTACTTACACTTGTATGAAGCAAACTAGCTCAATAAACTAATTGGAAGTAACAAAATGCAGTTCTGGCAATCTACCTGATCAAATATTTCATCAAAGGCAGGTCTCCTGTCAGGCTGTTCACTCCAACACTGTTTCATCAGCTGGATGCACTCCAGGGGAGCCTGGTCCGGAGCAACTGTAGGCCTGCACATGGGGGGAGGTTTCTTCACCTTCCTAATGATCTCTGCAGACAGTACAAGATACAACCTTAGAGCTCTTATGGTGGCCAAGATATGCAAGATGTTACCAACTGACCAGAACAGCAAACAAAATCTGAAAACACAAACACCAAGTATATCAACACTACATTATCACAACGCAAAACCAAATCCTTCAACTCAACAAAATTCTCTCACAATTTGAGATGTTAGGAAATGTTTCCCTTGTATTGTGATGTGTTCATTCAACTAACCTTCAGGTGGTAGTCCTAGCATGCAGTATGGAGCACCACGGACAACCACTTCTTGGAGTATGATGGCAAAGCTATAAACATCACCTTTAAATGTCCCTTTCCGTTGGCTCTCAAGGTCTCTGAGAAGTTCAGGAGCTGTCCAGAAGAGATCTGAGGAACAATGGTAGGCCTGAAACCATGCTTGTTTCCATGTGATAGTTTTGGACACTGAGTAAACTTTATTGGTAGGAAATAGAGCAGGATCAAACCTTCTGGTGAATGTTCCTCTTTTGGAGCTTTTTGCGATTCAAGCAACTCATTGAAACCATAATCTGTGATTTTGAGCACAAATCTTCCATCCACCACACAGTTGCGTGACTTTAGTCGTCCATGAGGGAATTCTCGATGGTGGAGGTATTTCATTCCCTGTTTGAAACAGAACAAAATCCTCTTAGACTTTTGTTTCTAACCATTAAATATCATTAAATATATCATTTGAGTATTAAGACAACAGAATTATATAATTTTGTATTCTCTAAGGATTTTTATTATTAAGACAAACTTAACCAATTATAAGCTCCTATTCTCTGGTAACCATGTTTTCATTAATAAGATGAAGTCTAGACACCTTGATGAGGTCCAAAAGCAAAGATGACTTAAACATCCAGTCTAGTTTAACATCATCGTTGCGTAGTAGGTCCTGCAAACTTCCTCTTGAGCAGTGCTCAGTGACCACGGCAAACATGCCACAGTCACTGAAGAACCCAAGAAACGGGTTAACATTCTCATTCCTGAGATCCTTCATCTGAAGACAAAACAAATAAAAATACATTTAAAAACCTAGTGATTAGTGTAAACAGTTCAAGTGACACTGTTGCAGATACCTTTGTAAATATTTTGGTGGTACTCTGCTTGACTTCCTTGAATTGACCCTTCTCAAATTTCTTGAGCCACACCCAGTCACCCTGTGGAAAAAAAGTCTTGATTATTAACTTTCTAACAAACTCTGAGGACCCACAAAAGATATACTTTATTATGTCCTACCTCATAGACGGCCACGTTGGAGGTCTCATGAGTTGCTGTTGCCAAACTGTTGACCGAGTGTTCAGCCGACTTCATGCTCTTCTCATCAGCGACACTTTTTACTGAGTCACTGAGTTCCTCCAGGGTGATTTTCTGAAATAAATCATGAAACGATAGAAGTTAAAGGAAAAAAAAAATCCATGTAGCTGTATTGCATTCTGGGACTTTGAGTCCAACATTTGCGCCCGCCAGCATCTCCACTACTTCTACACTGGATTTCTCAATAATATGACTTCGATCATTGCTGGAAAATGGTGTATGAGAAAAGAAGCTCCCGCTCTTTTGCTTTTAAGCGCTAACAGCAAAACCTGATTGTTTTCCCTTACGTTTGAGATCCCTGAATTTGCTTTCCTATTAAATATCAATGTAACCGCAGAGCAAAGTCCCATCAGAGTGGCATACAACCGCTAACTTCTCAGAGGATTAACGAAAAATACAGCAATAAACCAAACAAATTTTAGGTGGTCCTTTAAGCTTTTAAAGCTTTTAATATAGTCAAGCAACAAACCAGGTTAAAGAGTCACATTGTACCCGTTTGCTTAGCTGGGGATTGATGAAACTGAGATCTTCAAGAGTAAGCAAGATCCTGTTGGGACCTTTCACCAGTTGGAGTTGTTGGATCCGTCTCCTGCCAAAATAAAACGCGCAATTCATAATCAGTCACCGTGCCCCTGTGTATCAACTATTTTCCAACACAAATAGTAATACAGGCATATGTTACCTTATGAGTAAACTTATCCCAGTGGCACCAATAATGAAAATGAAGACAATTGCAAACACTATGATGACATAGATTACATCCACACCTAGGATAAAAACATCACGGTCAGATTATCAGGTCAATCTAGATCAGGGCCATTTATAGTAGCACACAAAATCCATCTTCAAAGTTAGACCAATATTCGTAAGATTAATTGATAAAATAAATAAATAAAACAAGTTTCTCTTATGACCCCATTTGTAAATCAAGCAACCACACATGGGGTCATGACCCCTAATGTAGGAACCATTGGTTTAGACACATGCAATCATTTTAACACCTGTTATTCCAGGCACACTTGTTTAAGTACCTCCAGTGCAGATGGTTTTAGGATTGAACCAGCAGCTGGAGTCAGTGGAAGGAGGAGAACCCCCAGGATAGTGAATGGACCTGCCAGCATAGCGCACCATATTGGAACCAATGTCCACCATATAGCAAAGGTACAGGTCAGTCCCCCAGCCATCCGAGTCCAAGATGACATAGTTGGTCTGTCCATCGCCCTGTGAGTCAATCTGGATGTTCTGATTGAAGCCAGGAAATGTCAAATTCCGAGTGTAAAAAGCCAGATTGGTTCCTGAGAACCACTGACCGGCTCTCCTGGTGTTGTGCATGGCTTTGGCAAGGAGATAAAGACCATTGTAGATTGTACCAAAAAGGGGAGAAACCTGAAATTCAGAAGTATGTGAAAATAAATTAGTTTTACAGAAGAGAAAAGTAAGTTTCCAGACAATTCATATTTTGTAGCATAGATGAAGTCATATAATAAATACTGAGTGTATTTTAGGGTACTTTCACATTTGTTCTGAATACTTGAGTACACACCAGAGACAGATGCTGGGCTACTTAGGGGGCCCAGATCACAAACCTGTGATTATAACCATAATCGCAGGTTCTGAAAAAATGCTGTGTGAACACAACCTTAAAGTCATTCAGATATTTTAAAAAATGCATTAAAAGTTATGTCATCAATAGAGATATATCCACCTCCGCACCTCCAGGGGATGGGGTTGGGGGTTCGATTCCTGCCTTCACCCTGTGTATGAGGAGTTTGAATGATCTCCCTGTGCTTAGGGTTAGGAGTTTCCTCTGGGTACTCCGGGTTTCCTCCCCAGTCCAAAGACATGCGTACTCTGCTTGGCATCTCTTAATTGTTCGTAGTGGGTGATTGGGTGTGCTTGTGTGTGTGTGTGTGCAGTTGTGCCCTGTGATGGGTTGGCACCCCGTCTAGGGTGTCCCCTGCCCGGAGTCCCCTGGGATAGGTTCCAAGCTCCCCCACCACCCCGTGTATTATAAGCAGTACAGAAAGTGGATGGATGGATGATTATGAATTTGCCATTTCCTCACCTGCTGAGGATCCTGGGTAATGGACAACTCCTGCTGTTCTTTGGCTTTATTAAAGGCCTGGTTGAAGGACATCAGATCTGATGCAACTGTAATGGTGAGCACAGCATCATATGCTCTACGTAGCTTGGTGTTGTTCAGAATTTCAGAATAGGAGATATTGGTGTAGGGCAGGCTGTAGAGTAGAGCGTCATATGGTATAAAGACATAGCTGCCACTTGTTAACCCCAAGTCGTAGGCCTTTAGCAGGAAATTCAGCTGCTTTTCACCACCAATCAGCACCGAATGCATGCACATGATGATGACTGGGAGATAAAAACACGTTAGAGCTGTAGAAGAGCTTCATCAACCATTCAGTTCATTTAAAGCATACCCAGCTTGGGACTACATAGAACATTCATAAGCATTGCATACATAGTTTTGGCTTATGTCAAAACCTGTGAAAATAAATGCTTTAATGAAGTATTCATCATAAAACTTAAAACTTAAAAACTGTTTTAAAACATAAAACAGTTTTATTATTATGAGCTGATTGCACCTTTTAATCTTATCTTGAAAATTATTTTTGCCTTAATAAGACAATCATGAAGTACTGTAAAGTGCTGATGGTCCATCTGCATTCAAAACTCTTCTGATTTATTTTTAGATTATTCCACATTTATTCTTAGCCAGTTCCCACCCACCAGCCTGGTCTCCTCTATCACACAACAGCAACAACCAGGGAGGGTGAAGTCTATCACATGCTTCCTCTGAGACATGTGAAACCAGACGACCGCATCCTTTCAAACTGCTGCATATGCAGGCTGGGTAACACACTTGGAGGAAAGTGCTATCTGCCCTTTTCTGCATGCATGAGCTCACAGATGCCCATGATTGCCTAGTGTCACTGTAACTGATAGGAGAGTGAGAGACCGTATGCCCCTCCAAGCCAGACAGCACGGCCCATTTTGCTCTATTGGACTCTCCGCCACGGGCAGCAATGGTCTCTGATCTTGAACATTTTGAATGCATATAATGCCCACAAATTTGATTAAATGTATATTCATTACAATATTATGAAGCACTATGTATACTCAACAGGGTCATCAACAGGTTTCTCAAGGGGTGCCAGTGGACTCAAAAGAGTACTTGAAAATATTCTTTAGTAGAACTGATAAACTTTCATTAAACCACCTGCCTGTAGATAATCATGATGTCTGTAGAAGATCTGTTGTGATTTATTCAGTGACAAACATTTCTGTAAATTATTTAGCTTAATGCTGTGCTCTGTGTTCGATTGACCCCATCCAGGGTATACCCCACCTTGTGCCCAATAGGGTCTGGGATAGGCTCCAGGTTCCCCTTGTCCCAGTAGGATAAGCGGTATTGAAAATGGATGGATGGATTTAGTTTAAGGCAAGTCATCAGGCCAGAGACTAGCTGCAGGGCTTGAGACATCACATCAGTAAGGGGAGATATTTCAGACTTTGACGGCATCCCAAATCACATACTATGACAGAATGTACTGCATTCGCTTGAGTACCTAGGCTACTGCTCGGCCGTTGATACAGTATGTATATCAGTATATGTGTATAGTATGAATACAATCTGGACATACTACATCCGCCATGTTGGCGACGTGCTGACAACTGTTCCACACAAGTCTTGTTGCATTATGGGATAGCACAGTATCTACAGTGTCCACGGGATCCATACTGCAGGATCGACATGGAAACAATAGGTCATCTGGGTATTTCCCACTTACTGTTTTATGAATACTGGGAATTTAGACATACCACTCCTTTGGCCTACTGTAGACTCTCTGGTCTGATTAGTGAACTAACGGCATGGCTTTTTTTTTTTTTTTTTTAAAGTCAGAGACGAAAACATAAAGTTTAAAGATGAGTGAACTGAGATGTGTTTATCAGATGTGTGTGTCATCAATTCAGAGTCTTCAGGACAGAGGAGTTTCTGCTTTATGGTGTCTTGTTAAGCTGCGGCTTTTGTCTTGTTCATTTCACGATCGAGAAACACGAGAGGCTACTGAGGGAACGACTCTTTATAGCTGCTCTAAATTATGAGCTAGCAGGAACTAACTTGTCTCGCAGACCTTCCATAACATTACATGTAACTCTAAATGGTTAAAAAGTACAATGTGTCATTCTTTATGTATGTGCACGCAAATCAGTATGGTATACTGTACCATCGCACCCCTCCGTCATGGATTACTTATTTATAACGGCACACCTTATGCAGTTTTATTCCTTACATTCAGTATATGCCTAGTGAGGCATATAACATCAACTTACATTTAAACTATTGGGTGACACTTTAATTAGGGCCAGTGTTCATGGCGCTACATGACACCCAGACCTGTGAAAACATTTATAAAGGTTTATTCCAATTGGAGACTGGTTGAATCAATTTTGATAAGGGCGTTTGCAGGTGTCATGTAGGCCTATGAACTCTTAAGTAGAGTGTTACCACATGACCATCTGCGTCCAGTGCAGTCATAACATAAAGTGGAATGTTTTAAGCAGAACTATTTGACCTTATAGAGCGAACCATAACATCGACCTTGCTTTACCTTTGATGTCTCCGGCTTTCTGGATGTTTCTCAGTGTATTCTCCATCTCCGTGTCGTTATTTCCAATTGAAGCAACAATGCCTATGGGAAGTCCCTGACTCCTGAGAGAGCTGGCTAGTTTGCTAGCAGTGTCGACCCATATATCCTCATTAGAGGACACGATGCCAATGTTGGCCCAACTGAAATACTTCAAAACGGAATAAAGCACCCGAGTAGGCGACGGCAAGATCCGGGCGAACGTTGGGTAGCTCTGAATTCGATCGAGCTCATAGTTGATGCAGGCCCATGAAAAAATCGCTTTATCCCAGTTCTTGCCCAGGAGCGTCGCCGCATTACAGTATCCCGGATTCCCAGGTCCGACGAAAGCGTCGGCTTCTTTTTCATAATACACAAACGTCATCAGCGCTTTTGACGTTTCGCAAGGTTCTTGGAGAACCACAAAGTCCATCGTACAGCCCAGGTCCAAACTGGCATCCCTGTTTATTCGATTAATGGCTAACTTTGAAGCCACGGCAGGTAAAGTTTTGGAATAAACGGGGTCGCAATTCCAAGGGCCGACGACCCCGACTTTAAAAATGAGGCATTGCACACAGCAGGGAAAAGTCAGAATGGCAAGAATCGTCCATAAGTTGAAAAATGGCAGCGTCGAAAGGCTGTGCTTGCTTCTCAGGACGTTACAACACGGACAGCCGGATAAGTCCAACAGTGCGCCTCCAAAATGTAGAGGAAATTGTTGCATTGTCCTCTTTTTGTATCCGTTATGATCGGTGGATTTTACACGACCATCTTGGAGGCCAGACTAAATTATAGCTGAAAGCATGAGAAAGGAATGTCGTGTTATTGCTTTTCTTTTTGTCTGACCACTTATTTCACTCTCTTTAGGTTTTGAGTTCAATCATACATGTGCACTCATCGGGTTCTGTGACCTAGAAAACAATTAACCATGTGAAAAATGAAAAGAATATAGCTGGACTTACCATTAGCACCTTGAGACAAATCCAGAAGTGATTAAGATCATATTCCTCCAGAGTTTGCTTCAGACGTTCAAACTTTTTATGACCATTTCCAAAGTTTTTTCCCCCCTCCAGACCTTCTGTGTGTTTTCCGTACACAAAAGCAGCACCATATAACTATCTCTCCAAGCGCAGCAGCAGAAAGAAACAACTTCAGCACCCAGGAGAGATCCTTAGTGCCTGCTGTTAGTAACCAGGTACACACCGTTTACACTCATCCACCTCAAACCCAAAAGACACCGACATTTTCTTGTCTCACTGGAGGCCTGTAGTCCATCAAAATCATTGTCCATTATTTTAACTCTTGAATGTTACCTCAATCGCTTTATTGTCACTTCCTCCATCCTCCATGAATTGGAAAATTTGGAGTGATATAATTGCATTAAAAACAACAACAACAAACAAACAAACAAACAAACAAACAAAAAATAAAGCCCTAGTGTTAATTTTCCTTAAGAAATAATCACACTCTCAAGTCTTTCATAGTCATTCAATTAAAGTCTTCTCAAAGTGACCCCAGGCTGTGACGTCACCGTGAGCCCCGGGTCTAATCCATACTTGGTGAGGCGCAGTGTAAGAGGATTGTAGATGAAGCTTGCGTTTATGCTTCACAGGGTTCTTATTCACCGAGAGAGCAATTCATTAACTTCGAGTAATATGTGGAAAATTATGTGCAATACATTCTGAATAACTGGTTTTGTGTGGACATGTTAATGATGTTCATGTTAATTATAACATGTGGATGTTTTCTCTTTTCAAGGAAATATGGACGTTAAATACGGATACTCAATATCAAGCCATAGCTGAATTATTCCTCGGCTGCCCCAGTGTCATGGCTGTTCTGACAATAGAGCAACGACTAAGAAAACAATCAAGAGAATTGTGTCAGTTCAAGTCGGGAATATTGCCTTTGTCAATCTGTCATATTTACTAAGAACAATAAGTACCGAAAAGTAAATGTTCCTTTCAACAAGTCGAATGTCCTGTATACATGCAAACATTTGAAATCATGCAAAAAAAAAACTCGTAAATATTAACATGTGAAACATAAATCATGTGAAACATAAAAGCACATGCACCACATGTGAAAAATGTAAATCTGAAGATAAATGAATCGTATGTGAAAAGATCATGTGAAAATAAATGATTTGCATTAATCATATGTGGAAAGAAGTGAGTTATGGAAGAAGCGCATGTGAAAATAAATGAATCGTATGTGAAAACATAATGTGAAAGTAAATGAATCATATGAATCGTATGTGGAAATAAATGAGTCACGTGAAAGAATCGCATGTGAAAATAAATGAATCGTATGTGAAAACAATGCGAAAATATATGAATCATATGAATCACGTGAAAATAAATGAATCGTATGTGAAAACATAATGCGAAAAAAAATTAATCAGATGAATCATATGAGGAAATAAATGAGTTACGTGAAAGAATTGCATGTGAAAATAAATGAATCATGTGAAAACATAATGTGAAAATTAATGAATTGTATGAATCATATGTGGACATAAGTGAATTGTGGAAGAATGACATGAAAATAAATACATTTTTATGTGAAAACATAATGTGAAAGTAAATGAATCATATGAATCATATATGGAAATAAATGAGTCACGTGAAAGAATCGCATGTGAAAATAAATGAATCATGTGAAAACATAATGTGAAAATTAATTAATTGTATGAGTCATATCTGGAAATAAGTGAATGAATCGTATGTAGAAGTAAATGAGTCAAATTAAATTAAGAAAAACAATGTGACAGCAGAATCATGTAATCATATCAAAATAAACACACATTAAAATGTATCATACACTTTTGTATACAATCATACAAGGTTTTTTTTATTATTTAATAAATCATGTAAAAAAAAACACTTGAAAAATGTCGTGTGGAAATAAATCACAGGTGAAAAATAAACACACGTAATATATTTAAAAGATGTGAACTTAAATGTGAAAATAATTGAATCAGTGGTAAAAAATCCTATTAAAAAATTGAATAAACTCACACACATACCTTACAAGTCAAAGGTAAATTTCAAATGTGAATCATGTGATTATTGAGAGGTGAAGTTCATGTTCACGGGGAGTTTAGGGATTCACATTTCTGCTCTTAAGTAAACATGTTGTCTTCAGGTTGATGTTTTGGTTTCAGTATAAAGGAGGTGTAATGTGGTGGGTGATCCCGCTGCTCCCACTGCTCTGTGCGAACAATAATTGGGCTTCGGCTTTGCCACAACAGTTCAATTGAATTAGTGCAAACGCATGTTGGGAATAATTAAAGATAACGAGGGGCCACTCTCTGGAGCTGTCCCCGGAGTTCTGGCACATTTGCGTGCGTCAGTTAAACGCCAGTGATTTGAGAAGTCTCCGAGCTCATTTACACAGAGAAGACGAGCAGACTGCTATTAGACTGGAAAAGTTTAGCTCATGTTTGGGAAGTACAAGTGCAGACTATCACGGAATTGTTCATATCAAAAACAAATTTAACCCCTTACACTCTCCGATTATTATTCGGTTTTTCATTTGAAAGCATCTTACTCGGTAACCGCAGTGAATCTGATCCGGAAAGGTGTGTAGTAATGACCTGCTGATGGGTCGTGGAAGGTTACGGAGTTATCCAGGTTCATCCATCCATCCATCCATCTTCTCATCTTATCCTTTTCAGGGTCACGGGAACCTGGAGCCTATCCCAGGGAGCATCGGGCACGAGGCGGGGTACACCCTGGACAGGGTGCCAGTCCATCGCAGGGCACAATCACATACACACTCACACACCCAGTCATACACTACGGACAATTTAGACACACCACTCAGACTACCATGCATGTGTTTGGACTGGAGGATGAAACTGGAGTACCCGGAGGAAACCCCCGCAGCACGGGGAGAACATGCAAACTCCACACACACACACACACACAGAGCCACGGTGGGAATCGAACCCCTGACCCTGGAAGTGTGAGGGGAACGTGCTAACCACTAAGCCACTAAGTCCATTCTCTTTTTATTTTCTCCTTTTTTTTTTGCAGTTTAAGTTTTTATATTTATTTTGAATGTCATATGGCCTTTTTCCAATATTCAAACGTCCAGTTTGTGCGATCCTGTGCCCACTTTATCCTCAGATTCCTATTTTCAGCTGAGAGGAGTGGAACCTGATGGGGTCTTCAACTGTTCTAATGTATCCACGTCAAGGTTTGGCATGTCATGCGTTCTGAGATGCTTTTCAGCTCATCACAGTTGTAAAGAGTGATTGTCGAAGTGACCGCCGCCTTACTGTCAGCTCAACTTCTCTGGCTTCTCTCATCAATAAGATGTTTCCACCTACAGAGCTGCAGCTCACTGAATGGTTTTTTTGATTGATGATTTCACGCATTGTGCTGCTGCTACATGATTGGCTGATTGGATCAATGTGCTGCTAAAACAGCTCTGAGTCATCATGGCATGGACTCCACAAGACCTCTGAAGGTGTGCTGTGTTATCTAGCACCAAGACATTACCAGCAGAACCTTTAAGTCCTGTAAGTTGCGAAGTTCAGAATCAGACCAGACCACCTTCTTCCATTGCTCTACGGTCCATTTCTGATGCTCACATGGCCATTGTAGGAGCTTTCAGCGGTGTACAGGGGGGTCAGCATGGGCACTTTGACCGGTTTCCAGCAACGCAACCCAATACTCAGCAAGCTGTGATGCACTGTCTGTTCTGAATCCTTTCTATCATAACCACTATTGACTTTTTCAGCAATTTGTGCTGCACTAGCTCTTTCCACAGTATTTATTGTTCCATTTATTTTTTTCACGATTCATGTTTCACGTATGATTCTTTTTCGTATAATTCATCTCTTTTCACGTGCTAATTTTTCATGTGATCACATTCTATTCACATGATGTCCAATATCTGTGAATACGGTGAAATCTAGATCATGTTTTTCACACCGTGATCATATCACTCACCACATCACATGGGAGATTTTTTTTTTTCATAAGAGTATAGCTTTCACTGAGGATTTCCAGATACAGAATGGAGTGATGTTATCATGTAATTTTGTCACTTTGGGGTGATTACTTGTGCTGGATAGAGAGAGAGAGAGAGAGAGAGAGAGAGAGAGAGAGTGTCTGTATGTGTGAGAGAATTCAGCAGGAACACAATGTCTCCTTCGCGTTGACCCCATATTCAATAAGCTTCTGAGCCTCTTAGACCTTCCACCTCGACGACCTGGGACCAGAAATAGTGTCTGGGAAGCGCACACTCAGCACCCAGAGCGAACGAGGCTGCCATAACACTCACACGCTGTTCACAATCAATCTCCACTACACACTGATACCCAATTACTGATTAATATAGCATTTCATTTACTCAAATTTAATTTAGACAAACAAATACATATTTTAAATAACAATACTATTACTGTATCAGTATCAGTATCACTATTATTATGTTGTAATAATTTTATGCATATATAATGCTTTAATAATATCACTATCAGCAGTAATCTTAAATCAGCTTCATGCACTGTGTGTGTGTGTGTGTGTGTGTGTGTGTGTGTGTGTACTCGTCACACTGCGGTGAACTTGCACGTTTCCTGTATTGCCATCTAGTGGATGCAAACACTTTTCACACAGCTGAGGTGTGAGTCGTCAATGGACTTCTCCTAAGAAGTCCTTTGGACTTCTCCTATAAGTGTTCTCCTCATGCAGTAGGGGTCTCCGCTCCCAGTCCAAAGACATGCATGGTAGGTTATTTGACGTGAACATGTACAGGTGCTGGTCATAAAATTAGAATATCATCAAAAAGTTGATTTATTTTAGTAATTCCATTCAAAAAGTGAAACTAGTATAATGTATTCATTCATTACACACAGACTGATATATTTCAAGTCTTCATTCCTTTTCATTTTGATGATTATAACTGACAACTAATGAAAACCCCAAAATCAGTATCTCAGAAAATTTAATATTACTTAAGATCAATACAAAAAAAGGATTTTTAGAAATGTTGGCCAACTGAAAAGTATGAACATGAAAAGTATGAGCATGTACAACACTCAATACTTAGTTGGGGCTCCTTTAGCCTGAATTGTGGCATGGAGTCGATCAGTCTGTGCCACTGCTCAGGTGTTATGACAGCCCAGGTTGCTCTGATCGTGGCCTTCAACTCTTTCTGCATTGTTGGGTCTGGCGTATCGCATCTTCCTCTTCACAATACCCCATAGATTTTCTATAGGGTTAAGGTCAGGCGAGTTTGCTGGCCAATTAAGAACAGGGATGCCATGGTCCTTAAACCAGGTACTGGTAGCTTTGGCACTGTGTGCAGGTGCCAAGTCCTGTTGGAAAATGAAATCTGCATCTCCATAAAGTTGGTCAGCAGCAGGAAGCATGAAGTGCTCTAAAACTTCCTGGTAGACGGCTGCGTTGACCTTGGACCTCAGAAAACGTAGTGGACCAACACCAGCAGATGACATGGCACCCCAAATTATCACTGACTGTGGAAACAGTACACTGGACTTCAAGCAATGTGGATTCTGTGCCTCTCCTCTCTTCCTACAGACTCTGGGACCTTGATTTCCAAAGGAAATGCAAAATTTACTTTCATCAGAGAACATAACTTTGGACCCCTCAGCAGCAGTCCAGTTTTTTTGTCTTTAGCCCAGGCGAGACGCTCCTGACGCGGTGTCTTGTTCAAGAGTGGCTTGACACAAGGAATGCGACAGCTGAAACCTATGTCTTGCATACGTCTGTGCGTGGTGATTCTTGAAGCACTGACTCCAGCTGCAGTCCACTCTTTGTGAATCTCCCCTACATTTTTGAACGGGTTTTGTTTCACAATCCTCTCCAGGGTGCGGTTATCCCTATTGCTTGTACACTTTTTTTCTACCACATCTTTTCCTTCCCTTCGTCCTCTATTAATGTGCTTGGACACAGAGCTCTGTGAACAGCCAGCCTCTTTAGCAATGACCTTTTGTGTCTTGCCCTCCTTGTGCAAGGTGTCAACGGTCGTCTTTTGGACCGCTGTCAAGTCAGCAGTCTTCCCCATGATTGTGTAGCCTACAGAACTAGACTGAGAGACCATTTAAAGGCCTTTGCAGGTGTTTTGAGTTAATTAGCTGATTAGAGTGTGGCACCAGGTGTCTTCAATATTGAACCTTTTCACAATATTCAAATTTTCTGAGATACTGATTTTGGGGTTTTCATTAGTTGTCAGTTATAATCATCAAAATGAAAAGGAATGAAGACCTGAAATATATCAGTCTGTGTGTAATGAATGTATACATTATACTAGTTTCACTTTTTGAATGGAATTACTGAAATAAATCAACTTTTTGATGATATTCTAATTACATGACCAGCACCTGTATGTGATTGGCATCCTGTCCAGGGTGTTCCCTCCACTAATATTGGCACCCTTGGTAAATATGAGCAAAGAAAGCTGTGAAAAATTGACTTTATTTTTGAACCTTTTGATCTTTTGTTCTCATGGATATCAAACAATTGCCAACAAAACACGGGGTTTTTGTTACATCTAGGTGCGCAACAATTATTTGCACCCCTAAGGCAATTTTTCACAGTTTTCTTTTCTCATATTTACCAAGGGTGCCAATATTAGTGGAGGGCACTGTATGTATAAGTCCCAGGACATTCCCTTTTTTGCGGCCAAATCCAATAGTTTACTTTTAATCGTTCAATTTAATACATTAAACTAATCTCTGTAATCGGTGCAACTACAATTGTAAAGTATTATAATAAAGCTGACTTCAGTCATTTTTGCCTCACGGAGTCTTACAGCTGTCAAGGGGAGGTGAACTTTTAAAAAGGGCCATTTAGGTGTACAGACTTCTAATCAAAATGTTTGTAACTTTACAAAAGAGGGCAGCTTTAAAATGTGTTCAGCTCACTCAAAAACGTTCTGTCTGTAAATTCTGATTTCCTCGAATGTCATGCGGCACAACCGACAACAAATAATTTATCATGGAAGTTGATCTTCATCAATGTCACGTAATAAAAAAACATTACCGTCAAAACATGGACACCCTGTCTGTATGATATTCCTGGGGTTCACTTTGAGAAGCACACGCCCAGGAAATCTTCCTTCGACACTCACCGGCCACTTTATTAGCAATACCCATATGCCTGCTCGTTCATGCAATTATCCAATCATGTGGCAGCAGCTCAATGCATGCAATGCTGATCCTCTGGGATGTTCATGCGCAAAAGTATCTAGAGTTTACACAGGGTGTCGACAGGAAGGCAATGGCAACTCAAATTACAACTCTTTACAACTGTGCTGAAGAGAAAAGCGCGTCAGAAGATACGGCACATCGAACCTTGAGGCGGATGGACCACGACGTCAATCAACTCATAAAGAAAGAGTAGATCTCAGTAGCGTTAGCAATGTCTCGACACACTTTCAATAGGAAGTATGGCGCTTGCATCATCGCATCATCCTTCAGCAGACCACAGCACATTTTATAGCAGCTGTCCATAATGAATGTGAAAGCTACACGTAAGAGGGCACTAAACATCCTCTAAGTATCCATTATATCAATAAATACAGAATAAAAGTGAGTACGGAGCTCGAGGCACGGTGGCATCATTAAAGACCTCAGCAGACCTCAGCACATTTTGTGAGTAAGCACATCTTCACTCCCTGAAGCCACAGATCAGATCTATACATCAACAACTCCGTGCTCTGTGAGAATAAATGGCCACCATATTGGGCTGACAATGTGGTACAGTTAATGGAAAAAGCATGGGAATGTCAGGAAGTGTGCACTAAAGTGAAAAGGATGTGCATGAATGGCACTCGGTTCAATCAGGACCTAAAATAAATAAATAAATACATACATAAATACGACAAGTGTTGTTGCACCAAAGGCCACAAGAGGGCAGAGACGTCATGTTCATGTGGAATTGTATACATTTCAACTCAACAACTGTTAATCGACTGTGTATGGTTTATATATGGTTTTTATATATTAAAAAAAAAACTGTGACATTTCACAGGTGAAGGATGTTGTGCCAGCGGGAAATCTACAGACGCAATGCAAAATCAGACCAGGTTCACCGAATTTGTAAGGAAATGCACACTTACCACAATAACACGAACCGTTCGTAACTTTTCATATGAGCGGGTCAAATCAAATCAAATTTGCAATCAGAAGACCGTGCTTTCATGGCCAGGGGTGAAAAGGGTACAGATAAAGGATGCTTAAGAAAATGTTCTCCACCAGGTACACGGCTTTCTGGTTTCTCGGTAACACGACGAGCTGCGTTTTCATCCCGACTTTTATTACATGAGAAACTGAACTCGTTCACAGCTCTCACGATAAGCTAGCGTTAACTGACATTGGCACTGATGATAAGGATCACGATGTGTAGCTAACCACATTTCATTTCCATTAATCGCTTTACAAAGTTGTGCAGAGGTGACAAAGTCAGCCTTTTGCCACTGATAGCATCCTTTTGCTAATGCTAGCTAGCTAGCTGTCTTTGTAGTTCAGCGAGAAATGCGTTGAGAATAACGAGTGTTTTTGTTTGTTAGTCAGCGACACTGGCGAAGGTAGCCAGACTGAGCACTGAGGAGTTGCGAAGAGCCTAGATTAGCGCCGATCGGTTCGTGAACCGCTTTGCCTCGCTGCGTCTGCGGCCGTTTGCGCTGATATTTCGAGTTGTTTCTCTGCTTTCACTCCGAGTTTTTTCTATACCACTTCTCATACTGTAAACGACTCAGCCATGGTTGTTTTCGTAGCAGGAGTAAATTTACACGGCGAAAGCTACTTCTGGCAGCAAAACCCGAAAGTGTGAAAAGAACCCATTCTGTGACGATTGGAATTGACCCGTTAACAGTCTGCACTAGTTCTAACTCCACCCATTATGTCCCTGTTTGTCACGAACGGTGGCGTGTTAGGAAGAGGAACCAAACGATTCACCTGGCAAAATGACAAAATTGCCATGTCGTTTCTAACCACACCGCGGTCTGGAGTACAGCGTAAATATATAATCTTGTTTACAGGATGAGAAAGGAAAAAAGGGAGGGCGGACTAAAAGCTCTTTTCTCTCTTTCAAGTTCATAGAGGCTTTCTAACAGACTAATGGTGTTGAGCCCCGAGGGGCCGAGTCTCTAGTTGCTTCGTGGACGGGGCCGAATGATTGCTGTGTGTTTCGTGCACTGCATGTCCTTCGGTCTGGATTGTTCCTCTGCAGGTCTTTCACTTCCATTTGCTTTCATCAGCATGAATATCCTCAAGGACAGCTGTCCATACCAATACATGCTTTTCATTTCAGAGGTCAATACACAGAACATTGACCATTTGGAGATGCAATTTCAACCCCACGATCGTCCCTTTCACCTGTCATCAGTGTGATATTATATGGTTTCTTTCTCTCCTGCTCTCTCTCTCTCTCTCTCTCTCTCTCTCTCTCTCTCTCTCTCCCCGGCATTCACTTTGTCTCCATCCTGACATATCTCAGGTTGTAAGATGACCAAGTGCAGTCTTCCTTTGCTAAAGCAGCTCAGCCTCTGAACCGAACCGAGGATATGACCAGTGAAGAGTAAATGGCTTTCCAAGTATTCTCCTCCCTGTCTCTTTTCTATTCAGCTGTAAAAGGCTGTCCACTCCGGACCCCTGAATTATACATTATTCCATCAGGACTGCAGCAGGGAAACGATATCTCTTCAGCGTTAATGGAAGGCCACATTTTTATGATTCTTGGAAACGTTTTTTTCATTCACTTACGCTACTGTTTCGGACACATCGGATCTGTGGAATTGTCTGAAATGTCTTCGATGTCAACTATCTTGAATCTCAAACAGGACCATTTTCAGTTGTAGAGGAAAGTCTGAAGGAAGCTGGTTGATTTTCTCTTTCTGCTCAACAAAAGGCTCACGTTAGCAGATACGCCGTATAATTAGAGCATCTAATGTTAAAAAAAAAAGAAAAAAACACTCTTAGTGAAGATTTAATGCTGAAACTGTGCACTAATGCGGGATTTAGACCCAAGATACAATTTGTGTAATTTTGCATTATAAATATAATTCAACGACTCAGAATAGTCTACATTCCAATTACATGTTATGATGTCACAACCTCAGTTTAGGATCTTGTAGCCTAATTAATTAAGGTGCACACACAATTATAAATACGGCCCTTAGGAAAAAAAATATTGCATAGTTAAGTGTTCTTAGCTTCTTCACAGAGTACCAGAGAACCTTCTGTTTTGGGTTCTACTTGGAACCTTAAAGGGTTTATACAGAAGGTCACGTTAACCTTTTTTGTTTGTGTTGGCACTTTAATAATTATTTTTTCACGTTTTGGTTAATCAGCACTCATGGGTATTTATAGTCATTGTCTGCACTGTTTCCTTGTCTTAGACTTTTGTCATTCATGTCTCTATGTTTTGTTGCATGCCTCAGTGTTTTGCCAAGTTGTCTTAGTGTCTTTGTTTTGTAGTACGTTTGATTTAAATAAATGTTTATATCTGCACTTGCTTCGGCCTCGACCTTGCTTTGTGACAGAACGAAAGACCAATTATCGGAAGCAGCAGATCGCCAAGATGGATGCCTGGTTTGCAGCATATGCGAAGTGGTATAGAGGACTGGTGAAGCAAGGAAGAAAGACAGATGAGCTACTCGCTCAGAATGACCGCATGCTCGGGATACCGCGGCGGGACAGACCATGCACTAGGCCACACCCGGCGTTCATAAAGGACTACGAGGGAGGGGGAGTCTGTGGTCGGGGCTGAGACCAACTCCCACCCTCCCTCCCATATTATGGTTCTCGCTCAGCCGTCATGTTCAGTGGAGGACGTCGCTCTGCCTCCACGTTACGTGAGAGACGTTGCTCCATCTCCTACCGGAATCAAGGATTCCCCACTATTCAGCTACCTCAAGGTCGCTCAGCCATCATGTTCAGTGGAGGACGTCGCTCTGCCTCTACGTTACGTGAGAGACGTCGCTCCATCTCCTACCGGAATCAAGGATTCCGAACTGTTCAGCTACCTCAAAGTCGCTCAGCCTTCTTGTTCAGCTGAGGTCGTCGCTCAGCCTTCCTGTTCAGCTGAGGTCGTCGCACAGCCTTCCTGTTCGGCTGTGGACGTCGCTCTGCCTTCCTGCTCGGCTGTGGATGCCGCTTTGCCTTCCTACTCGGCTGTCGACGTCGCTCTGCCTTCCTGCTTCACTGAGGACGTCACTCTGCCTCCATGTTCCGCTAAAGACGTCGCTCCTTTTCTTTGCTGCGTTCAGTATGTTGCTCCCCCGTCCTGCTCCACGGAGGACATCGTTCCCCTCTCATGCTCCACGGAGAGCATCGTTCCTCCCTTGGGCCTCATGGAGAACCTCGCTCCTCTCCCTGGCCTTGCAGAGAACCTCACTCCCCCCTTGAACCTCGTGGAGAACTTTGCTCCCCCCTTGAACCTCGTAGAAGTACAAAGTAGGACCATCTATTGCAATGATAACCTTAACCATCCAAGGAACCCTTGAGGAACCATTTTTTACCCTCCTAAGAGTGCAGTTTGCATGTCCCTAAAACTTCTAGAACGTTTTAATTCACCACCATTGGAATTATCTTCTTACATGAAGATCTTAAGAAAGGACACTTCCAGAAAACTATCCCAGAAAACATGGTGAGAATGCCTCCAAGACCGTTCATTTTGTCTGTGATTCAATACTGGGTGCATGCTGTGTTTCCATCCGAAATGCCAAATATGCTAAACTGAAAAGTTACCCTTTTGTTCAAACCAAAATCTGTCCGATAGAATGAGGTGCTTCGCGCTGTTAGCGCATTTATACCATCTGAACCTGTTTAGTTTTTATTGTTCTAATATATTCTAATAACGTCTAATCTAATAAATCTAATCAGGCGCTTTTAGAACATTGTACGAAAATGGTCATGGTAGCATGTTATGGTAACAGCCTGACCTGTTGAATGTCCTGATGACATCATGTGAGGTGGATATCCCTACAGATAGCTTATAAATCACCCGACAGCTCTGTTTTCAGAGGTGTGAATTCAGATGCTGTGGGTTTACATATCTGCTCCACTCTCGCTAACAAACAGTGCATCTTTCTGATTTGGTGCTCTATTTGTTTGCCTTCCTCTTCCTACATGCTTATATATTCTTAGCTGGAGTAGAGAGACTGTCGTGATCGCGCTCCTCCACCTCACTGTTCTATTTTAGAGCTAAGGCAAAAGCACCCGCTGGCCTGGAAGCTCACGTCTCTACTCCTGCAACTCCGACTTGCTTAATTTATTCTGCATGGTCCTGGGAGTATTTCTGGTAACACTTTCTATGAAGGCTATATGTATAATGGCCTATGAATAGATTCATAACATGGCTCTGGAACAGTGTGGTTAGTGGCGTCAGGACGTTCGTGTGTAAATTCAGCAGTTGCATTATTCATGTGAGAATCAATATTTATAAACCAAAGAATAAGCGAGCGTTAAAACCAGGAAACATGCCACTCGGAAAACATTACTTGAACTCATGATGCGATTTTTACATCGAGACAAACAGACAGGAGAAATAGACACACTAAGCAAGGGCCTGACACAGAACAGGTGAACACATTAGGATGATCAACCAATGACTGGACATGGGTGGAGCCAGAACAGAGACAAAAGCACATGGCATGAGACAAAGACAAAAGCACATGCCAGGAAACACATCATGCTCTGAGAGCATTATTGACAGATGTCTGATATTATAACTTAATTATAATAGCTTTTAAGCTGTATCTGTGAGTTGCAAGTAAAGTGTGTCTCCTCCACCCTCACCAGTGTGTAGCATCCACTGGGATGATGCCAGAACGCCCAGCACACACCAGCTATTAGTGGAGAGAAGAGGACAGTGATGTAACCTATTCAGGGATGAAGATTATTAGGTAGATAAGGGCCAATGACAGGATTTCACCTGGACACAAGGGTTATACCCCTACTTTTTACGAGATAGGTTTTTTAACGACCACAGAGAGTCAGGACCTTGGTTTAACATCTCATCCGGAAGACAGGGCTGTTTTTACAGTATAGCGTTCCAGTCACTATACTGGGGCATTAGGCCCCACACAGACCACAAGGCGAGTGCCCCCTGCTGGCCTCACTAATACCACTTCCAGCAGCAATCTTAGTTTTCCCCAGGAGGTCCTATCTAGGTACTGACCAGGCTCAACCCTGCTTAGCTGGTTTTCAGTGGGAAACCAGGCGAGAACTGCAGGCGAGATGCCTCGGGCAATATCATGGATATAAACTCCGGCACTGGAAATGATCGTAACACTTTCTACAAAAGTCATAGTTATAATGAACTACGAACATGCTCATATCTTGTTATAAAGCACGCATAAGGTATTGTACACATTGTAAAAATTATTTATGAAAACGCATATTACATTCTCGCTATATAATAATATTTATTATGTATTATGACTTGTTAACATGATACTTTAAAAGTAGTGATCATTACATATTATAACACTATTATCAAAGAAAAACAAGCCATTCTAAACTGGGGCCAGAATTTCCCCAAGCGTGGATATAACAGTGTTATAAACAGTGTTCCTAAGGCATTCCTGTAACCATTTATAAACATTGCTATAAATTGTAATGTCTTTTCCTAAATAAATTCATTCAATGTGTTATGAATGCATTATAACATGTAATTAATGTACTCATAGGTCATTGTATATAGAAAGGCTTACCAAAAGGATTCTAAATATATCAAGTCAGGAAATTTGCTTGCTAAACTGAGCTTAAATATCAGGTCATTCGTTCGAGTGTTTTTAAGCGAAAGCACCCTGAAACCATTTCCCATTTCACCTGCTGAAATTCACCTGGAAAACACGTTCACACTGCTCTCCTGGGGCAAAAAGTGGAACGAAAGAGTAAAATGAAGGCTGAGCTGGAAAGTGGCAGCTGGGTCATTAAAGACCTGTCCGTGGCAGGAGTGCTCCGAGTTGCACCTATCTGTCAGAGGGAGAGATGTGTTTTCAGCTCTGCAAGTGTGAGACGGCCCGGAGCACCGCTCGGGAGATGACACTGTCACTCACTGTCAGCGAGGCTCATTCACCGTGTCATTTCCTGCTGGATGGAGGAGACAACTGGAAGCACGCTTCCTTGATATGGAGCAAATGAATGATATTGCAGGGTTGATAAGATCGCTGGGAGTAGAGTTCTGGTTTCAAAGTGCTGATGCAAACAGATGCGGCCGTGCCTATGGAGATAAAACGCAGGTTCAAGTTCAAAACTGACAGGCTCAAACGACAAGAAACTGTCATTTATTATGAGAATTTTGTTAGACTTCCTTAAATTTGAGAATTGGAAATATAATATGTATGACAAAGTAGTTCCCGATGTCACTTCATAGCCGCTATAAACATTTAATAAGAAGTTAATAAGATGAAAGCACGACTTGTTAAATGAGAAACCGCAAAACGTCCATGTCCTGAAGACTTTTCCATGACTGAAAGCACTGACACTGGAGACTCCTTCCACAAATGTTAAATAAACAGAACAGAAAACAGAGAAGGTAAACCATATCAACATTGAAATTTGTTAAATAACAACACATTCTTAAAGCTGTTTATTATGGGGTGGGTCGACAATACAATTAACCTGGGTAAAGTGTTACTATAGAAACGATATGTGATGCATAAATACAAACCTACATTACTGTCAGAGCTGCAATTAATCAACACCTTCTGGCCAATCAGAATCATACGGAAGCCCGTTTCCACCACAGAGGGCAAAAAAATTGCGACTTTATATCTCAGATATATTTATATCTTTTTTCCTCGCATTTACGAGTTCATCTCGCACAATTTTGAATATTTTTCTCACCATTTTGAGTTTACATCTCACAATTCCTGACTTTTTTTTCTAGCAATTTAAACATTTAATTAATGCAGTACCTGAAATGTGACTAACGTCAGCAAAGAGTGTGCACTAGCGTCTGGTTTTCCTTGTTTTGACTAGCGGATGAGCGTTGTTCTTACTCTATATAGCCTATTTATAGAGAATGTTTGATGCTTTGTCTGTGCATTCTTTATAACTCGCTTAAGTGTCAAGGGGATTTCTAAACTGGGATTTCTAAACTGAAAAAAAAATGCAGAATTGTGAGAAGTAAACCCGTAGTTGCGGGAAATGAAATCAACATGAGCTCGCAATTGTGAGAAAAAAGTCAGAATTGCAAGATGTTCATTAAAAATTGCAAGAAATAAAGTCAGGATTGCGAGATGGAAACTCATAA
Source organism: Ameiurus melas (assembly GCA_012411365.1). NCBI lineage: Eukaryota > Metazoa > Chordata > Actinopteri > Siluriformes > Ictaluridae > Ameiurus > Ameiurus melas. The sequence goes on along the minus strand of CM022759.1, from coordinate 30,772,678 downwards.
ATGTGAGAAAAAATTTAGAATTCCATCCATCCATCCATCTTCTACCGCTTACTCCCTTCCAGGGTCACGGGGAACCTGGAGCCTAGGGAGCATCGGGCACAAGGCGGGGTACACCCTGGACAGGGTGCCAGTCCATCGCAGGGCACAATCACACACACACTCACACACCCATTCATACACTACGGACACTTTAGACACGCCAATCAGCCTACCATGCATGTCTTTGGACTGGGGGATGAAACCGGAGTACCCGGAGGAAACCCCCGCAGCACGGGGAGAACATGCAAACTCCGCACAGACACACAGGGCCACGGTGGGAATCGAACCCCCGAACAATTGTGAGATTTAAACCCGTAATTGCGAGAAAAAAGTCACAATTGATAGATTTACAGTAAAGTCGCAATAGTGAGATATAAAGTCACAATTACCTTTTAGAATATTTTTTCTCCGTAGCCGCAACAGGTTGCCATAGAATCGAGAATTCAACCGTACTGTGGTATTAAAATTGTTTAATACAGAAAGAACAGTCCACAAAAATACGCCTGATCTCATGAGAAATTCTAATTCACGAGGGTGTCCTAACCCTAATACTAACCCAAACATTTATACATTTTCATCTAACTTTGGGAATTAGTACGAAATTGCAAGCGCGAGACCACTTCGAGACACACACTGCTTCGACAAACACAATGTACGGTGTGCCCTCTCATATTCTTGCCAAAGTTGTATTTTACCATTCCTGCAAAGATTAACACATTTTTTCCACCACACTGCTCCAACATGGAGTGTATTTATAGAACGCGGTGTAAAAGGAGGGTGAGAGGAGTGCTTTATGTTACTGTCATTAGCATAGCTATCTGTGTGAAGCTGGCCGGCCACCTGTCAGCAGATAAATAACACCCAGCAGTGCATGGCTGCTTGCATATTGTATATTGACAGTGACATATCTTTGCCGCAGTTGATAACAGTTAGGGACGCATGACTAATCAAGCTCACAGCTGCGGAATTCTCTCTCAGCGTTTGTGTGCTAGGATGGTGTATATTCGCCAAATTTAAAAGGTTTCCTCAACATTCTTTTATTTATTTATTGGGAAACAGGAAATCTGGCTGCTCAGTACGATAAGCAGAGCTCTACAAATAATTAAACACACTAATCTGCTTGAACAGCGCTTATGAAGGAGCAGATGTTATTTTCATCAATGAAATTAACACTAAGCTTAAAGAAGTGGTCCCATAGGACAGAGAACTTTTATTTATTTATTTATTATTTATTTATCCGTTTTAATTGCGTTTTTAAGACTAATTTGAATTGAGCAACTTGTCAGACTTGAATATAACCTAATTAAATAGTCATAATGCTTTACAATATGTCATGTATCATAAATAACCTGTTATAATGCCGGCAAAAGTCTGTATAAATGCTCATAAGTAGTGATAGTTTTTTTTTTTTGGGATGTTTTAAACGACTCCTTTAATCAAAATCTGACGTTTTCGTCTTAAATATATAACTTAAGTCATTTACTTCAAAGTCTATATATATATATATATATATATATGTATATGTATATACACCTTCTTGTGTAGAAGTATAGGAGATACCATGTTGACATATTTGTTTACATCCATCCATCCATTCATCTTCTACCGCTTGTTCCTGCTTCAGGGTCGCGGGGAACCTGGAGTCTATCCCAGGAAGCATCGGGCACAAGGTGGGGTACACCCTGGACAGGGTGCCAGTCCATCACAGGGCACAATCACATACACACTCACACACCCATTCATACACTACGGACAATTTACCAAGCTGCCAATCAACCTACTATGCATGTCTTTGGACTGGGGGAGGAAACCGGAGTACACGGAGGAAACAGCACGGGGAGAACATGCAAACTCCGCACACACATGGCCCCGGTGGGAATCGAATCCCGGACCCTGGAGGTGTGAGGCGAACATGCTAACCATTTTGTAAAAAATGAAACTAGCATTTGGGTTGAAAAACAACCCGCTTCCTGGGTTAAAATGAACAACCCGCTTCCTGGGTTAGTTTACCCCAAAATGTGCTCTGTCCTCAATTTACGCAGCCGTTGGAGTAAGTTTTTAACCCAGTGTTTTTTTTTTGTTGTTTTTTTTTTTAAGTGTGTATGCATGCACTATGCACAGTGCATTATGGGAAGATACAGTGCTGATATAATGTGCTATAAGCCCCATTTTTAACGCGCCGTTTTAACCATTTATTGACAACTGTATTATAAACAAAGCTACAAACTGTAATGCCTTTTCATAAATAATGATAGTATTGTGCTTTATGAATGCATTATAACTGGCTTTGCTCTTAATCCTTCCCTAAAAAAATCAGACTGCTAAATAGCTGAAGTGCTAACTGCAGGTCCCTTATGTACAGAGGCTGTAAAGTTAGCTTGAACACAGTATAAATTGATACGAATGCATTTGCACTTTTAAGACCCACTTTGCGAAAGAGATTGTTTTGGAAGATGTGTCTGGAAAATATTTATGAGCATGCTACAGCCTGGTTATAGCGAAGGCACGTGCATTGCAGATGAGTGCACGGCGGCCTTTTTTATTCGGGGAAGGGATTTTTATTTTTTCATTTTTTATTTAAAAACACGGGTTTGTGAAAACGCCAGGTCTTCTGCAGGATCAAAGGAAGAGGTTGTTGACAGCCCTGGAATTTAGGAGATAACATTTAAGCCGAGGCCGTTCGTTAAAGGCGAGTAAGGCATGGTGCAGAGCCATTAGTCATCGTGAAGCTTAAATGAATGTACTGAACTCCATGCGTATCTATATTACTTCAAACAAATGATCTAACAAAAAAGCCTGGCATATAATCCATTTTCTTATAGTCATATTTGTTTTGGTGCTGAATTGAGTGAGAGTGAGAGTCCCCTATGATCAAGGAATGACGAATAAACATAAAACTAGTGCAATTCATTTCATTATCAGATTGTTTCAGTATGAGTGTTATTTGTTGTTATGTTCTGTCTCTGGTGACTGTTGTGCTGAGTTCTTCTGAAAGACTGAGCACTGTGGGGTAAAAATTAAAAACTTGAATTGAAAATAAAATAAAGAAGCCCCTACTGTGACCTACCCTTCTACCAGGAGTAACTCCTTTCCATTCTCATGGGCGTACTTACATATATAAACCACTTCAGGAAGTCTACACTGCTGCTACCAGGACCTCTCTGGACACTTTCGGCACGTTCTACAATGTTATCATGTGAACATGGTGATCATTTCCGAACAGCTTCGCCAGTCAGTGTTAAAGATGGGTTCCTTAAGGAATACCTCCATGATATATAGTAAAGCAGCTCTGGTTGCTAGAAGGAGTGAAATAGAAATAGAAGGGTTCCTTGGTGATTTTTAGACATGCCAATCAGCCTACAACGCATGTCTTTGGACTGAGAGACGAAACCAGAGTAGTATAGAGGAAACCCCCAAAGCACGGTGAGAACATGCAAGCTCCGCCCATACAGGGACGAATCCCCAACCCTGAAGGTGCGAGGCGAACATGGTAACCACTCAGCCACCGTACCCCCGTATCTCTCATCAGTTTGTTAATTCAGTGGAGATTTGTTTCTTGAAGCAGTCTCTCTCTCTATTGCTCTGCCTGGTTTTTAATACTGAGTTTAATTTCATTTTGCCAATCCTATGTTTACTCTCACAGTCAGAGCACTAGTTTGTACAGCATAACCTTGGGGAAGAAATATAATTTGTCTGAGATTTCTAACGAGACACTTGATAAAGTTTGGGGTGATTTAAACCGATGAAGTTTTCCTATAAACATAGCTCTGCCCATGGGTCTTCCGTAACCGTGTCACAAAGGAAATCAACAGAGCGCAATTACTGCACAAAGATTTATTTATTTTTATTCTTTATTAAGCCTATAAGGAATGCTAATTACTTAACTCTCGGAGTGGAAAATTTTTGAATGGAAATCATTTCCCGGCTTTAAGTGGGTCAATTAGGATGGGAAATAATGCGAGGCAGGTTCTGAGAAGTAAAGCTATTCTACCCCGGTCCTATTGCAGATGGATAATGGATGATCAGGACACTGAGTGATGGACACACGGTACGCTGAGGACAATCAAAGTACCACTGGGATCTTTCCATTCCGTCACAAGCAGCTCTGTAAACAGTTATGAGAGAAGTTCGACCAGAATAACATGGACAGTCATGGACTGGCTGCTGTAAATATTTCATATGGAGATAATCTCATCTCCGACATGTTATATATGTTCATGGTGTCACATCTTACAGCAAGAGTTTATGAGGGGAAAGCAGTTTACACTGTAGTTTTGATGTGTGAGATAGAGCAAGATGAGAATGAAGCATTTCTCTCATGTAACTGTAATATCAAACAATCTGGAGGGCAAAAGAAATACTTTCATAAGAAGCGCTTTGTTTATTATTACTTTCTCTTTCTTATTCTCAGCTTTGTATGTTTGAGGTTTAGTTTTCATATATATACATATATATATATATATATATATATATATATATTTTTATATATATATATATATATATATATATATATATATATATATATATATATATATATATATATATATATATATATATGTATATATATTTGTTTTGTTTTGTTTTGTTTAATGAATTTGTCCACTGGTTGCCAGTTATTTCAGAGCTCCAATCCCTAACCCAAACCCAAGCCTGATTGGCGGATATCACCTATCCTTGATCTCTCGCACATGGTACATGTCAGCTTGCTTGCCGTGAATACAGTGCAGCATCTGAACGTTTTCGGTTCTGTTACTTTCTCCTTTCATTGGTAGTAGGTGTTATGAGCTTGGTGCAATCGTTCTCCTCAGGTGAGCGCCCTGTAGGTATTGGAACACAGAGTATTTCACGTATTTCGGAGTCCAGAGAAAGGGTCAAATCGCAGGCAGGTAATCGATAATAGCTTTCGAAAACCACAGGAAGGAGTCGGAACCAGGAAACAACGCACGCTAAAGAACAACACGCAGAAATACATAATATTATTAGCAAGATTTTGCTGTGAGACATCGATACGAGGGAATAAATAACCAAACTATTTATGGTGAAACACAGAACAGGTGAACACAATTGGAGAACAAACCAATCACAGGACAGGGGGCGGAGACAGGACCAATATCAAAGCAAAAGCACATGAAAGTGCATTTCTTACGAACCCGGACACATTCAGAAAGAAGCACACCATGCCAAAGTGTTCAAAATGGCACCCAAAACAGTGATTTCCATGTCTATGTACATTTTACACCTTCCCTTATTTCAGAATGTCCATATGTTAGGTTAATGAACAGGAAGGAACTGTACACGTCATAGAAAATGTACTAAAGCTTCATGAATGTGTTGTTAGCAAAAACAATATATAAATAAATAATGACTTGGTAGAGAAAGTTACTGTAGCAATTCATAGTAAATACATCCTCTAATGATATTTCACAGGTTTGGACATCAAATCCTCCAGCATTGCTCTATAAAAAATGCATGCGATGGTTATGAATATGTTATGAAGGCCCGATATAGATACCGATCCAATTAAGTGTCACCGATTTTATTAGGACATGTATAATGTCACCTAAATGTGTCTGGGAATTTCTGCGAAAATTGTGAAAGCCACAGTGCTCATCTCGTGCATGTCTGATAGCTGTGCTGCTAAATTGAGCTGGCGGAACGTTCCATCTCCAGGGAACACACACGTTAATATTCATGAGTGTATGTTTACGTTTGAACACTTCAAATAACAAGGACCTGCTGCTTTTGCCACACAAACAATATAATATATGATAAAGCCCATTTTACATAAGATTTAACGCCAGAGGAAAATCAGGATGCTGGTTCCTATTAAAAATGACTGAAGTAGCAGGTGATGAGCTCTGTAAATACATCTGAAATGGAATGTTCAACAAGCACATATGGGCATGTGGCCATGTGTCCACATAATTTTGACCATACAGCGTAGTTTAGGAATGTCAAAGAAACTTATAAACTGTTCATTAACCATTTATAGATGATCAAAATATGATTATAAACATTTATTAACCCTATTAACAATGAGATACACCCCATTCTTGTTCAACAAGTTTGTTTAAATCATTGAATTTGGTCATGACTGTAATGTGCTTCTCTCTCTTTCATTAGGTCAGTGCTTAAATCAGTGAATTCTTTCGATCATGACACAAATAATGCTCCTCTCTTGTTCAGTGGGTCAGTGTTTGATTCAATGAGTCCTTTGAGTTAAGGCCAGGATTTGTTTACATTGAAGTGGGTCAGTGTTTGAATCAGTGACTCCTTTCAGTCAAGACCAAGATTGGCACCGCTGTCGTTCTCAGTGGATCAGTGTTTGAATCAGTGACTCCTTTGAATCCTGACCGTGTTGGCTCCTCTCTTGTTCAGCGGGTCAGTGTTTGATTCAGTGTCCTTTGAGTCAAGGCCAGGATTTGTTTGCATTTAAGTGGGTCAGAGTTTGAATGAGTGAATCATTTTGGTCATGATCAATATTCGATTATCTCTAGTTCAGTGGATCAGGGTTTGAATCAGTGACTCCTTTTGGTCATGACCAAGCTTGGACTCTCTCATTCTCAGTAGATCAGTGTTTGAATCATTGACACCTTTCGCCCATGACCAAGCTTGGACTCTCTCATTCTCAGTGTTTGAATCAGTAAATCTTTTCAGTCATGACCAAGATTCGCCTCTCTCTTGTTCAGTGGGTCAATGTTTAAATCAGTGAATCATTTTGGTCATAACCAAGATTCGTTTTTCTCTTGATCAGTGGATCAGTGTTTGAATCAGTGACTCCTTTTGGTCATGACCAAGCTTGGACTCTCTCATTCTCAGTAGATCAGTGTTTGAATCAGTGAATCCTTTCGGCCATGACCGATATTGGCTCCTCTCTCATTCTCAGTGGAATGAGAATTTGAATCAGTGACTCCTTTGAATCCTAACCAAGGTTGACTTCTCTCTTGTTCAGTTGCTCAGTCTTTGATTGAGTGAACCCTTGCAGTCAAGTATGGAATTCACTCGCATTCTTTGGGTCAGAGTTTGAATCAGTGATGCTTTTTGGTGATGCCTGAGATTCACGTCTTGAGTTAGTGTATTAGTGAATACCGACCAAGATTCTCTCCTTTTTTAAAAAAAAATAAATAAAATTACATCAGCAAATCTTTGGTCAAGTTTCACTTGTCTCACATTCAGCAGATCAACTGAGTGTTCTCATTCTGAAAACACTGCCCATCATCCACGCACGATCATTAATCCGTCTAGTTCTAGCTGTCCCGGTGACTCTGCACATGTGAAGCACATCACATTTAAACAGATTGTTGAACCTACTTCTCTTCAAGACTTCAACTATGACCAAAAATTCATTTCATATTCAAAAATGTCAGCTCAACTGTCCAAAATAACATCCACGTCCGTTAATACCCGGAACGTTGGCTTCACTGCTGCATTTGCACTTGTATTCTCACCGTATTCAAAGTGCTAATAGCAGACCAAGTTCATTGCAGAGAGGAGGTAAATGTATCAGGGTCCAGTGCAAATAGTCTGTATAGATTACAGGCTTTATGAATACTGGACATTGGTCCGGTATTTAAAAATCTATAATTTCTTCCCGATAGATCGATTGGGTGTGAACATTTTTACCTGCATTTAAAATTTTTCACAGTAGAAAAACATCCTATGATCTGCTGACCTTATCTGTTTTGTTAGATCGGTGTATAAAATCCAGCAAAAGAAATACATCTGAATGCTAGTGCAATCCAAATGTACTGTAACCTGCACACATAAAAGCCTCACATTGTATAAGAGACTGATATAGTAAATGCTTAGCACCAACTGAAATAAAAGTTTATGCTTTCGATTTTCAATGTGTCACAACTCTAATAGATGGCATTGTTACCTATCTAATGCTGGACCTTGGAATTTATCACCGTCTGCATCTCTCCGTGGCACATTTCTGCTTTAAAACGATCAGAGAGTCCTTGGTGTAGATTGATTGCCTTAACACAGACCGTTCTGTCATGTCCTGACTGAATAAGTCATCTGAAAACACTGTCTGCTCCCAAAATATTGCAGCACACAGCCATCGATTTCTCTCACTCTAACAGACGATAACAGCCTATCATGCTATCTGGGTTGTTCATACAAATTTAATATCATGCAATCGATTTTGACCAGCCATTTTATATTCTACAATATGACTGTGAGTGTGCGAAAGACTAAAGAAATCGCATCATAAACATGCCATTGGATCACGTGTGATTATGTGAATGACACGTGATCAGATGTGAAAAGCATGTGAAGGTGCATTGCGCCACATTATGCAGTGAAAACATATGCTCATATGTGGCACCATATGAAAATACTAAGACGAAAGCACATGGTCTTCATGTGAAACATTAAGGAATCGTGTGGAAAAAATAGAAACAACACGCAGTGCCTGCGAATCAGACGCGCAAAATTGTTTTTAAAACTTGTGATTAATTATGCGGATAAAAAATTCATCAGGTGGAAAACAAATCAGATGTGAAAATAAACAAATTATGTGAAAAAAAGTGATGTAAATAGATAATGAATTTAGAAAAGATCACATAGGAAAAGAAATGAATTGTTTAAACATCACACGTGGAAATAAATCCTGTGTGAAGAATCGCATCTGAGAATAAAATTAATCATACAAGAACGTCGTGGAAATAAATAAATCCTGGAAAAAAATCACATCGGAAAATATATACAACATTGTAAAAAAAAAAAAGTAAAAATCATGTGAATATAAATTTAAAAATCTGAAAAACAAAACATCAGAAAATTAACATTTAAGAAATCGCGAAAAAATATTACGTGAAAAAATCATGAATGAATGAGTAAAACATTTTTTAAAAATCATGTGGAAAGAAATTAATTGTGAGGAAAATGCGAAAATAAATAAAACATAAAAAAAAATAAAATCACACATCGTGAAAAAAAAAAAAGTTGCTGGACTTCTGATGGGAAAGTTGTGAGTTCAAATCCCTGCTCTGCCATCCCTCAACTGCACAGAATGTATAAATGAGATGAATGTAAGCTGCTGTGGATAAATGTAAATAAAACATAGAAACCCACAGAAAACCTGTGGGGTGAACTGAATTTCACAGCAGGGAAATGTAAAGGATTTGGAGAGAATCATTCAAAACATTCATCAAAATCAACACAGAAATGGTTTACTGACTACAAAATCAATGTCCTGCCATGACCATCCCAGTCCCCTGACCTGAACCTCATAGAACACCTGCGGGGTGAACTGAAAAGGAGAGTCCACCAGCACCTCGAAATGTGAAGGATCTGGAGAGATTCTGTATGGAGGAACGGTCTCAGATCCCTCACCATGTATTCTCCAACCTCATCAGGCGTTATAGGACAAGAAGCTGTTATCTTGGCAATGGGAGCTAGCACAAAGTATTGACTTCTAAAAGGGTGCCAATAATTGTTGCACACCTATACTTTTTTGATAAACCCGTGTTGTGTTTGCATTTGTTTAATATTCATGAAAGCAGAGTATTTTTGTACATTTTTTTAACAAAAGATCAAAAGCTTCAACAATAAAGACAAACTTTCCCAGCTTTCTTTGCTCGTATTTACCAAGGGTGCCAATATTAGTGGAGGGCGCTGTAGGTATTTATAACGCATTACGAATACAGTCACACGTATTCACGTACAGCCCTAGCACATTTAGTGGAACAGTAGCATAGCGTAAGTTGTCACGGCATCAAACGCTAGGACTGAGATGATTAAAATGCCTGAAAACCAGTGCTATGACATGTTTATGACATCATTATATCAGTCTTCTGTCAAAACGATGTCATTTATTCGGCCACGATTTTACACTCTGAACACTTCGACTCTAACAAAGCCTGCAGTTCAGCAAAAACGCCAAACTAGTCCTCGCGTCACGTGTCCCCCGTGCTCTCGTTCGAAAATCTCTTCACGAGTCGGCGTTTGTAGATTTTCTCTCGCGCTCGTGTCATGTGGGGAAACCCTCGCCTTTTTCGACTCACACGACATAAACAAGCTGTCCTTTTGTTTTGTTTCGCTCTGCTCAGCCAGGCGTGTGGACAGAATACAAACCACTGCAGTGCTCTCGTGCACACACGCTCACACGTACACACTCGTACAGAAGCGCACGCCCCGATCCAGTCCCCAGTCCAGCTGTAAACATCACCGCTAAATTATTAAGCTTCAACTTGCTGCTAGATTGTGCCGCCGAGTCGGAGAAGTGGGAGACAAGCCAATAACCTTTCACTAACAAATAGTGTAAGTGTGTGTGTGTGTGTGTGTGTGTGTGTGTGTGTGTTAGGAAAACACGGCCGCTATTTAATTTAGCCCTCGTCCGCTCGGATAAGACGAACAGCTAATCAATTAAGAGCCAGTGAATATCTGTCAGGAGACTTCAGGTACTGTTTGTCATTGAAAAAGCTCAGAAAAGCAAAGTAGGAGGCCGTAAACAACACTTTCTATCTATCATATCGGTCCATGACGTGGATTCTTCATGTGCAGGATGCGATGTGGGTTTAATCTCTATTTTCTTCTCTTCTGGCTTCGCGTTCAAATACAGGGATTTTCACAGAATCCGAGTCAGTTCGTTCCTTTTGCAAGATCTCGAAGGAATTGTTCGTATTCATCCTTAACTAGACACTCCGTAGACCGTCCTCGTTTAGCACGCATGCTACTTGTACTGCAAACCCAAGTTACGTACTGTACAGTATGTGCCTACTCGGAGCATACTCATTCGACCGACGCATTAAAGCGTTTCATACTCGTTCTGCGTTCAAGCGAGGACATTTAGCTTGTGGAAAAGAAGATAAAATACACACGTTAAAGTTCAGAGGTCAATTCGTGTTCTGTATCTGCCTATAAAAAAAACCCATTCAATCTCACACTTTCTTTTGAAAGAGATGAAAATGTGTAACATGAACTGTGTGAACACGAAGGACACATTCAGGAGCACGGTTCGAAATGGTTATTATTCTCCTACTAGACAGATTATTGAAAAAGATTACCCACCAGAATTTTAATTCCGATTTTCCTCTGTTGGTTTACTCTATTCTGGGATGTTTAAAAGAATGAGTTCGATTCTGTTGGAGATCGCGGTTGAATTATTTTGTCGAGCCACACGTGATTTTATGGAGATGAAAGTGATACTGACCTTTTCTGCTCTCCGGACCTGCCTGATCCATCCTGATGCCCTACCTCTGGATGGAGCTCTCATCAACTAGAGGCTATGGACTAGAGATTGCTTATAGCACTGAAGTACCATGGAAATGGTTTTGGACCTCAGTTCCACATGGACGTTCTCGCTGTTGTTGCTAGGACTACAGTTACAGTGATGTCCTTGGGACTGCAATCACCACATGCAGTTTTACACTCAGGTCTCCTTTAGTGAACAGTGGACTAGTTCAACAAACAGACTTCATATAAACACCATAATGAACTTTCTTTTACTTTCACACGATCCGTCGTGACCCAGATGAGGACGGGTTCCCTTCTGAGTCCGGTTCCTCTCAAGGTTTCTTCCTCATATCATCTCAGGGAGTTTTTCCTCACCACCATCACCACCGTCTCACTTAATAGAGATAAACTCACACACTTCAAATCTCTATCCTGTGTTTATATGTTTCTGTAAAGCTGCTTTGAGACAATGTCCACTGTTAAAAAGCGCTACACAAATACAATTGAATTGAATTGAATTATTTTCACATTATTAGTCTGCACGTAAACATAGCTAATCAGCGGATTCATCAGTGCGTTGATACTCAGTGAACATAAAGAATGTTCAGGATTTTTTCTATTTACTGCATCATGAAAGTGTGTGCTTTTATTTATTTATTTTACGACAGACAAGAAGGGAATTAATCGTTTCTCTGTACTAAAAACAAAAAGTTCAGAAAACCAGCTGTACAGGTGTTACATCAGTGCAGGTTTCTGCAAGACACACGTTTAAATCTATCAAATTCTTTCATTCAGAGATGGAACTACTTTTTCATTGGCACGAATATGCAGACTTGTTGCCAGTTTAGTCAGTTTTCATTAAATTAATATGAATTCATTGTTATGAAATAATAAAACCATTAAAATCACGGGTCCATCACGGGACACCTTGAACATACACACATGACGGGACACCTTGCACACACACACACACACACACACACACACACACACACACACACAGAGGGGTAATTTAGCATAGCTAATCCAACTACTGGCACATTTCTTCTGAGGAAACCGGAAAACCTGAGGAAACCCAAGAAACCCAAGTAACGGGGCGTCTGTGGATCAGGTGGTAGAGCGGGTAGTCCACTAATCGTAGGGTTGGAGGTTCGATTCCCGGCCCACATGACTCCACATGCCGAAGTGTCCTTGGGCAAGACACTGAGCCCCAAGTTGCTCCCGATGACAAGTTAGTGCCTTGCGTGGCAGCTCTGCTACCATTGGTGTGTGTGTGTGTGTGTGTGTGTGAATGGGACACAGTGTGAAGCACTTTGGATAAAAGCGCTATATAAGTGCATCATTTAACATTTAACTTAAGACAGAAACTCAAGCGAGAAACTGTGTTAAAAATTCTTGTTCATGGTAATCATACATACTCTACAAAAGAATCAACAGAGAGTAGGTTGAAAAGACAAATCGTAAATACTCAAGGACTCAAGACATTTTCCGTCTCTCAAGAGAAGTCACAATCAGTGGAATACTACAGTGACATCTAACAATCACGTCCTGGTTCCTTCTGGTTTTAAACCAGTTACGTTTAAGTTCATGTGTTTGTTTTCATTGCGAAGTCTTGGCTTCCAGTGTAAGTTCTCACCCTTGCTATTACAAACTGCTTTATGGATGTTTTGAACCCTTACCATGTTTTTACACTTTTCTTTAGATCATTCTATGGTCTTGTTGAAATTCATCGATTGTGTTTTTGACAGTTGCTTGCCTTTGTGTGTGTGCGTGAATGTGTGTGTGCTTGGATTTTGATTTTGGATTCACTTTGTTTGCTACAGTCTGCATAAAGACAACTCTAGCACATGGATCCTCTTTAGTCTGAGTCTCTATTGTTAAAGCAAGCTTATGTGTTTAAATTAGGGGAATAATATATAACTAGTACTGTATTCCTCATCATATATATATATATATATATATATATATATATATATATATATATATATATATATATATATATATATATATATTTATACACACACATAGTATCTCACAACAGTGAGTACACCCCTCACATTTTTGTATTTGATGATATCTTTTCATGTGACAACACTGAAGAAATGACACTTTGCTACAATGTAAAGTAGTGAGTGTACAGCTTGGGTAACAGTGTCAATTTACTGTCCCCTCAAAATAACTCAACACACAGACATTAATGTCTAAACCGCTGGCAATAAAAGTGAGTACACCCCTAAGTGAAAATGTCCAAATTGGGTCCAATCAGCCATTTTCCCTCTCCGGTGTCATGTGACTTGTTATTGTTACAAGGTCTCAGGTGTGGATGGGGAGCAGGTGTGTTAAATTTGGTGTCATTGCTCTCACACTCCCTCATACTGGTCACTGGATGTTCAACATGGCACCGTCATGGTAAAGAACTCTCTGAGGATCTGAAAAAAAGAATTGTTGCTCTACTTAAAGATGGTCTAGGTTATAAGAAGATTACCAAGACCCTGACACTGAGCTGCAGCACGGTGGCCAAGACCATACAGCGGTTTAACAGGACAGGTTCCACTCAGAACAGGCCTCGCCATGGTCGACCAAAGAAGTTGAGTGCTCGTGCTCAGTGTCATATCCAGAGATTGTTGGTGCTGCCAGCATTGCTGCAGAGGTTGAAGGGGTGGGCGGTCAGCCTGTCAGTGCTCAGACCATGCGCCGCACACTGCATCAAATTGGTCTGCATGGCTGTCGTCCCAGAAGGAATCCTCTCCTAAAGATGATGTACAAGAAAGCTCGCAAACAGTTTGCTGAAGACAAGCAGACTAAGGACATGGATTACTGGAACCATGTCCTGTGGTCTGATGAGACCAAGATAATCTTATTTGGTTCAGATGGTGTCAAGCGTGTGTGGTGGCAACCAGGTGAGAACTACAAAGTCAAGTGCGTCTTACCTACAGTCAAGCATGGTGGTGGGAGTGTCATGGTCTGGGGCTGCATGAGTTCTGCCGGCACTGGGGAGCTACAGTTCACTGAGGAAACCATGAATGCCAACCTGTCCTGTGACATACTGAAGCAGAGCATGATCAGTATGCAGTATTCCAGCATGATAACGACCCCAAACACACATCCAAGACAACCACTGCCTTGCTAAAGAAACTGAGGGTGAAGGTGATGGACTAAACCCTATTGAGCATCTGTGGGGCATCCTCAAACGGAAGGTGGAGGAGCAAAAGGTCTTTAACATCCCCCAGCTCCGTGATGTCGTCATGGAGGAGTGGAAAAGGACTCCAGTGGCAACCTGTGAAGCTCTGGTGAACTCCATGCTTCCAAGAGGGTTAATGCAGTGCTGGAACATAATGGTGGCCACACAAAATATTGACACTTTGGGCCCAATTTGGACATTTTCACTTAGGGGTGTACTCACTTTTGTTGCCAGCGGTTTAGACATTAATGGCTGTGTGTTGAGTTATTTTGAGGGGACGGCAAATGTACACTGTTACACAAGCTGTACACTCACTACTTTACATTGTAGCAAAGTGTCATTTCTTCAGTGTTGTCACATGAAAAGGTATCATCAAATATTTACAAAAATGTGAGGGGTGTACTCACTTTTGTGAGATATTGTATTTAAATGCCTCATTTAATATCTCCAGGAATGCCTGATTTTTATTCATTCCCAATTAATGCTATAACCAACATCATTAATCACGAGATGTCCCACTTTAAAAATGAGTAATTCATTACATTCATCATTCTCTAATGCTTTGTTAAAGGTAATTTGTCTTTTTTTGCGTCGCTGTTTGCTCAAACTACAGGATTCATCAGTCACGGATTCACAAAGAAGTGAAACAAAACACACAGCCCGATAAGCGTATATGTTACACCAGTAGCTACGCAAAAAAGCCACAGAGACAAACTACGTCTCTCCCAGTCACCTGAAACGTTTCCCCAGTTAACCTTAATCACTGTAATGGCTATGCAGCAGACAGGAATGAGAAGGTGCGCCTGCAGGAGTGAAGCCACCCAGAGCACTTCTGTAATGAAAAGACCATGGTGGAGATTTTGGCTGCCGTTCAGGCTTGAATGGAGAGAGAAAAAAAAGAAGAGGAGAAGGTCAGCGACTGAGATGCTGAGTGGCATCCGAATGGAGGAGCTGCTCCATTTTAATCGCCACCACAGGAGCACTCCTTGACTCATTAGCCCAAAGAATGATGGCTCCGTGTGTGTGTCTGTGTGTGTGTGTGTGTGTGTGTGTGTGTGTGTGTGGTAAGTGAACATGCTCTCAATCTTGTTCCAGGGAGAATTATAGCTGCAATGCAGACGCTCGGCTGGTTCGCAGGATGATTGACCATTCCTCTGCTTCCAGATGCGCTCTCTTACATGTGACTTCATTCTGCATGGAACACATAACGCACGTCGAGCTGTTCTAGCACTCTTAAACATCAACCATTTTAGTTATTTTTTTTAAACCTTGAATATAAAGTACTATGTGGACAGTCTTCAAGAGAAGTGATCTCGGTAGAAATCACAGACATGGGAGCACCTTCATGATATGTCCACACATGATTTTAAAGTGCACCTATTATGCTTTTTCAATTATTACCGTTCATGTAGTGTGTTATATATGTCGCTGTTGGTGAATGTAAAAAGTCTGCAAAGTTTCAAAAATCAAAGCGCACGGCAAACTGAGTTATGGACTCCCAAAAGAAGGAACCGATTCTAAAGAGCTGAATCGAGTCGTTAGTGATTCCAGACTCTACTTCCTGTACTAACCTACGTAGGTTTGTAACAAAAAGCCCTGCCTCTGCTCTTCTGACAGCGGTAGACCAATCACAACAGACTGGGACGTCTGACCAATCAGAGCAGAGTATGCTCTCTGAAAGGAGGAGTTTAAAATGAACCTTTAGAACGGATCATTTAGATTGAATGAGTCGTTTGTGACACTGGGGGGTAAAAAGATAACGCTGTGTTTTTTTCTTTAAAAAACACGTGTTTTTTGACCTCGGAGGCATGTAAATCTATTATATGAGACCTCTAATATAAAATTAGGCACGTTTCAAACCCATAATAGGCTGCTCTCTAATACCGCTCTAAGGGCGGCTGTGGCGCAGGTGGTAGAGTGGGTTGTCCACAAAGGGTTTTAACCACAAAAAAAAAAGTCCCCGGCAAAAAAAAAAAAAACAAAACCCCCCCCCCCAAAAAAACACCATACACAACCACCCCCCTAACAATAGTGTGTGTGGGTGTGTGTGAAAAAGGAAAAAAAAAAAAAAAAAAAAATTTTATAAAAAATATAAAAAAAAAATTTTTTTTTTTACCCTTTAAAATTTGGGGGGGGGGGGGGCCCCCACAAAAAAAAATAATAATTAAAATTAAAAAAAAAAAAACAACAAAAAAAAAAACCCAACCAAACACAAAAACCCAAAAAAAATAAACTTAAAAAAAACAAAAAAAAACAAAATCTATGAGGATATTATGAACTTGTTGGCATTATCCGACTTCAATAAAAAAAATGCATCTCATAGGGGTGAATGAAAGTGTTGGGAATAAAATGTACGCTTTTCATCACTTAGGGAAAGGAACATTGCAAGCTTGGGACGGCAAATGGATTCACACATAACTGTAAAAGGATTTCTGAAGTATTTTAATGATTATATTTGAAGTTCACATGTAGTTGTAGTGGACTGGGATTGTTGTGTTTAAAACATCTTTTAGACGTACAGATTTGTAAATATAACATCAATGGGATGCGAATGCCGGAACCGATCACGCCCATATCAAGAGATCATCCAAAAACCTTTGTCTTACTGTTGGCATTTGTATTGATAATAATGATTAAATTTAGCTGCCATTTAGTAGTAAGTAACATGGTATATTCTACCATACATTCTTATTTGTCTTCTGCTTTAGACCGCTCTCATTACATCCTTCCTTTTCTCATTATAGATAATCGCGCACTGTCTCTAATTCTTTTCAACAAAGTGGAAATTCTCTGTAGAAGTGTGACTTTGAGCAAATGTAGAAACTCTGACAGCTCGAGTCCTAATCACTTCTCTTTTCAAGTTTTCACTGAATGTGTAAAATCTCTAAAGGGAAGCAGACTCCCGTTCCGAATACTTTAATAACTGTTCACGCAAAACTCATTTTTGTAGAAGGAATTTGGTCAGTGTATGATAGAGAGGGGAACTACTTTTACAAATGGAAGAATTTGTGGTTGAGTTTTATATATATATATATATATATATATATATATATAATTGTATTGTTCCAGTGGTAATGCTGGAACAATACTCTTCACCCTAACACTTGCTAGAGTCTAACAGGAGTAGATTTGACTTTGCATTATTTTGAGCAGAGCTACTCTGGTGCATGGTGACTGTTACGAAACAGGACTTGTAGACAGGAAGTAAGCGCAAGGGTAGTCTTTATTGTGCCACTTAAATAAACACACGATCAGGCAGGAAACCAGGTCTAAACATAAAACTCTATCTCAAACAAAGAGCATGAAACTTAACAGGGTGTGGGAAACACTCTGACCAAGGCATAAGATAAGGAACAGGAAAACGGACAGAGCATGGCAACATCACAACCTGGCACCATTATTCATTCCGTCTTCTTCTCTGTTCGTCTTCTTCTCTGTTCGTCCTTTCTCCATCAGTCCTTTGTCCGCTTTACTTTACTTTGCTTGATGTTACGTTAATGATGTGTAATAATGCGATGTGTGCAGCAACACGAGGGGTTTAAGTAACCAGTCTCTTGACTGCTGACAACTGGCAACACTTGACATAGATTTAGCATCCATGCGCACTTCAATCACGTGCACGAGCATGAGCACACTCTCAAACTGCTCGTGCACATTGTCGCCACAGCGCCATCTGCTGGCGGTACCATAACATTGACACTTTATTTCTGGACAAAATCTAATTCATAATCAGTAATGATAATGAGCCTTTATTGATCACATATACATTACAGCACAGTGAAATTCTTTTCTTTGCATACCCCAGCATGTCAGGAAGTTGGGGTCAGAGCGCAGGTCAGTCATGATACAACGCCCCTGGAGCAGAGAGGGTTAAGGGCCTTGGTCAAGGGCCTGACAGTTGCAGCTTAACAGCACCGGAGCTTGAACCCCCGACCTTCTGATCAGTAACCCAGACCCACTGCCCCAATTTGTTATAACTTTACATTCAACTGAGACTTTTCCTCATGAAACGTTGCGTTATTTTGTGACAGCGTTATGGAATTAGAAAGGTCCACTGTACCGCATTAGATCCAATAGGACAGGTCTAATTGGATCAGATGACCCAAACTTGCGTATTGGTGGTCTTGTTTGGGGCATTGTTTTTCGCTTATTTGGTGTTTCTAAAAAGCAAAGCAAGAGCAGAGAGAAAGAAAAGTTCCTACAGTAATTATACAGTGAACTTTGGATGTGAAAGGGAAAACATCATATATTGGTTAGCAATATGCTCATGTTTTTGCATGGTTAACGCACCTGCTAATTACAGTAGTTAGCTCACAGTTGCAATTTCTGATATATTGTTCTGTATTGTTTCTTCTTCTTCTTCTTCTTCTTCTTCTTCTTCTTCTTCTTCTTCTAGACTGTGGGCCATTTGAGCCCTGAGTTTACTACGATTTGGAAAAGTCTGAAAGCTGTTTTCGAGTAGTTCAGAAATCTGATTCATGGTCCTTTTTAAAATGATGGTCTGGAGTATTCTTTAAGCGAACCCCAGCACAGTCTGCATCAGGTGTAGAAGTTTTCCTCTATCAGGGCTCCATGCCGAGAAAAATGATTGGTTAAACTACCCATATTACTTCCTGCTTCTACTTTTGTGATGCCAGGGAAAGGGTCATTATAGTTATTGATGTATAATACTAGACTTTCATAACACTGCAGCACGGTAACTAGCTCTCTTGTGTCTGCCTGCATACCAGCTCAGCTCCCTGCTCGCAGGTATTACTCAGCTCCCTGTTCTTACATTATTTGCAGTTACCAAATGTTTTACTGTGAATTACTGTGGATTTTTTGGACCTAAGCTCAACAGGACTACCAATCATTTTAGGTAAAAATATGCAGAATGGTATGAATAAGTGAGGATGGGGCTGATTGCTTTCTAGCCCAGATTGTACATTCATGCACTCTATCAATGTGACACACCCCGAGATTTGAATCCATTTGAAGCGTGCTTTATTGACACATCCATAACATGTCATCAGCAGTAAATGAGAAGGTACATATGAAGTAGTGAATAATAAATATGAACAAGGTGGAATTTTTCTTTATTTTAACACAGATTTTAATTTTAAATGGACAAACAACAGAAGTATTGGTGTTGTGTGGTTTATGTGTAAAAATTGTATGCATATGGTTTGACCCTGGATCATAGTATATTCTAACTACCATATATAAACGTTTATTCCAAATAAAGACGTTGCTGCCGTCTATCTTTTATATCCTTTATATATTTTTATATTGTTCTATTTCTATACAAGTAAATTCTGTTTTTTTATAGTTTCATTTTTATTGAACATTTCTGCTGAACATTTCAACTGAACATTTCTACATTTCTACTGAACATTTCTGCTGAACATTTCTACATTTCTACTGAACATTTCTACTGAACATTTCTACATTTCTACTGAACATTTCTACTGAACATTTCAACAACATTTCTGCTGAACATTTCTGCAGAACATTTCTACATTTCTGCTGAACATTTCTGCTGAACACTTCTGCTGAACATTTCTGCTGAACATTTCTACTGAACATTTCTACATTTCTGCTGAACATTTCTACTGAACATTTCTACATTTCTGCTGAACATTTCTAATGAAACATTTCTGCTGAACATCTCTGCTGAACATTTCTACATTTCTACTGAACACTTCTACTGAACATTTCTACATTTCTGCTGAACATTTCTACATTTCTGCTGAACATTTCTGCTGAACATTTCTACATTTCTGCTGAACATTTCTGCTGAACATTTCTACATTTCTACTGAACATTTCTGCTGAACATTTCTGCTGAACATTTCTACATTTCTACTGAACATTTCTAGTTAACATTTCTGTGGAACATTTTTGTTGAACATTTCTACATTTCTGCTGAACATTTCTACTGAACATTTCTGTGGAACATTTTTGTTGAACATTTCTCCATTTCTACTGACCATTTCTACTGACCATTTCTTCTGAACATATCTGATAAACATATCGCCTTTTCTTTTCTGTCCTCTGCTCCCTTTCCCAAATATTCCATTGAGAAGAAAACAAAAAACAAATCGAGCAACATTAGTAAAAATTCACAGTTTTTTTCTTCTTTTTATACTAAGGAAAACAAAGTTAAAAACATCGAAAACCCACAACCCCCCTCCCCCCCCCCGGCTCATCATGGCTACCCAATAACTGTCGCTGGTTGTAAAGATATTGTAAAATCCAACTACAGGCACAAAAATGTAAGTGGGACGTGTATATAATTCCATAAAGTATATAATAAAGGGGTGCCATTTATGAAAAAACTCAATTCTGGTTTATGTAAATATTTTTTGATGTCACACACAGTCGTGAAAAGTCATTTCACTGAACATCGTTCTGTGTAGGGTTGTGTGTGCGAATAACATTTTCATCTCAATTCAGGTCACCTTGACTATTCCAATACATATAAATGAAGATTTAAATCTGCAAATGTTCCACCAATTCCCAGACGTCGACGGAACTTCGTCTGAATCGCACAGTTCACTTGACCCGATCAAACAGAACGGATCAGAGTGACCGAATCCCCTCTCAAGGGAGCTCATCAAGGCAGACGCTGGCATAATTACAGCCCACCTGCCGCAGAGCACGTCACCGACCCCCTCCGAGCCCGCAGAGGAGAGACGGGAGCTCAAGGTCGAACAAGACGCTGAATCACAGCAACCGGCAGATGAAGAGAAAAGAAGCGCAGCGTGGGGCCCGTCTGGTTCAGGCAGAATAGAAAATTGCATTTAATCTGCTTTCATTTTGAGTTTCCTGTCTGAGTTTTGTACTTCAGCCCTGACAGCGTCAATTAGATGACATGAAGGACTTCACAAAGAAATGACTGCTATTTCCTAAACACTCTTCTTCTTCTTCTTCTTCTTTTTTTTTTTTAAAGAAAAAGAGTGACAAATCTTCTGCTTTTTGATGAATGGTGATAGACGTGAGAGTTTGTGAGTAACGAAGTAGTCGGATCTTCTGTCTGAGAAGGACGTACGACTCTCAAGCTCGCGGAAAATCATGCAACTGCATAATGTGCAGAACCTTTGACATGCTTGAGTTGGAGATATTGGAAATGATGCGTAAAAACACTTTCTGTGTACTCGAATTACTCGAACGTGCTTTCAGAAGGCCGTGAAATGGACTGAGCTTAGCTTTGACTGGGTCCAGACCTGATTTCAGTATGAGCGTTTTGGAATTTGATAGCTGTGGTAAATTTCATGAGATGTGAGTCAGTACAAAATGGGGGAAATTCCCGAGTAATTCCCAATAAAAGATAAATGAAAATCACAGGCTGCATTTGTTTGATTTATTTTAACGTGGTCTTGCTAAATGGTCTGCACTTATATAGCGCTTTTTTAATCTTAGCAGTTCTACAAAGAACTTTACGCTGTTTCTCATTCATCTATTCGTACGCACACAGGCGCTAGTTTACCATCGAGAGCAACTTGGGGTTCAGTATCTGGCCCAAGAACACTTCGACATGTTTAGTCACATGGGCCGGGAATCGAACAGCCAACCTTACGATTAGTGGACAACCCGCTCTACCACCTGATCCATAGCCAAATGTAATCAGCCAAAAGTATATAAAAGCTAAAGTTATGGGGTTATTAATACAACCCCAATTCCAAAAAAGGTGGGACGCTGTGTAAAACGTAAATAAAATGATTTGCAAAACTCATGAACCCGTATGTAATTCACAATAGAACACAGGAAACATATCACACGTTTGAACGGAGGAAACGTACCGTTTTAAGAAATAAAATAAGGTCATTTTGAATTGGATGGTCACAAGATGTCTCAAAAAAAAACGTGGGTAAAATTCTTAAAAGATCACCATTACTTGTTCGAATTCGATGCAGTGCAAGGTCAGGGTAGATGAAAAAATCAAAAGAATGACATGAAGAGGATTTGTTGGCTCATCATTTGGCTCCAGAGCATTTTCTTTCGGTGAAAACAAACACCGGAGCTCGCTTGAAGAATCTTTGAAGGGTTCTTTTTTTATTTCTAAATGTGTGTTTTGTCACATCAAAGTTTATTTAACAACTGTTTACCAAAGTGCTGTATAAACATAATCAGAATAAAACAGTAACCACATATGACAAAATCATAAAAACAGCTCTCATACTGAGTAAAACACCAAGGAGTAAAAATTAGTTTTAAGACTAGATTTAAAAGCAGAAAGCGTCTGGGTTTATCTCACATGTAAAGGCAAATTATTTCAAAGTTTTGGTGCAGGAACCGCAAAAGCACGGTCACTCCTGCTCTTCAGCAATGCTCGAGGGATGACCAAATGTTACTGCTCAGCAGACCTAAGTGCTGTTGATGGAGCATGTGGCTGTATTAAATCAGACAGATATCTTGGGGCCAGTATATTTAATGATTTAAATACTAAAACTAAAATCTTAAAATCAATTCTAAAATGAAAAGGACGCCAGTGAAGGAAGGACAATACTGGTGTAATATGTTCTCACTTGCGGGTTCCTGTTAACAGACGAGCAGCAGCATTCTGTACCATCTGCAAACGTGTTAGCGAGGCTTGGCTAATACCTACATAAAGCCCATTGCAGTTGTCAAGACGAGTCGAAATAAAAACATGTATAACCCTTTCAAAATCATTAAAAAACACAAAAGACTTGACTTTGGATAATTGCCTCAACTGAAAAAAATACTAGATTTAATTACTGGATTAATCTGCTTATCCAGTTTAAAGTCACTGTCCATAACAACACCCTGGTTTTGTACAGTGGGCTTCACATATGGTTTTAAGACTCCAAATAAGTGGTCCATGGACAACCCCGAGTCCAAATACCACGACTTCTGTTGTCCCATCATTAAACTTTAAAAAATTTAAGGCCATCCAGGCTTTAATATCCTCAAGACAGTTGAATAATGGTGCTTTGGACTTAGCATCTTTCCTTTTCAAAGGCAGATAGAATTGTGTATCATCTGCTTAACAATGAAACAAGATGCCAAATTTCCTGAAAATTGACCCATGGGGAAGCATGTATACGGTGAACAAGATAGGCCCAAGAATGGAGCCCTGAGGGACTCCACACGAGAGAGACGCCGAGGTGGACACAGTATCCCCAAGTCGGACAGAAAATCTTCTGTCAGCCAGATAAGACCTAAACCACTCCAACACAGTGCCTTTAATGCTAACACAATGCTCCAAACAAAAACCTAAGTTGCTATGGTCTACAGAGTCAAATGCAGCTGTAAGATCTAGGAGCATAATCGCCTGAGTCTGTGGCTAGTAACAGGTCATTAAAAACTTTTAGCAGGGCTATTTCTGTGCTATGAAGGGATTTAAAACTAGATTGGAATACTTCTTGAAGACCATGCAGATCTAAAAAAGATTGCAATTGTATAGATAGAACTTTCTCCAATATCTTACAGAGTTTTGAGATGGGTCTGAATTTCGCAAGAACCGAGTTATCTGAATTTGATTTTTTTGGTCAATGCTTCCACTACTGCATATTCTTGAATTTCCCATTGGGGATCGATAAAGCATCTATCTATCTATCTATCTATCTATCTATCTATCTATCTATCTATCTATCTATCTATCTATCTATCTATCTATCTATCTATCTATCTATATTGAAATTTCAACACCAGAGGCAAGACTACTATTAATAATTATTAGAATTTTGGGAACAATGGTTTTGGCCTAGTAATATGATTTTGTCCTACCATATCTAATCAGTCGCAGGGGCCAAACCTGATCATTGATTAATATTGGAGTACTAACTCGCATAACATCAGCGCATAGGAATAAAATATGGACATATAATAGTGCCAAAAGTCCTTGAAACTTGAATTACATAACCTGAATAAAACTTGACACAATAACAATACTTGACTTTTTTCTGCCCAGCAATTTGACACAAATCGAAAAATAAACACTGCAATATCAGTGCTTGAATTAATTTCCTCACAAATTCAGACTGCAAAAATTCAGGTCTTAAATTCAGGTCTTCAAATTCAGGTCTAAAAAGGTCAGGTCGTTACAATGAATGACTACCATTTTTCCGAAAGGATAAATGAAAAGTAATTCAACAGTGTAGTAAAATAACCCGCTGTGCTGTTGATAAATAAAAAAGAGTTTAACCCACCCCTTGGTTCAGCTTCTGATTCACTATCGGTACGGAGGTGCAATTCACACTACAACCACCAGGGCGTTGAGGCGGTTCTGAGCAGCGAGTAATAATACTATCGGCAATCCACTGCTCTTCCTGTGAGACCCGGATGTGAAGACCTGAATTTTTGCAGTCTGAATTTGTGAGGAAATTAATTCATGCACTGATATTGCGGTGTTTATTTTTCGATTTGTGTCAAATTGCTGGGCAGAAAAAATTCAAGTATTGTTATTGTGACAAGTTTTTTTCAGGTTATGTAATTCAAGTTTCAAGGACTTTTGGCACTATTATACTTCCATAATAAAACGAGAGAGAGAGCTGTTATAGAAAAATAATCAACAATGGAGTGGAGTGATGAAGAAGGGTTACTATTAACACCCCAAAGTTATTATTTTCTTATAACAGCATGTCCTGAGGTGATTTATTTCTCTAATACCACAACCAGTTTGTTTAACAGTTTATTTTATTTCATCTTATTTTACACATAATACTTTTTAGCCATTTATAGTTACATTTTATGTTGTGGAACTCCTATGATATATTGAAAGTTATCTCTTACGTTAAAGCAGCTGTAAACATTCCTGCAAGTTAATTAGACAAAGTCTGAGATTGTTACCGCAAATCCTCAAAGTGCATCATCCTCCTTTTCAGCCCTTACTTTTCAAATTGTTCACACCACGTCCTGGTGTTGACATTTTGTTAGCTGGGTTGTAGATTTAAAAGTCAGTCAATAGTTTGTGAAGTAGACGTAGACATGCGATCGCAATAGTGAACTTGACCCTTGGTGAACTTTTCTTAGTCAACTTCGATAAACTAGTTCACTTGAAATAACTATTTTTCATCAAGAGAAGCTGTTTTTTTGTTTGTGTGTGTGTGTGTGTGTGTGTGTGTGTGTGTGTGTAAAACTAAGGAATGCGGACACTTTCTTTCAGACTGTATGAAGTTTCTTAGTTCTAAAGCATATTTTACAGACACCTAAATCACACATAGAGTCAAAACACAAAGTCATACATTAAGACCCATGAGTCATACTGAGAGATTTGTGAGTCAATGAGTCAGAGGCCTCATCTGATCATACAAGACAGTTGCTTTGGGCAGATTGGGTGCTGGGAATTAGATCTTTCTCATACATGCTCATGCATGCATAATAAAAATTTAACAGGATTCTCAGGAGTCAAAGTAAGGACAAAAGGATTTGGCGCAGTCGATATTCACCTCCTAAGCTGAGAAATGTTCAAACGTCTCCTCAGTCACACTCTGCGATTGATTTTTCTTTTTTTTTCTTTTTCCTCTCAGAGGTGCAGAAGCTCTGTCTTAATTTTGCTGGTGCGTGGGTGAAAAACAAAACGGAGCAGCATGAGCTAAAGATGACACATTTATTAAAGCACTCAGTGACATTGCATAACCTTCTGTTCACTCAGTCTAGAACTGGCAGTAGGATTAAGACTTGCTGTCTTGTCTTCATGGCTATGACATGTCACACGACAGAGGGTGCTGTTTTTGTAATCATAAAGCAAACTCAGAAATAATACATAATACCAGAGTGCGGACATTTGTGTGTGTAGAGAGAATGTCCATCAATGCATATCACTTGTCCTGCACAGGGTTGCAGGGGAACCTGGAGATTCCACCAGAGAACTCAGGGCACAAGATGGGGGACACAGCACAATTTGGTAATACCAATCAGCCTCCAGAGCATGTCTTTGGACTAGTGGAGGACACCGGAGTGACCAGAGGAAACCGCAGTACTACGAGGAGAACGTGCAACTCTGTACACACAGGTCGGAGGTGGGATTCGAGGCCACAACTCTGGAGATGCGAGGCAAACGTGCTAACCACTAAGCCACGCAGGAGAGGTATTCTTGATATATTTGCGAGCACCTGTGAAGGTAATAACCTGGTGCATAGCTGTGTAATAGTGAAAAGGGGCGGGGCTGGAATGATTACATTATCATTATCACCCACAGGGCGGCTGTGTATCAGGTGGTAGAGTGGGTTGTCCACTAATCGTAGGGTTGGCGGTTCGATTCACGTCCCACGTGACTCCACATACCGAAGTGTCCTTGGGCAAGACACTGAACCCCAAGTTTCTCCCGATGGCAGGTTAGCGTCTTGCATGGCAGCTCTGCTACCATTGGTGTGTGAGTGTGTGTGTGAATGGGTGAATGAGACACAGTGTAAAGCGCTTTGGATAAAAGCGCTATATAAGTGCACCATTTACATAAAAGAAGGTATAAAGCAAGCTAATAAAGTTGTTGTATTTCCCGTGGTGATTGGATTGGATTCTTCCTTATTTGTAAGTCGCTTTGTATAAAAACCAACATAAAACATAAATCAAAATTACAGAGATTTCAAACTGTGACTTAAACTTTTTCTGTAATATTTTAAAGTGACTGCAGGACCACGTGGGAAAGAGCACTGGTGAATCTGCATACTGCTCTGTAAATGGTTTGGGAATGCCCTACCTCTGGATGGAGCTCTCCTGGTTGCAGCGATGTCCTTGGGACTGCAATCACCACATGCAGTTTTACACTCAGGTCTCCTTTAGTGAACAGTGGACTAGTTCAACAAACAGACTTCATATAAACACCATAATGAACTTTCTTTTACTTTCACACGATCCGTCGTTACCCAGATGAGGACGGGTTCCCTTCTGAGTCCGGTTCCTCTCAAGGTTTCTTCCTCATATCACCTTAGGGAGATTTTCCTCACCACCGTCACCACCGGCTCGCTCAATAGAGATAAACTCACACACTTCAAATCTCTATCCTGTGTTTATACGTTTCTCTAAAGCTGCTTTGAGACAATGTCCACTGTTAAAAGCGCTAAACAAATAAAAGTGAATTGAATTGAATATGGAATAATGCAAACACGGTTCTGCAAAGATAACCAATTTGTGAAAATGTGCATTTGTTAATCGAAAACTTACCTTTGCAACAGGCAGCTTGATGAGGCAGGATGCAAGTGTGTGAACGCAGTCTGAAATCGTGTTGCGATTTAAATGTCAATGTGTCCGTTTAAGTAAAAACAACGTGTGTGTGTGTGTGTGTGTGTGTGTATTTGTGGGGGTTTGTACTTCATTTGGCGTGAGTTTGTACTATATACTTTTGCCAGCGTGTAATTAAACAGTCAGACAGCGCAGTGGCAGTTGTAAACATTGCTTTTCTCGCTGTGTGGTGTCTAAACATACATTTTTGCCTTGTCACATCAGCTTTAGAGACCTTCATTGTGATTTTGCGGATGTTATTTGGAGAATGTTCTTGATTTTGACACATCGACATAACAAGTTTGGAGGGGGATCAAAAGGCAATTCAGCACATTATAGTGTTTGAAAGCCTTCAGCGAGAAATGTGGGGGTAGAGAGGCTTAGTAGTTAGCACGTTTTCCTTGTACCTTCAGAGCTGGGGGTACGAATTTCGCCTCCATTCTGCATGCGTGGAGTTTGCATTTTCTCACTGTGCTTTGGGGATTTTGAACGGTTACTCTGGTTTATTCCCCTAGTCCAAAGGGTAGGGTGTTGATGGGTTGCTACCCTGTCCAGAGTGTCCCTCACATTGGGCAGCTGTAGTTCAGGTGGTAGAGTGGGGTGTCCACTAACTGTAGAGTTGCTGGTTCGATTCCTGGCCCACATGACTCCACATGCCGAAGTGTCCTTTGGCAAGACACTGAACCCCAAGTTGCTCCCGATGGCAAGCAAGCACTTTGCATGGCAGCTCTGTTATCATTGGTGTGTGTGAGAATGAGAACCAGTGCTTCGTAGAGCCACTAAGGTTTAAAAAAAGCGCTATATAAGTGCAGAACATTTACAATTTACTTGTGCCCGCTACCCTGTGTAGAATATATGGTACAGAACATAGATGGATCAATGACAAACTTTCCACTGAACCGAAGAATTTAGCAATTTTGTTGTTGTTATTTATTAAACTTCCAGTGCATGTGTCCACTTCCATTTTAGACAATTTGACACTAATAAATCTTTATATGCATAAGCAAAGCTACTGCATGATAGATGCCTATGGTAAGAAGTAGTTTTTCTTGGAGCATTGTGGTTTTATTTTTTCTTCTTAAATTCCTTGTGTGTATATACAGTATATATATATATATATACACACACAAGGAATTTAAGAATTCCCTATATATTATATATATTATTTTTTCTTCTTAAATTCCTTGTATATATATATATATATATATATATATATATATATATATATATATATATATATATATATATATACACACACAAGGAATTTAAGAATTCCCTATATATTATATATATTATTTTTTCTTCTTAAATCCTTTTATATATATATATATATGATGGATACATCAAAATAAATCAAGATGGAGAAAAAAAGAATTTATATATATATATATATATATAAAACCAGAATACTTGTCGATTTCATTTATTAAACATATATTTGATTATTCTTATTATACGCACCTTTTTCTGGTTTAGATTTATAAGTTCAAGAGACATTATGTGTGCAAATTTGATGTGTTTATATGAACTGGAAGTAAATAAAATAACAAAAACAAAAGTGCCCGAATACTTAGTTCCCCTCACTGTATATTTTTATTCAGATCTTCCCCTCAGCAGCATATGATTAACATACGCCAGGTTCAGCCAGGCCCTCAAGCGTAAACAGCACACCCCTACCACGACTCTTAACGGCAACACACAAAAGTCTCAGTAGGATCCATTCAGTAGACAGCTCAGGGCTAGAAGATGTACTGATCTCTCCTTTATTCTCTGAGCTGACTGTGTTTTTCTGCTTTGCTCGGCGCCTCTGGGCGTCTGTGCCCGATCCTTCTTGGTTCTGCCGCAAGTTTTCCAACTACACTTTGCGGCTTGTTTTCAAGTTTTCCCAGTTCTTACTCTTCCATGAGTTTGACTGGTGAATGGTGAAGGGACTGTGTAAAGCTTAAATATTAATAATAATATTATCAAAAATAGTGAATACTAGAATTTTCATAACTGCCAATCTCCACGGGTTTTTTTTTTCCACAACAGACACTAGAGTTGCCATAGAATAGTGCGAAAAATGTCTGGGTTACGCATGTAACCCTGTTCCCTAAAACGGGAACTTCACGTTGTGTTAGCTTCCCACGCTTCCCACAGCGTTCAGCTAACGCAACGTGAAGTTCCCTTGGAAAGGGAACAAAAGATATCCCATGAGCAACAGATCTGGAGACCTTGTCGATGAGAAAAGTCACAGTAAAATAGCCAGACTGCGTCGAGCTGACAGGAAGGCTACGGTAACTCAAAAAATCATGCTTTGCAACCGGGGTGAGCAGAGCAGCATCTCAGACCACACAAAACGTTAAGAAGAACACACTAGATTCCACTCGTGTCAGCCGAGAACAGGAATGTGAGGACACAGAGGGCACAGGAAAAAGATGGATGAAGAAAAAAGATGAAAAAAAGGCCAGATGATATTTTTTTTTCGATCTTTAAATAAATAATAATAATAATAATAATAATAATAATAAAAAAGACTGCAAAGAACTAATGAAATGAAATAGCTCATGATAAAATAGCTTATGCTCTGAGTTTCCACCATGTTTAGAGTTCAAAACAGGTTTTAAATTAATTACTATTCATAGCTCGAAGGATGTATAAATATCTCATTAGCATTTTTCTATTGTGCAGATTAGCAGAGCCATTGAGAGGCCAATTATTCTTTTATTTATTGTTTACCGACTTTTCAATTAATGGTTAGAACACAATGACAGCATGTACTGTATATTAATAAATAACAAGGCAGTTTTTTTGTTTTTTGGTGGTGTTTTTTTTGTTTTTTTTTGCTACAGAGGAAACCACTTTGCCACTTTGTCATTAAGCCTCAAGTACATTTTACCCAAGCCGAGAAGAGTTTCAGTAAAACGCAGAAGTGCTGCTTAACAAACCATAAAATTAATCACTTTCCAAGCAAGGCAATTCTCTTTAAGTGACTTCCGTACAATGGTTGCCAGTGCGCTTCTCCGTGGAACATTTTCTACTCTTTTCAGTAGGAGAGGAAAATAAAAAAATGCCATTGAGTTAAATCGGTCAAGTGGAATGCTTCGCTGTGTAAAGTCTCATTTGTTATTCATGGACCATATGGTTTAGGCCGGAGCACATAATCAAAATGTCCTATTAACAATTTAGCTAATTTCCCCGCTGCAGTTTGCATAGGATAAACTGTATCACGAGAGCATTCGCACCAGAATCACTAAAACACATGACAGATATTTCAGTATGAACATATTCAAAGTGAACTTTCCATTTAAGACAGATCCGTGGTGATTTTTAAAACATTATTACCATAAACTAGAGATGGACAGATTCCACACTTAATCTGAGTAACAGGTACCAGTAAATTCTTTAGATCTGGCTGTCCTTGATGATGGGGAGCTGTAACGAAATGCAATCTTAAATAATTCAGATCTCAGCTATAGTTCAAAATGAATGCGAATATAACACCGTAAATTGTATTTCATGCTTTTTGATATAAAGGAAGTTGACCAAGAGTTGCCTGATATACAAAAACACCCACGTGTACCAGTCTTCGCACTGAATGTGAAGGACAATCAGTCGGTTTATAGAGAACCCAGTGAGTAAGAGTATGCTCTCTTGCATTTGTTATGGACATTAAAACGACTGAATCCGATGATTTTCAAAGCTCTTTTTTAACCATGCATGCACAAATATTACCATAATATTACCAACTAGGTAAAAGTGTAGCGTCGACAAGTCTGTTTCCCACATATTGGGCAACATAAATACCAATATGAATAAAAAAAATTTAACATTTTAAAAATAAAATAATAAAACATTTTAAATTTGCGGGTTTGTTTTCTTTCAGAGCTTTCATGTTTGATATTTTATCAAATACGTATCCGAAAATATTACTATATTTTAGGACTTTTGGCATTCACTGTTCTCTGTTGTTAGGTCCCGAGGCCATCGTAAATCTGGGGTTATAGTACAATAACATTTTAGTGGTTTCTGAACACAGCCATCATGCAGTGCATTACAATAAAACGCTCAAAATGGAGATTATACAGGGTCATGATCTTATGAACAGCACTAATCAAAAAGATATTTACCCATGTGCTTGAGTCGAGCGCAACGGTTTACACACTCAAAAAATGATCATTTTGCTGATACGAGTTGGTGTCATTCATTTACTCATTCACTTCGATTCATTCATTCATATTGACTCTTTCGTTGACTCATTTCTTGGTTCATTCGCTAATTCATTCGTTCACTGATTCACTCATCGACTCGTTTGTTGATTCATTCATTGACGTATGCATCGAGCCATTTATGGCCTCATTCAATCATTCTTCCATTGATTCATTCATAAGATAACACTTTATTGCTCCCAAGGGGAAATTAAAGATGAACTCATTCTTGATTTGTTCCTTGACTCTTTCCTTGATAACACAAATATAAGGTTCTGAGTGATCACATTTATCTTATGATCTTAAGATAAGGATAAAGATAATGTCCCGATGGGCGTGGTTTCTTCCAGAAAGAAGTTTAATGGGGATGAAAATGTCATAACGTATCGAGGCAGAAATCTGTCATTAAGATATCTCTCTTCACCATCATCCTCACAACACTAGCTGAGTGAAGATCTTTTGAAAGAATGTTGTTCTTGACTCGAGAACAGTTCCAGAGACATTCCAGAAACATCATAGAATTAAATATCAAGGTGCATTAAAGCTGTTCTGGCATCCTATGAAGGCCCAACACCTTACTAACACACTTTATGTTGTTTTTTTTTGCCCCGTTAATTTTGTACTTGTGTGATAAATATCCTATGACCTCTAATAGACAGTAATTCAGTGCTTGGTAACATCAACATGCTCGTCAACCCTGTGTGTGGTCACGGAGGGAGTGATTATAATATGCAGTAACCATCTGTTCGGTGGCAGCCGTTGCTGATAGGTCACGTCAGTGACAGCATCTAAGCCGGAGCGTATGCTGTGCTAAGAGTACCTGAGGGAATCAGACAAGCTAGAGAGGTATCGTGCCTGCCATCTGGGAGGTCAGCAGGACAGAACATGCCTTGCATAATGAATTACACACATGCACACACATATCCACACATATCTGCACATGCGCACATGCATGCACACACACACACACACACACATGTATAATATATATATATATATATATATATATATATATATATATATATATATATATGCGGTCTGATTCTTAAGTCAGTGTGTGTGCAAGTAGCAGATGCTGAATGTTTAAGGCCAACTATTCCTGTAATGATAATAATACATGACTGGACTGACCTTGTGTCAGTCTCCATTACGAAAAGTCATTTGATTGACTATATGAGAGGGTGAGAGAGTGAGACAGTGAGTGAGAGAGTGAGTGAGAGCATGGGAGGGTGTGTGAATGTGAATGAGAGAGTGAGAGAGTGAGTGAGAGCATGAGAGGGTGTGTGAGAGCATGAGAGGGTGTGTGAGTGAGAGTGAGTGAGTGAGAGTGTGAAAGGGTGCGTGAGTGAGAGAGTGAGTGAGTGAGTGAGAGAGTGGGAGAGTGAGAGAGTGAGTGAGAGAGTGAGAGATGAGTGAGTGAGAGAGTGAGAGAGAGAGTGAGAGAGAGATTTGTAATTGTTATTATTGATTGGTCAGTAGATTTGTTGGTTTATTGATTCCACATTCCTTCACTGACTCATCCACTAACTCATTCATTTAGTCATTCATTAATTGCTTAATCAATTGATACATTCATTTATTAATTCATTAATTCATTAGCTGTTTTATTTATTGACTCATTCCTTGATTCATTAAGTAATGCTTCCATTTATGCAGTCATTGATTCATTCATTGAGTCATCCATTGACTCATTCATTGATTCATTCATTAATTGCTTAATTTATTGGTGCATTCATTAATGCTTTCTTTTATGCAGTCATTGATACATTCACTGATATATTTATCAACTCACCCACTGATTCATTCACTGATTCATTGATTAATTGCTTAATTCGTTGATGCATTCATTTATTAATTCATTAATTCATTAATGCTTTCATTCATTGACTCATTGCTTGATTAATGCTTTCATTGATTCATTAATTGACTCACTCATTGACTTATTGCCTAATTAGTTGATTCATTAATTAGGTTATTGTTAGTTTTACGCATAGCTCTATTTTTTCGACAGTACACTAACCAGACTTCCCAAAGACAATAAAACAAATAAAATGCTTCCGTTTCCGAGTCAGTCTTCACGAAGAGGTGGATGAGAGCCATAATTACATCATTAAATAACTCACAAAACTTTCAGACAAATCAAGAAACAATTTCTCAGCTCAATAGTCTTTAATGAAATCCTACACCAAGGCTGATAAACGAGGGGAAAATGTCCTTGTGTAGGACCGAAACAGCTCGGGGTCCCACAAGGCACAACTCAAAGCTTCGCTGACTGTTGAACTGCACCGTGAGGGACACGCTCGCTCGCTCGGAGTGAAAGGTCCGATTCACAAGACAACTCCATGTGTGCAACTCTCTGACGGACGCGAAGCATGGAAAAGCAATTAAGGGCACTTCTACCTTGCTGCAGGCTCTGAGCGTTTAAAGGAAAGAAACATGTGACAGTTGGTTTTAAGAAAGCAGTCAGAGGAAGGGTTTCCTGAATGAACAGGAAGTCTTACATCTTACGTTCATGACAGCTCACATGAGTTTAAGCTATGTTAAAAGAGTTAGCATTAAGGCTATGAGCGGGGTTAGTGTTTGTGTCTAATAAACATTTACACATACAAATTTACAGATACAAAAAGTTCAATCAGAAAATGCCCCAGTGAAGGAGGCGTGGCCTCTGTGTGTCAGTCTCAGTGGATGAGGCGTGGCCTGTGTGTGTCAGTCTTAGCAAACACCTCGGTGTATATCAGTCACAGTGGAGGAGGCGTGGCCTCTGTGTGTGTCAGTCTCAGTGAAGGAGGTGTGGCCTCGATGTGTGTCAGTCTCAGTGAAGGAGGTGTGGCCTCGGCGTGTGTCAGTCTTAGCAAACGCCTCGGTGTATATCAGTCACAGTGGAGGAGGCGTGGTCTCTGTGTATGTCAGACACAGTGGATGAGGCGTGGCCTATGTGTGTGTCAGTCTCAGTGAAGGAGGCGTGGTCTCTGTGTATGTCAGTCACAGTGAAGGAGGTGTGGCCTCTGTGTGTGTCAGCCACAAAGGAGAAGACATGGCCTCTATTTGTGTCAGTCTCAGCGAAGAAGGTGTGGCCTCGGTGTATATCAGTCATAGTGGAGGAGTCGTGGCCTCTGTGTGTGTCAGTCTCAGGGAAGGAGGCATGGTCTCTGTGTATGTCAGTCAGAGTGAAGGAGGCGTGGCCTCTCGGTATGTCAGTCACAGTGAAGGAGTCGTGGCCTCTGTGTGTGTCAGTTACAGAGGAGAAGGCGTGGCCTCTATGTGTGTCAGTCTCAGTGAAGGAGATGTGGCCTCGGTGTATGTCACTCAAAGTGGAGGAGGCGTGGCCTCTGTGCGTGTCAGTCACAGTGGAGGAGACATGGCATCTGTATGTGTCAGTCACATTGGAGGAGGTGTGGCCTCCGTGTATGTCAGTCACATTGGAGTAGGCGTGGCTTCTGCATGTGTCAGTTACAGTAAGGAGACGTGGCCTCCGTGTATGTCAGTCACATTGGAGTGGGTGTGGCTTCTGCATGTGTCAGTCACAGTGAAGGTGTGACTTTTGTGTTTTGATAAACATTTATAGAACACTGACTCACGTCATGCTGCGTCAAAAAAGCCACAAACTGTATTGTATTAAATCTTCCGCTGTTTTAAGTGTTTAAACATTGCATTGTTGACCACGTATCATTGTTGAATTCTAGAAGAAATGATACACACCCCTACTGTTTACCCATCTGTGTTAACACCTCATACAGAAAAATCACACAGAGACAGGATGTCTTTCTCAGATGCAACAGTTTTTCTTTTGTATTAGTTCCAATACTTAGCATAATGGCCGCTAATCATTTCCTTCACCGCCTTCAGATATTCAGACACTCACAAACATCTCCAGTCAAATCACACATTCTGTCCATGATGAAGTAAAAAAAGAAAAAAAGTCATCTAGAGAATGTAATCAGTGAATCATGGGAATGAAATGGGATTTGGATTGTCCAAAAAGAAAGAGGCACTACAATGCCGGTACACACACACACACACACACACCATCATCTACAGCATCAGAATGGAAAGTAGATTAATCTGTCACAGGCTTTTTCAAGCATGAACCTCGGTGGTGACATCCTGAGCAAAATGACGATACTGAAGCTATTATCATT
This sequence comes from Ameiurus melas, assembly GCA_012411365.1. Lineage (NCBI taxonomy): Eukaryota > Metazoa > Chordata > Actinopteri > Siluriformes > Ictaluridae > Ameiurus > Ameiurus melas. The sequence goes on along the minus strand of CM022759.1, from coordinate 30,736,788 downwards.
CTTTTGTAGTTCACTGAAGGATCTAATCTGCATGCTAAAGAGTAACAACTGTGTACTGTACTGGAATAACCCATAATTCCATGCTACCTATATGAATTGTGAGCACAGATTCCTTCATACAATGATCACTAATAGTGTTAAATCAGGAATACAACACTTTGGGGGTTTAATTAACTAAAGAATGACACATCATCCTTTGTTTTATCCATGTCGTTGATCATCCACGAAATCACTGTTATCACTAATGTCACAGCAGTCATTACCTCACTAGCCCCTCTCTAAACCAAAACACAACAACAACAACAACAACAACATAGCTTGTTACAGAGAAATCGAAAGTGTAAACTCCTCCGTCATGAAGACTGTCCTGCTTTGCTGAAACCTTCACAGAAATACTAATTGTTTCCACTACAAATACCATTACAAACCATCAGCTAACCCTTAAAACCATTACCACTACCATTACTGGTTCTTAAGGGTATCCACTAGACATAACATGCCACCAATAGAAGGCAAAAAATGACCAGTAGAGACCCACAGGGAGTGTTACAATTTCCATTAAAACCAATACAATTCCCATTATAACCATTAAAACCATTACAAATTCTACACTCTACCATTATAAAGTAAAGTGTTTCTAATGTTTTTTTTTCAGAAGGGTGTAGAGGAAAACTTACTGTTATAAAGCGCTGACACTGGAGACTCCTTCCATAAATGCTAAATAAACATCTCTCTACTGAAAACCTCAGGAGAAAACATTTTTTTTTTTTTAAATCCATATATGTAAAGTCTTCAACTGTATAAGTACAGGTTGTTACTATAGAAACAATAATAATGTTTATTAGCATGTGGTAAATAAAAATGTATTGTTGCAATTGTAAAAAAAAAAAAAAAAATTGTAAGCATATTAAACTGTCAAGAATTATAATTATTATATTTTTATAATTGAAATATAATTTCTCATGTAGCTATTCTGTTAAACTTTGAAGTTTGGAAATTTAAAGCTGTGTATAATGTAAAAACCGGAAAAACCTCAGATTCTAGCTGTAAGGTTATGTGTTAAATCAGGTTTGGCTAACTGTCTCGCTAACCATGTCCATGTTAAGTATCATGGGCCACTGGAGATTCTGTAATCTATAAATCTATAATCTCACTGCTGCTACACCAAACCTGATCTCAATCCATGCAGCTGTGCGACCCAGTGTGAAATTCAGACACATCTGGAGTGGACTGGCATCGCGCTAATCTTCTTAGTGAGGATTAGCAGGATGCTAGCACCAGTCTGTCTATTAAAGCAGGCCAGATTATGTTTAAAGAGGTTTCAGTCAGTAAGTTGAATCAACATGACGGTCATTTGGGATGTTTTTGTAGTGAAGAAAAGCCACTTTTTATAATGGGACTGTTTAGTGATAAACAACGTTGCCATCAAGTCCTGTTTCTAAGAGCTGACAGGTCGTCGTCCAAACTTCACACGTAGCCGATACCTAGCTCTATATTCAAGACAAGTCACTCGTAGCGCTTGTACTTTGTTTCTTGCGGGTGTGGAGCGAGCACTGCTGTTGTCGCTCGTAGGTGTGTACCGTCATTTTTTTTTTTAGCTCTGGCTAAACACTATGAGAAAAAGTAGAAGTCAAAATGTAGCCTACAACACACTTACATTTACTGCAGTAAACAATTGACTTGTCTTTAAAGTGTACTTAATTAGAATGAATTCTAATATGCTAATCAAATGAAAAAGTTTGTATGCTATGTGCCAGGCTTCATATTAGATTTCTTAGCAGATGAAGCTAACTGTACTAGCTACATACACTCACAAGAGGCACTGCCATATACAGCGCCCTCTATTAATATTGGCACCCTTGGTAAATATGAGCAAAGAAGGCTGTGAAAAATTGCCTTTATTGTTTAACCTTTTGATCTTTTGTTAAAAAAAAAAATCACAAAAATGATCTGATGTCATGGATATCAAACAGTTGCAAACATATATATATTTTTAGATTTGTTAAATATAGGTCTGCAACAATTATTGGCACCCTTTTAGTCAGTTCTTTGTGCTAGCTCCCTTTGCTAAGATAACAGCTCTGAGTCTTCTCCTATAATGCCCAATGAGGTTGGAGAATACATGGCGAGGGATCTGAGACCGTTCCTCCATACAGAATCTCTCCAGATCCACCACGTGTGTTGATTTTGAAGTATGTTTTGGATCCTTGTCCTGCTGGAAGATCCACCCATGGTCCATTTTAAGCTTTCTGGCAAAGGCAGTCAGGTTTTCAGTCCATGTTGCCATGTATCCTAACAAAATGTCCAGGTCCTCTGGCAGAAAAACAACCACAAAACATGAAAGATCCACCACCATATTTAACCGTGGGCATGAGGTACTTTTCCATATATCTACCTCTCTGTGTGCACCTAAACCACCTCTGGTGTTTATTGCCAAAAAGCTCTATTTTGGCTTCATCTGACCATAGAACCCGATCCCATTTGAGGTTCAGTAGTGTCTGGCAACTTCTGGTTGCTTCGGATTATAGTTTTGGAGACTTTCTGAGCCCAAGCCGCAAGAAACATCTGCAGTTCTCCAGCTGTGATTCTTGGAAATTTTTTGGCCACTCGAACCGTCCTCTTCACGGTGCGTTGAGACGATACAGACACACGTCCAATTTCAAGTCGCTTCATAACATTTCCAATTAAGTGGAACTTCTTAATTATTGCCCTGATGGTGGAAATGGGCATTTTCAATGCTTGTTCTAATTTCTTATAGACACTTCCCATTGTGTGAAGCTCAACAACCTTTTGCCGCACATCACAGCTATATTCCTCACTCTTACCCATTGTTATGAATGACTAAGGGAATTTGGCGTATGTGTTACCTATGGTTCCTTTTCCTAGTCACACAGGTGTACTAAAAATGTAAAATATTAATGGGAATATACTATTTAATATGTTTCTCATATGAATTCATAGGGGTGCCAATATTTTTTTTTTCTAAACCTGTGTTGTGTTTGAAATGGTTTGATATCCATGAGAGCAGAGTATTTTTTATGAATTTTTTGAACAAAAGATTAAACTATAAAGGCAATTTTTCACAGACTTCTTTGCTCATAATTACCAAGGGTGCCAATATTAATGGAGGGCACTGTAATGATAGTTAGGGACTGAACTTGCGAGAGAGGGAAATAAAAAACTGTTGTACTACACGTGGCATAGGATTAGTCCGAGATTAGACACGTATTTTTTTATGTGTTAGAAATTAGACACATAATTAGACACAAATGAGACACATAATTTGAGGTCTTATAAATAGAGCACGTCCTTTTCCTATCTGTATTTGTTTATAATACATCTGTTCATTCCCAGTAATGTACTTGTATTGGGTTACAACCCTAATATCAGTGTAAAATATGCATCATCTGATTGGATCGTCATTGTGTAATGATGTTACTTGTGTAAGAAACCTCTACGGAAGTCAGCGGACATCACCTTTCCTTGTTTGTCAAATCATTTTATTGAAAAACGTCACTTCTTATCTAATTACACTGAAAACATTTTGGAGACTAAGCAAAGTTTATTAAATGAGACTTTAGAAAATGGCATACACGTTATAGACATCAGTTTCCACTCAAAATACTCGAATCTCAGAATCTCACGAGATCGAATCTTTAATGAATCTTAAGCATGATGGAAGTCTGCCGAGTGCCAAAACTTTAAACTGGTAAATAAAGGTCAAATCCCGACCGAGCTCCAAGAACAGAACCGACATTTCTCTTGAATAAAGCCCTCCGTTGGAAACTTTGAAGGAAAATGAAACGTAGGATATAAACCCTCATCATCTTGGGATGTACTCCTGAGGCAGGCCGCTGTGGTTGCTGTCTCTGAGTGCCTGATCCACGACCTTAATATAACTGTCAATCAACCGTCTCATGTCCGGGGTGAAGGGGTCAAAGGTGGGCCGACGAGCGCCGGAGCGTTTGAAATGCCCGTCCTTGTTGGTTTCGGCGCAGAGGAGGCGTTCCTCGCTGGTGCTGACGTTGAGAAAGACGATAACAGAGCGGAGCCTGGGCACCAGCGATTCCTGCAGCTCTTCATAATGAAGCACCAGCAGCTTCTGGCCAAATCGGAGCCAGTCCAGAACGTGAGACGCCCACCAGGACGCGTAACTGCCGACAAACTCGGGCCATTCTGCATAGACACAGAGATAGAACAAATATCTGTTTAATCCTTGTGTCTCAATCGTCCTTAAATTAAATGTCGCAAATACAACCGGCTCTCTGCCTTTTGCATTACTGAGACAACAGCATCGATTCAGGCAATGAGTGAGAAACAAAACACTCGGGGTTGTGCTGTTATTGGAAAAGAATCAATGACTGAGTTACTGTTGCAATACCAAAGTTTCCAGTTTTATTTTCCTATAACAGCACAACCCCAAGTGTTTCATTCCTCTTACACTAAATCAATTGAACTGAATGATAGGTTGTATATATATATATATATATATATATATATATATACATATTTTTATCCATTTGTAGTTACAATTAATGTTGTGGAATGTCCATAAAACCATTATGGGAAAACTGTTATCATTTAAGTTATATCAGCTCTCACTAGTCCTCTCTCTTTTTCTCTCACTTGAAGTTAATAGAACCAAAAATTATTGAGAATAAAAGCAAAAACTGGCTGTTACAAAGCACTGACACTGGAGACTCCATCCATACCTGCAAAATAAACCTCTCCATACAGAAAACATGGTAGTTATTGTTACTATAGAAACGATAATGTTTTAGAACAAGCTACGGTCCGAGCTGCTACTATAGAAAATGAATCAGCACCTATGGACCAATCAGAATCCAGAACTCCACAGTTAAGCCTATTATATATTCATTTTTTATGATTTTTTGTATTTTTTTTGCCAGTGAAAGAATGTGGCGTGATGGCGATACCGTTGCTCTTCCAGTGCTGGTCCGAGGCGTAGCCGAGATGTCCTGCGCATTTGCGATTAAACTCGGCCATGAGAGAGCGGTACGGGTTTCTGATCAGCAAGATGGCTGAGTCATACATCTCGATGTCGCGCTTGCCGCTCTCGTGCGTCTTCACGCAGATGGTGCGTCCACTTTTCCAGTAATCCTTCTCGCCCTTGAAGCCTGAACAGAAGGAGGGAGGTTTGAGATGTGATGCCAGAAAGACGCGGGCGGATCTCAGAGCCACGTCTCAATCCAAACACACACAGTTTTGAGTAATCTGAGTAATGGAGCTTCTCCTTCACACACCAGACTAATGATGTCAAGTCAGCGATGGATATGAGCACATGTCTGACTTTCAGCCTCGATCAGATCTACATCTCCCTGCTTTACCCAAGGCCTTATATATCAATCTTTATTATTATACGACTTATGTATGATTCAAGAAAGCCTCAGCTATTAATCTTGAATCATTTGATTGAATAACTTGTACACTATATTTAGTAAACTGTTGTGAGAATGACAGAAAGGCTGTGCTGTTACAGCACTGAGGATTCCTAAATCTGGACCTGACAACGTCTGAGTGAAGTGGCCTCTGTCCACTTCCAACTGAACTCTAGTGCAGCTTGACTGCAGCAGGAAAGTGATCCGACTGCAGGAAGTGAATTAATCATGCTGTGTGTTTTGGCTTGCGGCATTTTCGTACATGTGAGCTGCTAAACTCAGCCATGAGGTTGCAAACTGAGCCAAAGGACAGCGCTGTAGAGCTGCAGAAATGTCACGTTATGGAGATTTGTTCCAATGGAGAAAAAAAACGATTTAAACCTTGAAATGGTTTAAACTAGCCGTTTATATCTAATTATATTTACATCTAGTCGTATTTATTTCGCCGTGTTCTCCATGCTCGGGTGATTTTGATCATTTCTATATAAAATGGCGAAGCTTTGTTTAGTTTTCGGTTGTTTCGGTTGTATTTCTTACCAATGAATACGAGCGACTTTACCATTTTACCTTTTCATTATGTATTTCTATCAAAAGATTTGGCAGCTGCCAACATTAAATGACAAATATGGAGCTCAAGTTGAATAAAATACCTCTTCTTTACGATATACCTCTTTTGGTATCGGTATGTCACAGTGTCCATCTCATTAAGAAAGTGATGGTGATTTGTATGAATGATACAGTGGGCGAAAAAAGTATTTGATCCCCTGCTGATTTTGTACGTTTGCCCACTAACAAAGCAATCATCAGTCTATAATTTTAATGGTCGGTTTATTTAACAGTGAGAGACAGAATAACAACAAGAAAATCCAGAAAAACACGTGTCATGAATGTTATAAATTGATTTGCGTTGTAATGAGGGAAATAAGTATTTGACCCCCTCTGCAAAACATGACTTAGTACTTGGTAATGACTTAGTAATTACTTTTCATTTTCAATGCCTTGGCTGAGGGAAGGAGGTTCTCACCCAAGATTTGACGGTACATGGCCCCGTCCATCGTCCCTTTGATGCGGTGAAGTTGTCCTGTCCCCTTAGCAGAAAAACACCCCCAAAGTATAATGTTTCCACCTCCATGTTTGACGGTGTGGATGGTGTTCTTGGGGTCATAGGCAGCATTCCTCCTCCTCCAAACACGGCGAGTTGAGTTGATCCCAAAGAGCTCCATTTTGGTCTCATCTGACCACAACACTTTCACCCAGTTGTCCTCTGGTGGTCAGATGTGACCAAAATGGAGCATCAAAGGGACGACGGACGGGGCCATGTACCGTCAAATCTTGGGTGAGAACCTCCTTCCCTCAGCCAGGGCATTGAAAATGAAAAGTAATTACTAAGTCATTACCAAGTACTAAGTCATGTTTTGCAGAGGGGTCAAATACTTATTTCCCTCATTAAAATGCAAATCAATGTATAACATTTTTGACATGCGTTTTTCTGGATTTTTTTGTTGTTATTCTGTCTCTCACTGTTCAAATAAACCTACCATTAAAATTATAAACTGATCATTTCTTTGTTAGTGGGCAAACATACAAAATCAGCAGGGGATCAAATACTTTTTTCCCCCACTGTAAACCAATCCCTAACCTGAACTTTCAGACGAAATAAATCATGTCAGTTTTTACAAATTTGCACACAAGCGGAAGCCCATTTTTCTCCAAACAAATCATTAATGACTTTTTAGATATTTCAAAATCTTGCAGTATCAGTACACCAACCTATTCAGCATGCTTTTCAAACAAAAAAAACAAACAAAGAAATAATAAACATTTTAAACATTTGACATGTTTTCTATGTTCTATTGTGAATAACATACGGGTTTATGAAATTTTGCAGATCGTTGCATTCTGTTTTTTATTGACATTCTACACAGCGTCCCACAGCGTCCCAACTTTGGAACTGGGGTTGTATTGTAAAGTGTTACCGAGGCTCTTTGCATGGTTAATGTTCTTGCTTCCCAAATGCGTACATCGGTTCCACATGATTTACATGAACACAGTTTGTTTTCATACGTATATCCAACCTGATATGATCATGCATTTCCAAAACCCTGAATAAAAACTAACGCCGCACGTTCACTTAAACTGAGGATCAAACCCCGATGGCATTTTGCCACAGCCATTGCCACTGTACTATCCGTCTACTACATCTTAAGTGTTCATTTATAACTATAGTTACAGTTACAGTCAGTGCCAACATCCTCACGAGATTTCATTACATAATTGGTTTACATTAATACTACACAGATAATTAAATCTAGGAATTAGAACCTTGTTAAAATCACGTTTCTTGTTTGTTTAAATTTTTTTTATTAGAAATGTAGTATTTTTTATCTAAACTATATGTAATACGGTCTCTTAAATCTGACCGATTACATATTCCATTTCTTTCAGTGCAGACGGACTAACTGATATTATATTATATATACGCTATATTACTATAAATATTATATATATATATATCGTATGTAATATATTACTATATAATGGATACAGTTAGAAGAAAATGTCAGGTCTGTTTACCTCTATTATAAAGTGTGCCATCAAAGTAGTAGCTGCCTGTGTAATATCCAGTAGCGAGCTCAATCAGGTGTCTCACCCAGGTGTTACCGGCTCCAGGAAAACTCGACAGAGCGACCAACCGGCTCGATTTTTCTGGCAGGAATCTTCGCTCCGTACATCTGGAGTCTGCATGAGGAACGTTGTGTTACTTATCTCCAGAGGAACAAATGGATAAACCTGTTACATTTTGCAAAACGTTTCCAATTTTTGGATGGTAATAGGACACAGGACACACATGCAAGTGAGTGAAAAAAAAAAAAAGATTAGAATTAGTAAATTAATGTTACTGATATATGAAGATATATGTAGAAAGATTTTCGATTTCTTGTTTATTTGGAGACAACAAAACAGCGAACAATTCCACAAAATGATTGGTTAGAAACGCATTCATGTAAAAAAAAAAAAAAAAATGAAATCAACAGAAACGTGTCCGAAGTCTAGCTGCTACACAAACACAACAAATGACCTTAATGCTTTACTAAAACATCATTTAAAATGCTTCTGTTTCATCAGTTCAGTCAGATAAACTTTGAATATTAATGAGCTTGGAGGCAGTGAAGGAGCCAGCGTGGGCACAAGGGTTATTAGAGAATATTTCTATAACATTCAGAAAGGAAGATACAAACTTTTGAACTGATTTCGTTTGGATTTTTTCCTCTATGAATATATTTCCATTCATCAACTGACCATTTTTGCTATTTGGTTTATATTAATGCACTCATTCTCATACGTTATCAGAATTGATTTATCTTTTTATACTAACAGCTTACTCATGGACTTAAATCAACAGATTTAAGGGAAAACAGTGTAATTGTTGATTGTGGTTTCTGTGAGCAGATGTTTAGTGAGTATTTTGTGAAATGAGTCTCCAGTGTCAGAGCTTCGTGACAGTCAGAGATAAAGCTGTAACTTTAAGTTCCCATTTAAAGGGAACTCCACGTTGCCTGAGTTTCATGCTGTGGGAAGCGCCTTCGCGTGTAACCAATATCTGAGACTTGTGTAACATCATGTCTATTTACAGGCCTGCCGTGATCAGGAGATGTGGCAATTAAGCGTGTCGCATGATCTAAAAATGGCAGGTACATTCCAGGCAGACGGAATGTGGGGGAAGACATCCTGTCGAGGCAGGGGCTGAGGCGCGGGGATCGGAGGCTCCAAACACAAGTGGTGGAGTCCATATGGTGGCGGTTTGGCCAAGTAAAAGTGTATGTGTTCGCCTCAGAGGAGACAACACACTGCCTGCTGTGGTTCGTCTTCACTCGTCCCGTACCACTGGGGCTGGACGCCATGGTGCACATGTGGCTGAGGTCACGTCTGTACGCTTTTGCGGGATGGTGGTGCCTCCTCGAAAGCTTTGTTCAAAGGTGCATCCTTTGGTACAGGATGTGTGGGTTGCAGCGGGGTGGTCTATGCCGCACACATTCATTCGATATTACAGCCTGGATATACATTCTATCCCGGGCTCGAGAGTCTTTCAGTGTCCCTTGGGCTCAGATCTTTTGTACAGGCCATGCCTTCAGTATGACGGAGTGGGTATTCCTCATTCTATTGAAGCTCACGCAACGTTGAATTCCCTTTGAAAGGGAACATTTGGGTTACGCTGTGTTGTGAATGGAGCATGATCATGTGCCCACGTGGCGCAAACGTTGAAGTTCATAGAAAGTACAACCCACCAGAAACTCATTTTACTATTTTAATTCTTTCTGTATGCCAGAGATTTATCACTGTATACGTGTATACAATTTTTTTTCCAACGTCCCCTTGCTAAACTAATACAATCCAAAAAGGAAAGTCCATAGCTGGGTTCAATACACAGGCATGCAAAGCAAAACAGGAAATATCTATGATCAAAATGCAGTGAACCAGAAGATAAACAGAACTGAAAGCTGAGAAACACACAATAACAATAAACCAAGGCAAACTACTGATAAATCAAACACAGAACAGGTGAACACTATCAGCAACAGACCAATGACGGGATGGGGAAGGAGACAAGACCAAAATAAAACAAGACGGATGGACAGAATATAAAGCAAAGCATTTGGAGAACTAAACAAGTAAAAGCAGTGCTTTCAGAGGAATTTACCACCCCACCATCGATTTGCTTCCCGTTACACAAAATTCCTTACTTGTTGTCTTTATCATGTTCAAGGGGGTACAAACCTTTGCACTATAGGAGTTGCACAATATGAAAGGTTCTATACACCGAAGCTACACAAGAATCAGCCGACTGTGATGTCTGTGTGTTTGATTAGCACTCGGTGCGGCTCTTACCCTGCACAGGCGTCTGATAGACCTGAAGGACGTACGGGTGTGGTTTTCCAGTCGTCAGGCTACTGTTGATCTGAGCACAGTGTTCTTCATTCACTGGATCGTGGAGGGAGAAAGGTGGAGTAGCATAGCCGCAGAAACACTCCCGAGCACTCAGCATGGCTAAGGGAAACTCCTAATGAGCGAAACAGGGAGTGTGTTAATGTCCTGGAGAGAAGAAATGTATGGAGAATCTTCAGCTTTCGGTTGTGTGTTTGTGCCAAAGCAGCATTTCAAACATCTGTGATAAAAATGATGAAGATATTGCTGGAACATTTACTCAAACAGTGATCTTTGTTTTTCTGTGTATCATTACCTGCATTTATTTTTAGATCCTATTAGCAGAAAGCACTTTCAAATACCAAAATTAGTTTCTCAGTTGACAATCAATTGACTCTGTGGGCAGAGCGTAGCGAAGCATTACCATCTAACCTCGGGTTCTCCAATTACTCTGGAATAACACCACTCAGCAAGTTGCATGCACGATTGATTACAGCATTAATTGATTGTCTTAAGGGCCACATTAATGTTTAAACTAGCAGATTGTTTTCAGAAGGGTGGCAGCAGAAATCTAACTCGGAGAAGCGCTTTACTCTGAGCTTGGACGCCAGTAGAAAGGACAATCAGTGCTAATCTCCTAGTGATGTAAGCAGAATAATGAAGCATAAAGGGGGATGGAAGACAGCAGGGCGGCGATACCTTGTCCATGCAGGCCTCGATGCACATCTGGGAGGTGAGGTTAGGCTGAACCATGCGGATCAGAGACGCCGCAGTTGTGTCGTCAGGTCTTCTGAAGCAGCCACGATAGCGTACGTTCCTGTCTGAATGGGGGGAAAAAACATGACACAAAGAATCAGATCTGTTAGTAATCTGATTTATGTGGATCATTCGAACTCAAAAACACAATTACCAAGATTTAACAGATTCTCTGGTGTGGTTTATCCAATCACACGTGTTTATGTAAATTATTTAGCAGAAAACGAGCTACAGGGACAGAGATATTATTATTATTATTATTATTATTATTATTATTATTATTATTATTATTATTATCCATCCATCCATCCATCCATCTTCAACCGCTTATTCCTTCTTCAGGGTCGCGGGGAACCTGGAGCCTATCCCAGGAAGCATCGGGCACAAGGCGGGGTACACCCTGGACAGGGTGCCAGTCCATCGCAGTATTATTATTATTATTATTGTTATTATTATTATTATTATTATTATTATTATTATTATTATTATTATACTACAGATATTAGTAGAGAGTTTTCACAGAATGTCACTGAGTTTGAATTTATTTGTCTACAAGAATCTCATCACTTAATCGTTCACAATATACAGGAAGTTGCAAGTAAGTAGTCGCTGAGCTGGAGATCGGGGAATGAGGGCGGAGGGAGGCGGGCGTTGTTGCGTTTGACTTACCTTGGAAATAGGTCAAGAAGTCAGAACATCGGAATGATGTCATTTTCGACCTCTGTGTCATGTCGTGCAGTAAATATGTCTGTATGTTAATTGATCTAAAGTAAATACTTGTATATACAGTATAACTCATAATGATCATTCTAATCAAATTATATTATGTTTACTGCTGATGCTGTGAGCGGCCATGTTGGTTTGATGTGACGGGCTGAACACGGGGTTAAGGAGACCTTCCTGAGTTTATGAGTAGAATTTCTTTGTCGAAGGGGCTTTGGTGTTTTTGTTTTTTTTCCAAGACGTAAGTTGGAAATTCACAGTTTTCGTCTAACACACCATTAATCGCCGAGGACTTAACTTAGTTGCTGACTAGGAAATTTGGTCTAAAATCATGTACACTACTTATCACGGAACTGACCACACAGCTTGTTTAAAATAAAAACAAAACATAATGACGAAAAATTTATGTTAAAAGACAATTAGACGTTAAAGTCTTTGTTTATTTTCTCAGGGTTAAGTTCAGTGCTCATGACATGGCAACATTAAGCACTACAAACACTACAAACAAAATATGTCCACCAATTTGGCTTAATTATAGCCATGAGCTTATCAGTAATGGTTTTTCTTTGTTATCGGAGGAGTTTATGTAACCGGACCTTTTAAAAGCAGTTAGCTAGCCGACAAAGATATTTGAATATGGTGAATATGTGAGTAGTTCTGATTTGCATATTCATAAATCTTCATAGATCCGTTCAATTCCTTAGTAGAGTAAACGTGAAGGTTGAGAGGGTTTGTAGATCATTTGATCATTCTTGATAGATTCATGAGCATTCAAAGTGCTCTAAAGGCACTATAAGAAACCTCAAAATCCATATAGGGTGAACAAAAGAGTGCTGCAATAAACTTACATGAAATCAAAAGCAACATTAATTTCAACTGATCTGCCTCAAGGCTATATGAGATAATACAAAAACAGACTCATTGAAGACATGTCTGCATTTCTGAAATACCAGTTCCACTTTCATAAATGATGAAAACAACTAATTAATCTTTATTTTTTTTGGATTAAATAAATAAATGAATATATTATATATTATATATATATTATATAATATATATATATTCATTTATTTATTTAATCCAAAAAAAAATATATATATATATATATATATATATATATTCAGTGAGACTAAACTACATGAACTACATGCTCAAGAAGTAAGATAGAGATTAAAGCTACGTTCAGATTGATTTATTAGGTTGTTCAAATTAATAGAATTTGAACAATAGAATAAAATAGAATAAAAACCGTGAGAATAAAATAAAAACCATGATCAATCGAGAACCAACAAAAGCTTGTTTCTCTTAGTTGTAATTCTTGTAATATTTCATTTATTTACATGTGGTGCCTCATCTAGTGGACAACTTATTAAATGTAAAGCAATGTTTGATGTTATGTTAAGTGAAATTACATACATTGGAAAATAGTGTACCTAGATCAGTATAGTGCACCTTTAAAACTAATTTTAAGTACATCATTGGGCCTTAAGGACTTCTGATGTACCATTAAAGCTTTACTATAATTGCTAATTAAAAGTACAGGTTAAAGGATAAAGATACATAATAAAGATATAAAACTATATCCCCTTGATGGTAACCGCAAATTAAGGAAAAAATAAAATGTGATACCTTCATTTCTGTACGTGAGGATGTAGATGAGAAGGAGAAAGGGAGCTATTGATGTGCCATGGCGGTATTCATAGCGAATACTGTGTCATAGACTACGTTGCTACCTGACTTTGTTTGAAGATCTCAGGGTGAGTTTCATCCAGGGGTGAAATAAAACCAGGTTTTCCGGAAAAAAAAGTGTACAGAACTGTACTTTTGCTTGTCGCTCTGATGGTAGTATCAAACATACACATTGATTAGCTTTAGCATTAACTTTAGTCTTTCAGCATCGCATGCATTTATACCACTCGTGCTGCATTACATTACATATCCAAATACGAAAGCGAAAAAAGGGGTGACGCTGTGCATCGTGGAAATCAGTATTCTATTAACTTTGTCTGTAATGCAGTAGCATTGTTTGAACACCACAGATCCCAATCTGTGCACCCCGTAGAGTTAATCTATATGTCAGATGATCGTGTTCTTGCATGGAGAACCTGCGAGATCTGCACTTAGCCCGATAGCTAAGGATCGCAACAACCAAGACACATTATACGTTATACGGTTACACGACCGTGTACACGAGCAATGGTTAAAAGAGCTCTTCAGTAGCTTTTAAGCAACACCAAAGGCCGTGGAAAACGGGCATTTTAGCCGATTTGGAGCTCTATTTCTGCTATGCAGCTCATTTTGTTTCAGACGATTATATTCAAAATCCCCGTGTCAGTCACATAGTTTGTTCAATCAAAATTTTGGGGGGAATTAATAAATGTATTTATGTATTAATGTATTTATTTTTAAGATATGGTGAATCTGTGGTACATTTTTCAACGAATTTTGTGGTACATTTACAGTCATAAATTTTCTTCATTCTAAATTTGTTCAAAATATCCCGAGAATCGAATCGAAACAAAATCGTGAAGCCAGTATCGCGAATCAGATCAAATCGTGATCGGAGTTGAGCTTCTTGCATGTTGTTGTCATGTGTCCTGGTGGAACGGACAATTCTTTCAGTGGGACTTTGACTTCAGCAAGGTGGTACTGAAGATGGCTGGCTTATCTTATTTCTCATTTATTTCTTCAAAAGACTCCTAAAAGTGTTTGTTTTTACTCTAGATACACATGGAGCAGTATCTCTACTTCAGTGTTGAAATTCGTCTTCTTAGGCCTTTTGGTGCACTCCATGTTGCAGGCTACTAGACTTTTTAAACGGAAAGTCGTTTGGCAAGTTGAGGGCGTTGCTTTATGTTAATAAGCGTGGCCGTAGACAAGCACAGCGGTTCAGAATATGTGGAATTGATCAATGTGTCCTACGCACACGTTGATAAATGAGACCCTGGATTTGCTTGCAGTGTGAATACAGGCTTTTGACACCATCAGACGCATCAAGTCATATCCCACCCATCTCCGAGGATGTGTGCACTGCACAATTACAGCAGTTCCAGATTCGTTAACTAGCGTGTGTCAGCTTGCCTGTGGGACATGCCATGACATAGAATACCCATCAGCACCTCTGTGGAATTAACCAGACCCAGACTATTGTTTTGTTTTTCCGCTCCAAATAATTGAAGCCTCAGACGGACTCGAACAATGTTTGAACCTCTGTGGGCCGTAACAAGGAAACAACTCCAAAATTATTACACACACCGCGTTGGAAACTCAGGGTTTAGTTGAGAGACTGAGGGGTAAGGACGGTAAGACTATAACACCCGACACCACGGTGACACAGCTGTGTGCAGGATTTATTAAACAGCCATAAGCCGTTCTTGCTACAATGTCATTACTAGACAAGATTGAGCTGGATTTATCGGAATAGGTTACAGAGTCTGCATGTAAAACAGAAAAGAACATTTGATTTGTTCATCTTTCATTCAAATTAACAAAGAACAGTGGATATTTAAGGCATAAAATATGCTTTGGGAGGTGTGTGTGTGGTGTGTGTTTGTGTCAGTCAGGTGAGTCAGGGTGAGAGAATGTAGCTGTTGTTGTGTTGTGGTGTGTGGTGTGGTGTGTTGTGTGGTGTTGTCTGGTGTTGTGTTGTTGTGTGGTGTTGTCTGGTGTTGTGTTGTTGTGTGGTGTGTGTGGTGTTGTGTTGTGTGGTATGCAGTTGTGTGGTGTTGTGTGGTGTGGTGTTGTATGTTGTGTGTGGTGTTGTGTGGTGCTGTGTGGTGTTGTGTGGTGTTGTGTGGTGTGGTGTTGTGTGGTGTGTTGTGTGGTTTTGTGTTGTGTGTGTGGTCTTGTATGGTATTGTGTGGTGTGTTGTGTGGTGTGTCGTGTGGTGTGTGTTGTTATTATGTGTTTGGTATTATGTAGTGTGGTGTGTATTGTGTATTTTACTATGTAGTGTGTGTGTGGTGTTGTGTGGTGTTGTACAGTGTGTGTTAGTGTTATGTGGTATATAGTGTGTGTTGTTGTGTTATGTTATGTGGTATTATATAGTATAGTGTTATGTGGTGTGTTATATTTTTATTAATGTTGTGTTATTGTGTAGTTATTGTGTGTTATTATGTGGTGTGTGTTATTGTATTATTATTATTTTGTGTAGTGTGTGGTGTTGTGTTGTGTAGTGTTGTGTTGTTGTATGTATTATAGTGTGTGTAGTGTGTGTAGTTATACAGTATTGTTGTATTTATATTGTGTTATTTTATTATTATTGTGTTGTGTTGTGTAGTGTTGTGTAGTATATAGTGTTATGTTGTATGGTATTGTTGGTGTATGGTATATAGTGTTGTGTAGGTGTGGTATTGTGTGGTATAGTGTTGTGTAGTTAGTAGTGTATTGTGTAGTGTTATTGTATTATAGTGCATGGTGTTGTATGTGTGGTGTTATATTATTGTATAGTGTAGTGTGGTGTTGTTGTGGTGTTGTGTTGTGTGTGGTTTGGTTATTGTGTAGTATTGTGTTGTTGTGTGTAGTGTTGTGTGGTATTGTGTTGTTGTGTGGTATTGTATTGTGTGGTGTTGTATTGTTAGTATGGTGTGTATTGTGGTGTAGTTTTTTGTGTTGTGTATTGTTGTGTGGTGTGGTGTTGTGTGGTGTTGTTGTTGTGTGGTGTGGTTGTGTGGTGTTGTGTGTTATTATAATACATTTTGTTGTGTGGTGGTATTGTGTTGTTATATTGGTGTTGGTAGTTGTTTGTTGTAGTGTTGTATTTGTGTGGTGTGGTGTTGTGTGGTGTTGTGTTGTTGTGTGGTGTGGTGTTGTGTGGTGTTGTGTTGTTGTGTGGTGTTGTGTTGTGTGGTGTTGTGTTGTTGTGTGGTGTGGTGTTGTGTGGTGTTGTGTTGTGTGGTGTTGTGTGGTGTGGTGTTGTGTGGAGTGGTGTTGTGTTGTTGTGTGGTGTGGTGTTGTGTGGTGTTGTGTTGGTTTGGCTCCAGCTGCACTTTGCGAGGGTCAGAGAAGCAAAACTCAGACATATGGCTGTTCACAGAACTGAAGCCAGAATCTAGTTCACCTTCTGGATAACCTCTATTAGACAGGATAATAGCAGTGTAGTGTGTGTGTGTGTGTGTGTGTGTGTGTATGTTATGTGTGTGTGTGTGTGTGTGTGTGTGTGTGTGTATGTTATGTGTGTGTGTGTGTGTGTGTGTGTATGTTGGTGTGTGTGTGTGTGTGTTGTGTGTTTGTGTGGTGTGTGTGTGTGTGTGTGTTATGTGTGTGTGTGTGTGTGTGTGTGTGTGTGTGTATGTTTGTGTGTGTGTGTGTGTGTGTGTGTGTGTATGTTATGTGTGTGTGTGTGTGTGTGTGTGTATGTGTATGTTATGTGTGTGTGTGCGTGTGTGTTTGTGTGTGCGTGTGTGTGTGTGTGTGTTATGTGTGTGTGCGGATGTGTGTGTGAATAATAAATATGCCATTCAGAATGAACAGATAATGCATATTAAATGAATACAAATAGAGATATGAATACGAGGCACACATTTTTTTTAGAAAGCTTGCCAGAAAAGGTCACAGGTCACACACTGGAGATGTGCATCAGGATCCCAGGACACAACAAAAACCTGCCGAGTAGGAGGTGGTCAGATAAGAAGCGTGCGTCACAACAAAGACCATCTTCATTAATGAGAACATGCAGCAATCCTTGGAGACAACCTAGTCTAGATCACGATGGTTTATAGTGTGGGAAACAGAACCAAACAAATTCATTAGAAAATATCACAGGCACACAAAAAACAATAACTGCATACATTGGATGTAAAAAAAAACAACAACAGTTCCATACGAGGCTCCAGAACATCGTTCACGCGGTCATCAGAAGATCATTTTGGAATGAGTTCGAATCCCAAATGATATCACAGCCAGTCAATATCTGGGAGACAAGGGAGCAAAACTGGCCGTGTTCTCTGCAATGGAAGGGAGGGTATACTATCCGTCCGCTGTCAATAACAGTGACGCTTGCCAATCGTGGATGTCTGTGAGCTCATATATGTAGAAGAGGGCGGGTAGATCTTTCCTCAGAGTATATATATATACATATACAGTGGCAAGAAATAGTATGTGAACCTTTTTCTGCATGAATTTGTCATAAAATGTGATCTGATCTTCATCTAGGTCAGGGGTACTGACAAACAGAATGTGTGTAAAATCATAACACAAAAGAAATTCTGATCTTTCATGTCTTTATTGAGGACAGCCAAAAAAAAAAGCTCATAGTGCTTGTAGAAAAAGTATGTGAACCCTTCAGTTGATGACCTCAAAAATGCTAATTGGAGTCAGGTTTTAGATCACTTGGTGTCTGGTTAAGAAAATGAGTTTGGAGGTGTGGACTACAGCTACTTTGACTGATTAAAAACCCCTCAAACTTTTGGAGTTTGCTCTGCACATGAAGCACACGCTTATGTGAGCCATGCCTCGCCAAAAAGAGCTTTCAGAGGATCTACGATCAAGAAGTGTTGATTTACATAAAGCTGGCAAGGGTTACAAAGTGATTACAAAGACTTTAGAAATTCACCAGTCTACAGTTAGGCAAACATTCTACAAATGGAGACACTTTGGGACTGTTGGTACTCCACTCAAGAAGTGGACGCCTAGTCAAAATGACACCAAGAGCACATCGAAGACTCATCAATGAGGTAAAGAAACAACCCCGAATGACAGCAAAAGATTTGAAGGCATCATTGGAACTGTCTAACATCTCTGTTCATTAGTGTACAATACGCAAAACATTGAACATCTACGGCAGGACACCACGAAGGAAGCCACTGCTTACTAAAAAGAACATTCCTGCACGCCTGAAGTTTGCAAAAGAGCACATTGACACTCCAGAGTGGTATTGGAAAAATGTTCTGTGGACTGATGAAGCTAAGATGGAACTAATTGGAAAAACCACACAGCACTACATCTGGCGTAGAAAGGGCACGGCGTATCATCATGAAAACATCATCCCAACCGTAGAGTATGGTGGAGGAAGCTTCATGATTTGGGCCTGCTTTGCTGCATCAGGGCCTGGCCAGCTTCAATCATTGAGGGGAAGATAAATTCCCAAGTATATCAGACAATTCTTCAGGATGATGTGAGAATATCTGTACGTCTGCTGAAACTGTGTAGAAGTTGGGTGATGCAACATGACAACGACCCAAAACACTGGAGCACATCCACAACAGAATGGCTTCAGAAAAACAAAGCCCGCCTTTTGGAGTGTCCGAGTCAGAGCCCAGACCTCAACCCAATAGAGATGCTATGGAATGACTTGAAGAAAACCATACACATGAGACGTCCAAAGATTATGACCGAGTTCTGTCAGGAAGAATGGACTAAAATTCCTCCTGAACGATGTGCAGGTCTGATCCACAGCTACAGGAAGTGCCTGGTTGAGGTTATTGCTGCTAAGGGGGGGTCTACCAGTTATTAATTCTAAGGGTTCACTTACTTTTTCCACTGCCATTTTGAATGTTGAATGAGTGTGTTCAATAAAGACATGAAAGAGCAGAATTTTTTTTTGGTGTGTGTTATTATTTTAGACACATTATATTTGTCTATACCCCTGACTTAGATGAAGATCAGATCACGTTATGAGAAATGTATCCAGAAAACCATGAAATTCCAAAAGGTTCACACTTTTTCTTGACACTATATATATATATATATATATTGCGTTACAGTCCTAGCTTATGTGTGTGTGGAGTTCTTGGAAAATCTGTTGGATGTCATGGTGGGAAACAGCCAGAACTGAAAAAAAATATATGGAACAGATTTTGACACCTCTACTTTAAGAAACTATAAATATGTTTCAAAATGATGAGAAAATTTTTTTTTTCCTTTCTAACCTTACCTTTGCAACTTCCTACAAAGGGTCCGGTGTTCCAATTTGAAACTGTCTAAGTGAGACTAAATGAGACCCTGTGCTATGAGGTGCAACTATAATGGGTTCATAATAGTAATGCTGTGTTTCTGAAAGGTAGTGTGACCGGTCGTCAATGAATATATGCTGGGCTAGCCTAATCTGTTATTGACTGTACACTGATCTAAACATGAATGCACATCTGCCTGCCAATCAGAAACCAGTATTTTATTCTTACATTCATTAGTTCATATTGAAATCTCCATAACATTGGCTGCTGCTTGTCATTCATACGAGTCTGGCACAGAATATGATAAAGAGCTTATTACGCTAATTACCCAGCTAATAACATGCACGATAAAGGAAGAGGCAAGTGGAGATCCGGCCCTTTGGATTTGTAACCTGTTTTTGTTTCAAGCCTGAGCAGGAATTTGTTGATTCATTATTTATTTGAATGAAACCCCAAAAGAAATCAGTCGTTAATACATCACCGGTTCTCCATGTTGTCCTGTAAGAATATGAGCAGGTCTGTGAGTAGAAGTTGGAAGAATGCCCGAGGTCAAATTTCTTCAGTGTTTATGAAGAGGTTTTGTCTTTGGGGAACGAGTGAGAAGATTTATTTGCCACTTAACATCAGGAACGGTAAATTTGATCACGGCTCTTTTCAATTAAGTTAGTTTTGACGCTAAAAACTAGAGATATATCGCTATCTGATACCGGTGTCAGGTATCAGTCCGCTCGTGAAAAATGCTCTGATACTGACATCCAGTACCGGGAGATGTAATCCAATATGTCATGTGATCCTAATGTACAATTTCACATTAATGAACAGATGAAATGAAATGACGGCAATCAAAAGCAAAGCAGATTGCGAGGTGTGCTCTATGAAAATTTCAAGAGGAGGAACTACAGCATCCTCCGACAGTAAAAGTGTCACGTAAATAACGTAATGGGGCTTAGGACGGATGCAAGTGCAGATAAGAGCTTTTAGTAAAGACAGGCAGGAAGCCAAATCCAAATCTAGCAAAAATAGCGTGGTCAAAAACAGGGTCTGGCGATCAGCAAACAGGCATAAAAGGGACAACTTGAGAATCGAGAACGTGAAACCAGACACAAGATCAAAGAACATGAATCAAAAATGACGAACAGGGAACAAACGCTTGGTACGGTGATAACACTCAATACTTCGCAAAGTCATTGTGTTCAGTCTCTTTATACTGAAGTTGTGAGTTCTTGTGAATTGGATGCAGGTGTGCGTGATTAGAATGAATGAGTGTTCTGGGATTTGCAGTCCATGGCGGCCATGTTTGTAAACCGCAGTGCAGGATGGGTAAATGTAGTCACTGGTTTGCTGTGACATAACAATAAGTAGCCTGAATAAACCTCTTAAACATAAAATCTCAGCACAATGAGTTCATTGCTAACACCAAGCACTAGCTAGGTGAGATCAAATGTCTAGATGAGTGAAAATAACCGCTATGTTGTTCTTGATGATCGGACGCTCTCAGTCATTAACAAATAGGAAATCGGACACGGGAAAAACCAAAAATAAAAGCGTGCTCTACTTGCAGCTGTAAAGAAATGCTTTTTCCGTAGTGAAACAAATCCCACGCTTTTCCACCGCTAAATTTATTCAATCCAAGGTAATTAATGTAGCTAGCTAATGTTATAAAGAACGGTCCTAGTAACGTAAGTGCATGAACTTATCTACCCACGTAGATTTTTCATTGCTGCTATTTAAATTAGGAAAACACCAACAGAGCTATGATAAAATGTTTAGTTCTGTGACGTTCCTGCTTGAGTAATACTCAATAGGTTATTCGTTTCAGAAATAAGCGCGTAAGAAAATACACACACTTGCACGTGCTCCTACTCATACACTGCATCCCAACAACAAACCACACTGGATAAAACAGTCAACTGTCACAACATATAGAAAGGTGACCAATTAAAAGGAAAAAAAAAAAAACTCGAAGGAAAAGAAACTATGACCATCGGAAGAAGACGATGGGAAAATGAAGCCTCATACTCACATCTCCTCTGGCCGGGAAGAACCTCCTCCACTTTGTAGACAGACAGACGGGCCACGCCCCCACAAATAGAGCCCTTCTCTCCTTTACAGTCCAGATTACACTCGTCCTCCTTCACCCGAGCACCGGTGATGCGGTTGCCACAGTAACACTCGGACCCGTACTCCAGACCAGCATATTGGTACCCACTGTGTAAATGAACAGCGGACAAATGCGATTCTGGCCTTTAAAGGAGATTTACATTTTCTACAATCTTTCCCTTGATTGTTTCTCTATGCAGTTCATCAGTCCTAGACATGTCTGGGGTTTGTTTCTTTTTTTTATGTGATGGATCGACAAGGCTAGCAGTCTAACAGTTTAGCATCACACACTTGCCTCAAAATATTTCATCAATAATATCAATATCAGTAATATCAAATATACGTCTGTATTGGATACTGATATGTATAGTATTTGAGTAGCAATGCAGATCGTGACTTCATAACATATTCAACATCCACACCATGAAAGATCTTAATAAATTAAATATTTAGAAAGTATTTAGTGTAGAGACTTTAAATGGCATGCATTTGCAATATAAAAGTTGCTTTGTAATGTTCAGTTGATAAAGGAGCACTCTCCAAGGCTTTTATGTTGCTGTTTATGCACTGTTAGATTTTTATAAACCGCAGACCTACAGCTTTCAAACAAGGCCCGTTGAACAACCACGTGTTTTGTTATTCAGTCTCTACACCATTCATACGTCTGGTCAATTCAGCACCAGGTGTGTGTCCACCATCAATCGATCTGCGCTGAAAAAAATATTAATATCAAGCCTAGACGACACCAAACAGGAAAACAATAGGCATTGATCTCGAATGTCATGTCCATCCATTATGACGTTTGCAGATCGATCAGAACGAGGCTCCTCTTGGTTTGACCAAAGTACATATACAATATATATATATATATATATAGGTGAGTGATCTGCCGTTAGCAAAATGCGTTAAAATATTGGCCAGTGTTGGAGGGGAATTATAGCAGCTATTATATCTGCAGTTTGAAAACAAATGCGCACGGTGAAAAAAACATGAGCACACTATCGCAGCGATGAAGTGGAAGACTGGGAATGCATGCGAATATACATCATTTGCGTTTCATTCCGTGTAAGAGTTTCCATGAAGCACTTACACAGAAATTACATTAAGATAAGATGAATAAACAGACTTGCTAACCTGCCAAATGATGTGTATTTTAACACCATGGAAAGCTGGTAGGACTGTCTCCGCCTCCAAAATGTAATGGAGAGCCTTCTCAGAAGAATGGAGGCTGTTACGGCAGGAACTTTGGAATGGGATCTCCAACAAGCACATATAAGCATGATAGTTTGGTGTCCACATACTTTTGGCCATATAGTGTATATGTATGGAAAATCTTTTATTATTATTATTATTATTATTATTATTATTATTATTATTATTATTATTAGTAGTAGTAGTAGTAGTAGTAGTAGTAGTAGTAGTAGTAGTATTGCTTTGATTCAATTTAGTTTTCACCCAGAGGAGAGAAGAAAGGCTGAAAATGATCAAATCTACCAGTTTACTAAAAAAAATTGTATGGGTAATGATAACTAGGTATTAATAATGTTTTTTTTTTTTACTGGTAGTTATGGTGGTATTTATTCAGCGGGATTATGCATTATTTTTCTTTGAAGTTGGCAGGTCTGAATAAATGACATATGTTGTACATACTGATACTACATATACAGATCTGAGTGTCTCGTTTCATGGCCCGGTGTAAAAACCCTGCTATCCGGGGCTGATTAGTGATGCTCTTTTATAGCACACGAGCCTCTATTTCTCTCTCCACTCCTAGCTGCAAACCAGACAGAGCCTGCAGAGGGTTAACAGTTGGTTAATGGCCAGCTTGCAGCACTAAACATCTGTCTCACTGTCTCTCTTGGGTATGGAGTGCAGCCCAGAGCCTCTTTGTAGCGGCAGCTGTCTGTAGGATGCCACCTGGCCATCGAATCCACGGCCGTACGAATCTCCTGGCAACCTCCGCACATGTCAACCAGCCATACGCATCAGTCATGGGGGCTGTGACGCACATCAAATGATAGCGGTGTACAAAAGGTAGGAAGTGCCGGGTCCAGAGCTGTTAAAATGAGCACTGGACATTAGACTGAGCAACTGTTCCCTGATCCTCAGGTCGATATGTGGCATCGATATATATTCCTATGGCAACCTAAATCGATCCTTTTCTGGCTCTACTGTATTGCTGCAAACGAACTGCTCATCTCCAGACAGTATGCTCACGTCTACCTGTTTCTTCTGACGCCTCGTAAAGCTATCATCGCTCTCAGCAACATCATTTTAAACAGGTCATTAGGTTCCAAACTCAGATACTGGCAGCATGCGTGCGAGTTTGAAAGAGTTTTAATGGTTCATCTTCGGTTTAAATGATGATATTTTGCTCAAACTTAAATTTTTCAGAGTTCATTAAATTCACCCATCCTCTATCCTGTTCTGGATAGTGGGTTGATATAATTCAAGGGAAAAACGTTTGCACCACCCTGATTTTGGAAGTGGGTGTAGGGGGTGATGGTGGTAAACAAAATCCATTCACAATGTATATGTTCAAAAGTGTGTGGACATCTGACCAAGTCGGAAACACACAATTGTATTGAACGTCTTTGTATGCTGTAGGATTACAGGTTCTCTTCACTGGACCTACGAGGCGTAAACCTGCTCCAGCGTGACGATGCTCCCGTGCACAAAGCGAAGCTCCATGAAGACATGGTGTGTTAAGTTTGGAGCGGAAGAACTCGAATATCCTGCACAGATCCCTGACCTCAACCCCGCTGAACACCTTTGGGATGAACTGGAACTGGAGTCTCCTCACCATCCCAACATCAGCGTCTGATCTCAACCTCACTAACGCTCCTGTAGCCGAATGAACACAAATCCACACAACCACGGCCCACAATCTAGTGGAAAGCCTTCCCAGAAGACTGGAGGTTATTATAACAGAATAGGATGTTCGACAAGCAAATAAGGGTGTGATGATTCGGTGTCCACAAACGTTTGGCCACACAGGACGTAAAGGCAAACCTTTGACGTAGAAGTTAATAATAAAAATAAAAAAAAAACCCAACAACAATGATCTCACTATTCTGAAATACTCCGGATGCAACACCGTGAAGCGATATAATTGATCCCAGTGCTCTCACTGTAAATTACATTCATTTGTTTATTAAGTTTGTCCTAATGGAATGCAAACTCTTCTACTTGACTGTACTTATAAAAAATGGCGACTCATATACGCCAAAGGCAGTTGGTCTGAATAATTCAGTTGAGTGAACCTGATGAATCGGCGTTTAAAGGCGCTCTCTGTGTTTTTTTTCTTCCCCCCCCATGCTTGTTAGAGCTCATTGACTCCTAAAATACTGCAACACTGACTCAGGCCAGGTGCACTAACTGGTTTATACACACTGCTTACTGCTCATGCCTGCATAAAACTCATGTTCAGTTTAAAAATGACTTTCAGCCAAAGCAAATATATTCCACTGAATTCAATCCCAGACTGCCAATTTCCTCAAGTGAAAGCAACATTCCGATGGACGCCCCACTAACCCTTCGCACTGGCTAATCACTGACTTCTGCATAATGCATGAAATGCAGAGTCATTAATCGTAACGACTGTTAATGCATTTATTTCGGTGTATGAAATATGTACGGCAAGATAACTGTGAGTCTACCGTCTGCTTCTGTCATCTTTGTGTCAATAACTTTAGGGTCAGTTCCTACAATGTCTAACAGCTTAATGACTACAGCTCCGTTCAGATGGTTTAGCTCTCTGGAAAACCGGCTAAGTTCGTTTAACTCAAAAAACCTGAGGAAACTAATCAGCTCAAACATTTTTAAGTTGATCAATCGATTACGTTAAGCCAAACACACTTAAATACAAGAAGTTTGAGTTCAATTTTTTTTGTATTATATTTAAGTGTATTTGGCTTAAAGAAATTCGATTGATCAACTTCAACATTTTGAGGTCATTAGTTTCCTCAGCTTATCCGGTTTTACAGTTCCTGAACTACATTTGGTTTCCATGCTGGAGGCCACCTCAAATGTCAGCATGAGCAGTAAGTCAGTCCAAATCAAAATGCAAATAATACATCGGGTTTTCCACTCGACTATCTATTAATCCGTCCGTCCGTCTGTCCATCCCAAAACGCGACTGCAGACATATTGTGGGATAATTAGCAGGGGCAGTCCTCCCTCGCATCGTCTCTCTGGTGATCGTTTAAGTCCAGGCTGATGAGCTGGAGCAGGTGTTGGCTCCATCACTGCAGACTTTAAAGACACCCCTAACACATATGCTGACTAACCCCAGAGCTGAGCCTCCCTAACTGGCCCTGTTTTCCATCTTAACGTTTTGAACTGACACAATCACCGTGCTAGAATTGGAAGATGAGATATATTAGCCGCACAGCATGTTTACCTCCAAAACTCCTTATTTTAGCCCAAATGAAGATGTTTTGCTGTTGCTCAGACAGAGGAGCACATCCAGTTATATGAAGAATTGCTTGATTTGAACATGGCTACCGTTTATTAATTTTTTGGTTACTGACACTGGGGGTTGTTTGTTGTTTTTTTACTAACTAGCTAGCTAGCACAATACAGCTCTCGCAGCTTGGGTAGCCACAGGTCGTAGCTCAGAGAGAAAGTGCTAACCAGGCATCATATTCACCCAGTAATAAGACTAAGACTTTTACTGACACTGTTATCTGTGTTTTTCTCAATTTTCTGTACTTTGCTATAAAGTCCAGAAAGCCCTAACAGTAGCTCTTTATAAAAGCGGCCACTTTAGACACACCTCAGGATCTGTCAGATAGGATTATATAAACAGTGCGCGCTGGTGGCTGAGAAAAGTCTGCCAAGTGTGAAAGGAACGTAAAGAGTAAGTCTGCTTCCTTTGAAGGATGATATTATAAGTAACAATCTTCAAAATGGGAAGCGGATTTTGATTGTTGCGAAATGCGTGCGGAAATTTTGGGTACCTCTCTGTGCAGGTGTCTTGACATAGAGTGCTGGTCATTTTGCGGAAATCGTAGAACACCATGCCCTTCAGGGTTCGGTCCTTAGCATCATCCAAAAAACATCCAATGTAGGTTCCTTGATGAGAAAACACAAACAAGAAGGATACTTCTCTTTTTTGTGCGTACGTTGGTTGATAAATGCCAATCTGTCATAAAATTACCAAGCGTGGTCACGGCATAGCTGGTTTTGTGTTTACTGACAGCAACGAAAGTCCATAAAGGGCAAAAGCTCACAGAGAGCTGGAAGTGCAACGTAACGCAGCGTGCAGGAAATCTTCCAATAATGCAGCTCAGCCACTGCAGCACATCAACTACCACAGACTCACAGTGACTTTTCCTCCTTTTATAGGGCGCCATTACTTTTTTTTCTGATCGAGTGGCTAGTCTTATTGTTTTGGATTGCTTATTTTCGGGTCATTGATATGAAACGAACGAGTTTCACAAAACGTTCGTTAAATTGGCGCGTTCAGTTGAAATAAATAAGAGTGATTTACGCTTGATAGTGTAACCCGTGTATAAATTCGTCTCCTTAAATATAAATGCACACAAACTCAGGAGCTTCTGTGGGAAGACTAATGGTTTTTTTTCCACACTAACTGGATTTTCATGCCTACCACGTTTCTTGTCTCCGGTGAACCATTTCCGAAGAAATTTATGAATAATTTAAACAAACGAAACTTCAATAATTAGTTACCTTTGTGCCTGACTTTCCTCTTCGGAGTAGCTCTCTCGACCCTGTTCGTGTCCTGCTCAGACATCAGGCTATGGAACCATCGTCGCCGAAGATGCCGGATCTCTTGGTTACGTGACATCAGCCATTGTGTTTCTCTCCCATCATCTGACTCGCCAACCTGATAGGTTTTTCTACCCAACCGTGAAGCCATCACGCCATGCCCAGTCCTGAGAGCAGGAGCTTCGAGTGCTCGTGGAGGTGAAGGCAGCGAGGGTGGAGGGAGCAAGCTACCACGCTGAGAAACCACCAGTCCTGATCTCTGCAGCAAAAGGACACTTCCTGCCATGATGTAAGCCACGCCCAGGAACAAGAAAACCAGCTGAGTCCGCCGCAAGAAGCGCTGAAGTCTGTAGAACGGCTTTGCCATTTTGGCTTGGTTTCAAAATGTCATCGCGAGAGCGTGGAACGAAGTCGAACCTTAATACATCCTCGGGGAATGCTTATTTACATCCTTATGATTTCGCTTTGTTGAGTTAACGTTCACTCGCAGGAAACTTCAGTAAGGTGCTCCATCGCCTGTCGTCTTCATACGCAGAGGAAACCTCTGGGAACCTGAAGTGAAAACAGAACGCGGTTAGATACAAGTCAAGGCACAATGTTCCCACATTGTTCCCTTTTTTTTTTTTTAACCCTTGGTGATAAAGCTGAAGGGTGGAGAGCAGAGGGAAATTATGGATCAGGTGTGCGGAGGGTCTTACTGGTTATACGTCTCCATTAAAGAGAAGGAAAGTCTTCTCGGCTGAGCTGACACCTCTACTCTTCTCCCATCTCCTTCTCTGTACCCTTATCTGACACAGATACAGCCCACTGGTGTTAACCCACCACAGCTAGATTGAGTCTCCATTACTCTGGAAGATTTAATCTAAAGATGGTGCTCATAGCACTACATAAAACCCACTTAAGCCCTTTTGGACAACAGACACAGACTTGTACGCCATTTATAAAAGCTTGTTTATATATATATATATATATATATATATATATATATATATATATATATATATATATATATATAATTATGAATAGTAATAAACAGAACCACTATATACGGTATATTTTGACATAGGTTGTATTCCTTACACGTCTTATAGTAAGGAATCAGACACTTGGTGTCGATTCTACTGTCCGTCGACAGTGTGATGTGATGGATGAATGAAGAGCTTTCATTGTTCCTCTTCAAAACTGATCATTTTCCGATCTCCAAAACGTTTGTTCTTGTTGTGAGAGGCTTTCCTTTATTTTTGGTGTAGTTTTTTTTCCCATAAGAACATTGTATTTTTTGGCCTTTTGAGGTACCTGAGGATGGATGTGTTGTCTGGTCAGTCTCAGACAGCATATGAGGGAGACCTGAGACCAAATGTTTATATATATTATATATATTGAGTGTTAAAATGCATGTGGATTTGTCTTTTAATGTAAATCGTGTTTCTAAAAAAAAAAAAGAAAATCTAAATACGCCTCCAGACAAGCTCAATCTAATCAACCAGTTCATTCCAATGTTACATTATAGCAACTATAAATAAACAGCCATTCTTTTTTTTTTCTTACCAGCCCCTCTTTTCATGTAAACAAGCCAAAAAATGCAGTTTCTCATGTTAACAAGTAACCTCCATCTGTTCTAAAGACTTTAAATTAGACAATTCTAATTTACCTCTACTTTACCTCTTTATTTACCTCTACTATTACAAAGCTCTGATACTGGAGACTCCTTCTCTGAACGTAAAAAAAACCCCACCTTTCTCCCCAGAAAACGTATCAACACCTTATCAGCAATTATACATCATACACTTTTTAATCTGTTTATCTAGAGCATCCGCCATACCAATAAAAATAATAACTTAGAAGAATTATGCATTAATATACGCTACGCTACCGGCAGAGCTTCTGACCAATCAGAATCCAGAATTCAGCATCACTATGGTTTAATCATAAGTACGAAGCTGGATGTACTGTAACTGTTAAACGCTTACAGTATAACAGTGTCCAGACCTCACTTTAATATTAGGTAACTCTGAAATACTAGCAGTACACCGAGCTACAAAGTCATTTGTCATGAATTTGTCATGAGGTGGCTTATGACAGTGACATAACAACCTTATGCCTAGAAAAAAAAAAATGTTATTTGACTTGTGTTAGGTGTGCTTGACAACAAATCTGACAAATACTCATGAGAAAGCAACGTTTGCCGGAATTATCCTTTATAAATGTTCATGAGGGTTTATATCAGTTCTTATGAATGGCTTATGTAGGTGTCATAGGACTACGAACATTGCTTTTAAGCGAAGTGTTTGCCGTTATTTTCTTCTGTCTCTTACACATCCTATAAGCTGAACACCACATCATTCATGAATGAAATGAACAAAAGCACTTTCGATCGTATTTATAATGTACTGTATACTCGAGCCTGACCTGTGCACGGACAGACTTTGAGAAAGCGATTTTGTCAGATAGCATTTTTCATTTCAGGAACGTCCTTACGCAGCATTTCCCGCCACTTAATCAGCCCATTATTTCCGCTCTAAAGAAAAATGCTGATACGCGCTTATAAGCTCGAAAAACAAACGGTGTAAAGCGGCTAATTGAAGTTTCCAGGCGGGCCGTCTCCCGGCGCCCTGCACTCCTGCCAATCGCTGAGCTTTGCACAACTCACTTAGTCCGTTTCATTTGAAATCCATCTGCCGAGACCCCGGCGGAGGTAAACACAAACCACGTCCTGCGATGATTAATTTTAAGTGCTAACAGAATCATCAGCCGACTGTCTATGAATATGAATGTGGGCTCAGTCTGGAGCGTAGGATGTGGAATCAAAGCACGTGAGTTCGCACAAGACGGCCGGGAATATCGCTCGTCCGACATTCCACGGCTCTGTGTTCACTACCGCCGTTCATCATCCAAG
Organism: Ameiurus melas; assembly: GCA_012411365.1. Taxonomy (NCBI): domain Eukaryota; kingdom Metazoa; phylum Chordata; class Actinopteri; order Siluriformes; family Ictaluridae; genus Ameiurus; species Ameiurus melas. Next base: position 30,706,366 of record CM022759.1, on the reverse strand, counting down.
CGTTTGGTTGTCCCGTGAATTTAAAAGAAAAGTCTACTGAAACACGTTCAATACGTCCAGATGTTGACGTTTTTGTTGTGTATTTTCATAATTACTTTCCGTCACAGGTGGACATTGTCACTGTTAGAGCAGGTGCAGTGGTGTTTAATAAAAGAACATCTCACGTTTCACAAATCTTATGAATGAAAAAATCCAGAAGATCCCAGAATGCAATGCAGACTATACGGTGCGGTTTCAGCTAGTTGGCGGTCTACGAAATGACTAGCGTGAGAACGCTGTCACGGTATTGGCATGAAAGTTATAACTTCTGTTTGTACAGATAAAGAGGTTATAGCTGGACTGACTAAAGTACTAGTAAAGTGCCGCTGCATCACTCTCTTCTCTTCGCGTAGAGCTGAAGCTAAATCCTACTGCACCAATATGAGCAGGTGGTTGAACTGTTAACTAAAGAAAGTCAAGTCGGAAATTTCATTACAAAGTAAATCTTATATGTCTCATAAGTCTTTATATATGAAGACTTTGATGATCACGTGTTAATTCATAAAATTAATATGCAAGTCGTTCAGGGCGGGTCTTACGATTTTATTTTAAGACAGTGATTGAAAATCTTCCCCGGGCAGAATTCGCATCCCCACAAACGCTGCTTAAAAAGGCAGTTCCGCCTTTTTAATCCCCTGCTTTTGTCCCTGTAACCTCTTGTCCCCTGTTCTGGACCCAGCTTTGGCGAGTGGCCCAGATCCGCATAAAGGCTGAGGATGCAGCGGCGGGCGTTTTTGCCCGCACCAGGGGAAACCATCTCTGAGATCCTGATGAGAATGTCAATCAGCTCGGCGCCTCATTATTCCACAGCCGGTGCACAGTGAGTGACTGGTGGATTTCGTTCGGTCGGAAGCATTCTGTAGCTCCTGATTACTCAATCCGTTCAATAATAAAGACAAGAACAGCCTGCATGCGGTAAAAATGGCAGCTTTCACTTTTTTTTTTTTTTTTTTTTTTACATCAGTTTGAACACCCTATAAGCCGATAATTACAGAATGAATTAAGGAATGAGACTTGTCACATGCTGTTATAGTAAAAGAAACAACGATGGGGTGGTGTGATGAAGCAGATTTACTGTTACCACACCAGATTTTATTATTTTACTATAACAGCATGGCCCAAAAAGTTACACTTTGTTTAGTTTTTTTATCTGTTTATAGTTGCATTTAATGTTGTGCCTGAAAACATCCATGAAACAAGATGCTATGAACATGCTATCGTCCTCTAACCAGTGTCTCCTTTTTTCCTCCATTGATGTTATTCAAAAAAAAATAAAAAAATAAAAAAACACACTGAAAATACTGAAAATAATTACCTTTTTGGCAGAGAATCCTTAGATGAGTCATGCTGATTTGATGTTTACTGTGATTCTGTTGGTTACTGATGTCACGGTTATCAATCTGTTTATTATTATTATTATTATTATTTTTATTAAGAGGTCCATCTATCTACATAAATGCTTTATTCACAGGTTCAAAGGTTTTAAAGCAAGAGATTGACTGTTTTTCACAAGTAGTTTTGATTGAACCCTTTACTGCATGCTATTGCTACATGGCAGCATGCCTGTTTATCTGGATTTGTATTCACTGATTGGCCTTCAGAGAGCAAGTGGGCTAAATTCTTATCTCTAATTCGAATATAACTCCTATTTGCGGTGGGAGAGTCGTTTTCGATGAAAGTAAGCACTGGTCAGTTTGAAAATCTATCAAGTAAAAGGTATTAAACGTTCATTAGGCCCATTCCTATTGTTATACAGCAATGTATCAAAAATTCCCACTAAAACACATTTAAGTCTTAAAAAATGCAATATAAATATTTTCCCCCATGAGAGTATCATAATGTGTAATTCAATGCTATAACAATATTCTGTTCATTAAAAAAAAAAATGTAAAAAATCAAAATCAGACCAGTGGGTGTGTGTGTGTGTGTGTGTGTGTATGTGTGTGTGTGTGTGTGTGTGTGTCTGTGTGTGTTCTCTCAATAAATAAATAATGTTGGAATACAGATTTATGCAATATGCAAATTCAAACACGTCGATTGATCTATAGGCTCAGGCGTATATTCGATACATTGTAGTTTCTTTTTATATTTTATACATATATATATATATATATATATATATATATATATATATATATATATATATATAAATCCTTATATTGATTTTCAACAGGTTCACTTTGATCCTGATAGAAGGAAAGGAAAAAAAGTAAGCCGATTAGGGCGTGGCACCTGGCTTTAAAGCTTTAATACCATACGCCGATCTGTCGCTCAACGGCTTTGAAAACCCACTCAGGTTTAAAACTCAGTGTTCCGTTTCAGACAGCTTCTCCATATACGGCCGCATAGATCCAGGTGTTTGGGAGTCGATGACTGTGCGGAATTATAAATGAGCCTCTTCCGCACACAGACCCATTTCTTTCAAAATGAGCCATAGGGTTTGTAGTGATGTTAATTAAATGATGGCCTACATTAGAAAGTTACTTATTTCATTTGGTGTTATCATTATGTAAACGTCCTGGGTGTATTCTTCATTACAGCTTGATCATCGCTCTAAATAACTGCATTATAAATACAATGTTTTTTGGGTGTTTTTTTGGATTTAAAACAGTATTTTTGGTTTACTGGGTAAATGATAGTGCTGCTGCCTCTCAGCTCCACGGTCCTGGGTTCGATCTTGAGCTCGGATTGCTTGTGGGTTCCTCGGGGTTCTCTGGTTTCCTCCCACGTCCCAAAAACACGCCAGTAGCTGGATTAGTGTTTTAATTCAAGCCTCACACAAAGTGTTTCCTCGGTAGAATCCACTGTGGCCCCGGCCAAGAAACAGTGCTTACTGAAGATGAATGAAGATGAACGATGATGAAAAGGAAACGTGAACGGATTAATGACGTCTTTTGACACTTTTCAGTTACGTCTACGTCGTCTCGAGTAGATTTACTTACAGAAATCTCCACCACAAACATAACTGACAATAACTTAAAACTTCCCGCTGTCGTCATGATTGTCGTCGTGGGCTGCGGCTCAACTTGAAAACTTTGACCTTACATTCAAGAGTATTTCCTGATCTAGAAAATCCAGAAAACTGGTACACAAAACAGAGGTTTAAACGTGAGACAAGAAGTTTTTTTCTAAATTCCAGCTGATTTAGACACAATGCTTGCGTGATTAGCGGAATTTTGATGGCCGGGGAAATTTGTCCAACAATTCAAAGAAACTAAATTATTTCACCACCCTATTTAGAAATCAAGCATACAGTATCTCACAAAAGTAAGTACACCCGTCACATTTGTGTAAATATTTGATGATATCTTTTCATGTGACAACACTGAAGAAATGACACTTTGCTACAATGTAAAGTAGTGAGTGTACAGCTTGTGTAACTGTGTAAATTTGCTGTCCCCTCAAAATAACTCAACACACAGACATTAATGTCCAAACCGCTGGCAACAAAAGTGAGTACACCCCTAAGTGAAAATGTCCAAATTGGGCCCAAAGTGTCAATATTTTGTGTGACATCACAGAGCTGGTGGATGTTAGAGACTTTCTGCTCCTCCACCTTCCGTTTGAGGATGCCCCACAGATGCTCAGTAGGGTTTAGTACATCACCTTCACCCTCAGCTTCTTTAGCAAGGCAGTGGTCATCTTGGAGTTTTGTTTGGGGTCGTTATCATGCTGGAATATTGCCCTGCATCCTAGTCTCTGAAGGGAAGGGATCATGCTCTGCTTCAGTATGTCACAGTACATGTTGGCATTCATGGTTCCCTCAGTGAACTGTAGCTCCCCAGTGCCGGCAGAACTCATGCAGCCCCAGACCATGACACTCCCACCACCATGCTTGACTTTGTACTCCTCACCTGGTTGCCACCACACACGCTTGACAACATCTGAACCAAATAAGTTTATCTTGGTCTCATCAGACCACAGGACATGGTTCCAGTAATCCATGTCCTTAGTCTGCTTGTCTTCAGCAAACTGTTTGCGGGCTTTCTTGTACATCATCTTTAGGAGAGGCTTCCTTCTGGGACGACAGCCATGCAGACCAATTTGATGCAGTGTGTGGCGTATAGCCTGGGCAGTGACAGGCTGACCTCACACCCCTTCAACCTCTGCAGCAATGCTGGCAGCACTCATACATCTATTTCCCAAACACAACCTCTGGATATGACACTGAACACGTGCACTCAACTTCTTTGGTGGACCATGGCGAGGCCTGTTCTGAGTGGAACCTGTCCTGTTAAACCGCTGTACGGTCTTGGCCACTGTCTTCTTTGCTGCAGCTCAGTGTCAGGGTCTTGGCAATCTTCTTATAACCTAGACCATCTTTATGTAGAGCAACAATTCTTTTTTTCAGATCCTCAGAGAATTATTTACCATGAGGTGCCATGTTGAACTTCCAGTGACCAGTATGAGGGAGTGTGAGAGCGATGACGCCAAATTTAACACACCTGCTCCCCATCCACACCTGAGACCTTGTAACACCAACAAGTCACATGACACTGTGGAGGGAAAATGGCTGATTGGACCCAATTTGGACATTTTCACTTAGGGGTGTACTCACTTTTATTGCCAGCGGTTTAGACATTAATGTCTGTGTGTTGAGTTATTTTGAGGGGACAGCAAATTTACACTGTTACACAAGCTGTACACTCACTACTTTACTATTGTACAAAAATGTCATTTTTTCGGTGTGTCAAAAAAAAAAAAAAAAAAAAAAAAAAAAAAAAAAAAATGTTTCCAAAAAAAAAAAAGAGGGTGTACTCACTTTTGTGAGATACTGTAACTCTCCTCATGTGGAGTCGTGACCCCTAGTCTGAGAACCCCAGGTCTAAGAATAGGCCACACCCTAAGCCACCAGCAGGTATATAGTTACCTAATTGAATCAGTGTTAACTTCATCCCATCATGATTATGGGTATAACGGTTATAGTGTCTTTGCTGTCATGTAATAATCTATATCATATAGTAAAAGCAAGATAATGATTGTGTGTACAAGATGCTATATCGAAGTGTGCACTTTTTATTTCGCCACACTGATTTGTCGAATACATAAATAATGCCAGCCCTTTGATGCGCTCCCCTCCAACAAAAACATTCCCACAGTTTGAAGGATAACCTGACCGAGCACTCATCCACTACAATTACAGCTCACTTTTAGTGTTGTTTATAATTTTATCTATAAAAATTCACTGCTCAATACAAGCAGGGTCTTCAGTTAATGTGCTGCCTTGTCCGGTGTCGACTGTCGCAAACTATTATGCGTCTGGACGACTAGACAAGGACAAACTGCACCTCCTAAATTGCCTATTATTGAAGAGCTCAGCATCAGGTCCAGCATGTCTTTTATCCAGATATTGTTTTTCTTCAACATTGTATAGAAATTCCCCTGGATATCTTAAACAATGAACGCTTTCTCTGCTCCACTTTGCATGTCGCCATGGGGAAAAACAGACATATGAGAGGTGACCCACTGCTCCAAGGCCGTGTGGTAACCCCAATCTGTCTCAATTGTAATTGTAAAACCAGCAGACTGAATGTGCCGTATCTTTACATTTATTTGTTTGCTGCAGGCTTTAATTAAAACCCTATTTGACGCAAGTGCAGTCTGAGCATTCAACTATAACACTAATAGTACAAAATATAGACGGGAAGAAAGGGAACACCAGAGCAATACCGTACCATGCTTAACAAGAAATAGACAAAACAATAAATCATTACAGTCAGGGTTTATATGCAAGTTTTTGGTCCTGAACTTCTTATTTGTTTTTACTAATAGGTAGAAGTGGGACCAAATCATTGATTCACACGTCTTGGCATTCAAGTTCCAAGTCAAGACTGATAATTCCAAGTCCTTAAATTCTCCTCTTGTTTCAAGTCCTAAACCCGTCGTAATGTGTTCTTTACTAATTTTATCGCCAAAGCAATAATTAGTACAGTAAATTTACAGAAATCATTGTTCATCACTTTCTAGACAAACTTTATAACTCAATAGAAATATATGAATAATTGAGAGACACGTAAGTATGGCACGTAAGTGTGGTGCAGACTATTCTGTACATCTCAAGTGTAGAATTCCATGTGGCTCAGGTTTGGGATTTGCTTTGTGCAACTTCCAATGGCGAAAGAAGTTGCTGAAGTTGTTGCTTTTGCGCATGATTTTCTTGAACCCATTCATTGTTGCAAACGACATAATGTTCCTAGGCGAAGGCTATTCTCTTTGTGGGAGCATCGCAACCACAAAGTGCTTCCAGGACATGGCATGGACACAGTTCCAGACACTGATGTCCTTCGACAGAGGACAAACATAAACACAATGCTCAGATGTGCGCATGTTGACAAACGATTACACAACTTCTTGTGTTTTATGTTTTATGGCGAACTACGTCACGGCAAGCGAGCTCTTGGGGGTCAAAAGAGGAGATTCAAAGATAAATGGCGCACTTATATATCCAAAGCGCTTTACACTGTGTCTCATTCACCCATTCACCCATTCACCCACCAATGGTAGCAGAGCTATCATGCAAGGCGCTAACTTGCCGTCTTGAGCAACTTGGGGTTCAGTGTCTTGCCCAATTACACTTTGGTATGTGGAGTCATTCGGGCCAGGATTAGAACCGCCAACCCTACGATTAGTGGACAACCCACTCTACCACCAGAGCCACAACCACCCCTCAAGGCCCCTCAAGGTCCCTCAAAGATACCCTCAAGGCCTCTCTGAAGAACTGTAACATAGATGCTGAAAACCGGGAGAGCATTGCCGGTGATCGTTCGGCACGGTGCAAGACAAGTTCATGATGGTGTAACAGCCTACGAACATAAGAGACTGCATTATGCTGCAGAGAAATGTCTTCTTCGCAAGACCAAAGCCGGTATCTCGTCTTCACCAGGTCGGTAGTCTGATCTTCCATGTCCCCACTGCAACCGTCAATTCCAGGCTTGGATCGGACTAATCAGCCATCTCCGAACCCAGTCCCACTTAAACTGATGACACTGAGTGGTCCTCATCGACTTGGATGGATGAACAAGGGGAGGGCGGTCTGGCGGTTTGAACGTTGACCTTGGAAATGAAGATTGATGCTGATTTGCTGACAATGAGTTGTTTGTTGGGGAAAAAGAGTAGTTGGTTCACTGCACACGTTTAACTGTATAACAAACAGCCTCACTGTAAAGTTATTGCTAGATTTTATATGACATTCCCATTTCGGTGCCTTCTATATATTTTGAGATCCGCAGTGGGCCGTTTTCCATCTTTAGGTCTACATTCAGAGTGAAGTGTACAGCTGTTTATGTGCAGAGGAGTAAACACAGGCCTCACACCTGACCCGTGTCAAGTGCGCTCCACTTCACCGGGCCAAAGCATTTACGAGCCCTTTAAGGCACAGCGAGAGGCGGCCAATTGTCCATTTTTTGGACTGAGCTGCATTAGGTTATTTATGTTTCGTGTTGCTTGAGCCGCATCTGCATTTTTCAGATTTACTGCGTGGCCGTAAACAAGCCACGGCAACTCAAATCCGCTCGATAAACTCCTGCTAAAATGACGGCAAACACCATCGCTTTATCGCGCTGTATTATTCGAACGGGGGAGTCTGTGCAAAGCTGCGAGAAGACGTGAAGCACAGGCAATGCAGGATTATGTGAGAGATCTACAAACACACCTGCAGAAGGACTGCACCCGCACACGCAAATGGAGTGTGTGAGTAGATATGATTATAATGCAATTGCAGTGCATAGTCGGTGGAAAATTTTCAACATCTGCTTGCGTAGCTCTTAGTGTGAAAAACAGTCCGCAAAAGAAAAGGCCGGATGTGTTCAGAGTTTTAGAGGAGACCACTACAACGACATTGACTAACAGCAGTAATATAATCATTGACCTTATTCTGAATAAGACAATATTCTGATTAACGTGTTTACATGAGTCGCTTTTAGAATATTCCTTTCATGCTCCAGTGTTATGTTATAGAACATACATGGATTAACGTCACAGTCATTACGTCACGTCTCCACGCCGTCCGACGTTCCCTCCAGAATTTCACGTATCGACATACAGTTCGTCGTCGCTATGGTACCGTGTACAGTTTCGGTGTTACATTTTTAATTTTACGAGAGATTCAAGTGCGGTTAATTATTTGTCATGCTGTACGTGCAAATAGACGACTGTTTGAAGCCGTGGGCTGCGTCTCAAACCACGTACTTACCTACTGCTGTATATAGTAACTGAAATGCACGTATTCTCCTACTATATAGCACGGTTTGGGACGCAGACGCGCTCTCTTGTTTACCGTCAAACGGTTGAGCGCTGCCGTGTGTCGCAGAATGCGGTGAAAACTCCCACACGACGTTAATAGTGTGATTAAGGCGTGTACACGTCTGTAATACACGTCGATAACGTGACTAAACGAGGAATACTCCACGCGTCTTAATTCGATTCGTGTTTACTTCGAGTAGGACTTTAATCGGATTAAGGTCATCAATAATCTCTGTTTACATGCTAGTTTCTTAATCAGAGTATCGTATTAATCAGGTTAATATCGGATTATTTTTCTAGAAAAAAACAAACAAACAAAGAAATAGTTTTGTAGGTTCTAATTTTATTCTTCGTCACTTCTGGGCTTGTGTTTAAGTGTTCTCAAGCCTTGGGGGCGTGTCTTGTTCTAACAGTAGGTGCTCATTAACAGTAAGCATGGTCAGTGTGCCTTTAGCTGTGTCTTCCTGGTATACGATTCCCTTTCCTAAATGTTTGGAGTTTGGAAGACGGTGGTGGGTGTGCGAGTTGGCGCAGGAGTGTTTTACCAACTTGGGGCTGTACAGTGCCAGAACATCACTACCTCAGCATCTCATCGCCCTAGTTAAACAGGACAGGCGTGGGTGAAGGAGGCAGTGAGACATCCTCCACAGCTGAATCAAGGCTCTCATTTTAACTCCCCACCATTTTCCACGTTTAGCTAGTTCACTAAGCTACCTGTCGGGTTTGTTTAGATTGGGCAGTGGTGTGAAGTGGTGTGAAGTGGCGTGGCGTGGCGTGGCGTATCGCAAACGCTATTGGCTGTTATTTCAATCAGTCAAGCACTTCAGCAAGTTGGTACTCTGTCAACATACAGAATCAAATCACGGCTCTCGAGCCATTTCATAGGGACGTTTACTGCCAGGCATCGTAAAGCAAAATGATCCTTATGAAAAGTTTTACTGGTGCGACAGAAGGAATCAACGTGCTTTCCTGAACACTGAATGCAGACTAATCACAGTGCCAGAGCCATGAGCGTTATTTTCACGAAGAAGTAAAAGAAAGAGAGAGAAAAGAATTCCAATAACTGGGTTTGATTTTTGGATTTTCTTCCATTGCCCTTTATTAGACACTTGTTAAGAAATAAACTTCTTCTGGAATGAAAGCTGCGATTGAAAGGAGCAGCTAGATTCACTTCCTGGAACGGTTTTTATTTCTTTAACTGTGCTATACAATTGTGGCTACGCAATCTGTACACAATCCGCGTTCCCTGCCTGATTTGCACTCGTTCTCATATGTTATGGTTTCCATAGTAACACCTTATGCAAGGATTTGCATGATGGTGGACGCTCTAAATAAATTGATTAAAAGCGTTTGCAGTTGTTGATATGGTTTAAGGAGATGCTTATTCAACATTTATGGAAGGAAGGAGTCTCCAATGTCGGAGCTTGTTTTTTTTCTTTTTTTAAATACTGCATTTTTGATGGTTTATTAAGTCGTATTTACGTCAAAAACGAGAAAAAACCAGAGGCTGATAAATTACTTCACATTTGTTTACACAATAACGTAAGTGATCACTTGATTTGTGGATTTTTTTCACAACATTTATCCATCCATCATCTACCACTTACTCCTTCTTCAGTGTTGCGGGGAACCTGGAGCCTATACCAGGGAGCATCGGGCACAAGACGGGGTTACACCCTGGACAGGGTGCCAGTCCATCGCAGGGCACAAACCATTCCTACACTACGGACACTTTGAACACGCCAACCAGCCTACCATGCATGTCTTTGGACTTGTGGAGGAAACCGGAGTACCAGGAGGAAACCCCCGCAGCACGGGGAGAACATGCAGACTCAACACACACGCCCTGTGGGAATCAAACCCCCGACCCTGTAGGTGTGAGGCGAACGTGCTAACCACCAAATGGCTTTAGTGTGGTAACAGTAAGTCTTCATCACACCACCTTGTCGTTGATTCGTTCCCTAAAACTCTTTTCATTATTGTATTTTGTTGATTAGGTCCAGGACAGTTGGGAAACAGCGTTCTCTCTGATAATGTCACATTGAATAGTGTTCTCTGTGGCTGACGAATTGTTTTAAAGGATAAAAGTATCAAGTGACTCTGTCCCTGATATTAGCAAGACGTTTTCATCATTACAAGTATGTAGCACACACTGTACACTGTAACATACAGTAGGGGAATTATTTTTTTTACGAGTAAATATCTATGCTAGAAAATCAACCTGAATTATTTACTTATACTCGATATAGTAACGTTAGCCTTAATTGCTGCTTTCCTGCTGTCATCTCTTCGCGGGGAGTCGGGGTGTATAAGGGCAACTGGAACCAATCACTCGTGATTCACACCGTAGGGTCCGGAGTTTAAAAGGCACTCATTAACACTTCCATGAACACTTTTTCAGAGAAAGAGCATTCACACAAATCACGGTATATTCGCATTAAACATTTTCCCGTGCATAGCTCTTAATTAAAATCTATATTTACACACACAGCTGCATGCACAGCTGTCCTTCTAAATTGAATAAACCTTCACGCCCGGTCGTAGTGATAAAACACGTACACAGCTGCACACACAAACAGAGCAGAGAGCAGGGTTAAAGCACTGATATCCATCCACCCATCCATCCATCCATTTTCTGTACGACTTATCCTACACAGGGTCACAAGGGAGCATGGAGTCTATCCCAGGGAACTCGGGGCACAAGGCGGGGGACATCCTGGACAGGCTGCCAACCCATCACAGGGCACAATCGCACACATTACAGACAATTTGGACACGCCAATCAGCCTACAGAACATGTCTTTGGACTCGGGGAGGAAACCGGAGTACCTGGAAGAAACAAACACTGATATGTGTTCCTTTAAAGTGAGATGCACATGGCCGTCTGCTGCAGCTTCACTCTGAACATGAATAAAGAGCCTGAGCTTTTCACTCCAACTTCCTGCGTTCACTTATTATCACATACAATGCTGTATTACACACCGGCATGAAGCCTTACATACACTCACGTCATTCACTCAGTCACCTTCCTCGACCTCTGACCTCTGACCTCTTACAGCTACCTCAACACCTTCTAACAGTTTACCATCAAACACTGAAACACACAAACACATTCATTACGGAATTAATATTCATATTTAAATAGATGGATAGATAGATAGATAGATAGATAGATAGATAGATAGATAGATAGATAGATAGATAGATAGATAGATAGATAGATAGATAGATAGATAGATAGATAGATAGATAGATAGATAGATAGATAGATAGATAGATAGATAGAAAATAAATCCGTAAATATGATACTGATAGATAATAGACAGATACATGAATGAATGAATAAATAGATAGATAGATAGACAGACAGACAGACAGACAGACAGATAGACAGATAGACAGATAGATAGATAGATAGATAGATAGATAGATAGATAGTATAGATAGATAGATAGATAGATAGATAGAGACAGACAGACAGACAGACAGACAGACAGACAGATAGATAGAAGAAGATAGAGACAGACAGACAGACAGACAGACAGACAGACAGACAGACAGACAGATAGATAGATAGATAGATAGATAGATAGATAGATAGATAGATAGATAGATAGATAGAGAGAGACAGACAGACAGACAGACAGACAGACAGACAGACAGACAGATAGATAGATAGATAGATAGATAGATAGATAGATAGATAGATAGATAGATAGATAGATAGATAGACAGATAGACAGATAGATAGATAGATAGATAGAGAGACAGACAGACAGACAGACAGACAGACAGATAGACAGATAGATAGATAGATAGATAGATAGATAGATAGATAGATAGATAGATAGATAGATAGATAGATAGATAGAGTTTTGATATGTTGCTGTGTTTAACACATCTAGTTCCTGACAGAATATCTAATCTCTGTCTATAACCAGCTATCAAATAAACACTCTTGTATTATTTATACAAGATCTGCATTTACAGGAAAACACAAACAATATCCTTATATTCCTGTCCTACCGTTCAAATCCCATTATAATCCCATTATAATCCCATTATAGTCCCATTATAATCCCATTATAATCCCATTTCGTTTCATTACTTACTTGCTTGTCAGTTTAGTTTTAATGAGTTACAAATCATCAAATTATGGGTTAAAATAAAAAATAACCCCCCCCCATACACACACACACACACACACACACACACACAGGTGTCATGTCTGCATCTGATCATCACCTGTTTGCATCCACAGTCACAGTCAATCCCTTCTGACCCTGCTGTTTTAGATTATATATACAAACTTTAATCCTAACTCAGGAGTAAAGACTGTAAGAATAATAATGACAGAAGTTTAATATTATTGTTCATCATCATCATCATCATCATCATCTCTTCTCATACACGTTGGACAGGACAATAAATCCAGATGTCAAGGTTTATATAAAATCAGACAGTAATCAGAAGTGCTTTAGATTAGATGTCTTACCTCCTTGTCACGGTGAAGTGTGTGTGTGTGTGTGTGTGTGTGTGTGTGTTAGAGATCAGAGTTCCTCCACACTCCCGGTTCTCGGTGTTTGTGCGTGTCTCTGCTCGGCATGCCGGTATCTCGCCGCCTTTGTTTCTTCTCTCTGTGTGACGCACTTCATTCAGTCACACCGATAATCCGTCTGTTTTCTTCTCCAGACTTATTCTGTGTGTGACTGAGGAGCACCGGACAAGCAGAAGCGGCTCTGAGCGCCGCAGCGCGTGCGCTTCCTTCCGCCGTGTCTCTCGCGCGCGCACAGCAGAGCGCAGCACCGACCGACGAGCGGCCGAGTTTAAGGCGGAGAGCGCAGCCGCACTGCGCATGCGCGGATTCATTTTATTCTCTCTCTCTCTCTCTCTCTCTCTCACACACACACACACACAACACTTTGTACTTCAGTGTCTTTATTCTGCTGATTGTTATTTTGACCTCTATACGAGTAATATCTTTCTCTCTGTCATGTTTATATGTTGTTGACACATTTCTATTTTGTCGCTATAGCTTCTTTTGTAGCTTCAAGGGGGAAAAAACTTTCGCTCTCTGCTCATCTGACTCACTGAACACCTAAAATGTTTTGTTTTGTCTGTGTACTGTATATATTTATCCACCCATCCATTTTCTGCACCGCTTATCCTATAGAGCAGGGGTCCCCAACCCCCGGGCCGCGGACCGGTACCGGTCCGTGGGTCATTTGGTACCGGGCCGCACAAAAAGAATAAATAACTTGCATTATTTCCGTTTTATTTAGTCTGAATGATGTTTTATTTTGAAAAATGACCGGATTCTGTCCGTTACATCCGTCTACGACTCGCTCTCGACGCATGTCAAGATGCTTGTCTCGGTCACGTGATATGTTACTTGGTCACGTGATACGTTAAGGGGTAGCGCGGAAGTTACTCATGCTATGTTGTTGGCGTGATGTTACCAGGACGCTGGTGGAGGAATGCTACTTCTTTCCTGGAGGCCAATGATGTAGCAACCATGTTGAGTTCTCAGTGACTACGTTTACATGGACAGCAACAATCTAATTATTGACCTTATTCTGAATAAGACAATACTCTGATTAAGGTGTTTACATGAGTCGCTTTTAGAATATTCCTCTCATGTCCCTGTGTTACGTGGTATAGAACATAGATCGATTGACAGCACACGTCGTTACGTCACCGCGCCACGCCGTCCGCCGTCCCTCCAGAATTTCACGTATCGACGTACAGTTGGTCTTCGTTATGGGACCGTATACAGTTTTGGGTGTTTTTATTTAAAATTTTACGAACGCTTCAAGTGCGGTTAATTATTTATCATGCTGTACGTGCAAATAGACGACTGCTTGAAGCCGTGGGCTGCGTCCCAAACCGCGTACTACGTCTGTATAGTAGCCGAGATACGTTTATTTCACTTTCTACTATATAGTAGGTAAGTACACGGATTGGGACGCAGCCGTGCTCTCTCGTTTGCCGTTAAACGGTTGAGCGCTGCCGTGCGTGTACGTGTCCTGTCGCACAATGCGGTGAAAACTCCCACACGACATTTACAGTGTGATTAAGGTGTGTACGTGTCTGTAACGCACGTCGATAATGCGACTAAAACAGGAAATACTCCACATGACTTTAATCAGATTAAGGTGATAATAAATCATTGTTTACAAGCTAGTTTCTTAATCAGAGTATCGTCTTAATCGGATTAATATCGGATTATTGTTGTCCATGTAAACGTACTGACGGTCTGTTTAGGAATCATAATCATCTTCAAATTGTAGCACACAGCACACTAACAAATGCGGCCAGCACCCTTACCTTATTACGCTACACTCACTGTTCGTACTATGAGGTCGCCAGTAGGCATTCCTACTACTGGTTGCCATAGTAACATATATCAGTGGGTGGCGCAACCACCAGTCAACTTTTGACAACAAACCAGTTTTATTGCCGCTAAAATGAAACATTGTGGAGGGAGAGCGTTTGCATCATATCCTGTAAGATTAAGGAGAAGCAGTGTGTGTGTGTGTGTGTGTGTGTGCTCTTTGCCATTCCGACCATCTATCTGTAGTGAAAGTGCGAGCAACAGACTGTCTGAATCTGCGAAGCAGTTCGGACTCTCAGGCAGCATGGCCAATCACGGATCACGTGCGCTCTACTCGTCACTCCCATTGGTAGTTGCCGCACCAAGTCGCTCTAAATTTGCATAAAGTTAAGCTTTTCTCAGCTTTGTCGCATCTCTGGACACGCCCACGTCTAATCGTCACCGGCCGCCGGAAGTCGCCAGCTCTCATCGAAAACGAACGGTGTCCGGTCGCTGTATGTGTGAACGTACCTAAGACAGATAGAAATAAATACACAAATAATACACGCCTTCTGACAGGTCAGACTTGAGAGTTCAACCGCACTCTGGGATAAAGGAAGTGAAGTGTGTGATGTGTGAGGAACCTGTGCGTGTAAACAAATTGTGTTGTTGTTTTTGTCTGTATAGAAGATTGATTCGGAGTAGAAGTTTAAGTCAGGTACACTGATTCGGTTTGATATGGCAAAGATGTTCAGTGCAATCCTGTTTTATCGTATAGCATCTGTAATTTCCTCGTCAGACTCAGCCGAGTGTGTGAGAGCTGATAGCCGAGCTCCACGTGCTGTTTTATCCTTTAGTGTGCTTGTGTTTTTCTGGAATTCAGCCCGAAGTGGCCACGGTAGCGTCATTATCTCGATCGATGAAATCAAGACCGACCCCGAGGTCAGAGTCAGAGATTGGACAACAGGAATAAATGTGTGTGCATGTGTGTGTGTGTGTGTGTGTGTGTGTGTGTGTGTGTGTGTGTGTGTGTGTGTGGCAAGCAATAACGTCATGACCTGAATCAATGAGATCAGTACTAACCCTGAGGTTAGAGTCACAAATTGGATAGAGAGAAGAAATCTATGTCTCTTTGTGTGTGTGTGTGTGTGTGTGTGTGTGAGTGTAGGGAGTGCAGTGTGCCCATATAGAAATGCCACATAAACATCCCATATGAGATTTACACATATGGTATTTTCGACATCATTTTATGTTTTCCACGTTTTCACATTTAACTTATTTGCTTTTTTTCAAATGTGGCAGTAATTCAATAGTACAGAATTTTCCAGTGTGAAGACTTTAAATGAAAGATATTATACTTCAGATAGACGTTAAATAATTACAGAAAAGCGCCAAATAGTAGTAAATCATGCAAATGATCCAATCAGGGGAAAAATGTGAACTGTGTGACTTTGACCGTGGAATGGTTGTCGGTACCGGACGGGTTGGTGTGAGTATTCAAGAAACTGCTGATAACTTGGGATTTGATTTTCACACTCAACAGTCTCTAGAGTTTACACAGACTGGTGTGAAAAGCGAAAACGTCCTGTGTGCTGGAGGTTCTTCAGCCCTTGTTGATAAATGAGATCAGAGGAGAATGATCAGACAGGTTTGAGCTGACAGGAAGGCTATAGTAACTCAAATAATCACAACCGTTATGAGCAGAAAAGCATCTCAGAACACACAACATGTCGAACCTTGAGAGAGATGGGCTACATCAGCAGAAGACCACATCGGGTTGTACTCCTGTCAGCCAGGAACAGGAATCTGAGGCTTCGGTGGGTGTAGGATCACCAAAACTGGATGGATGAAGAATGGGAAAAGAACAGGAGATGTTTCAGGTTCATCTTTTCAGGTTTGATGAACCTGGACCTGCTGTAGAGACTCTGACAAATCATGGAGTAACTGTGGAGAAATGTGAATCATTAGCCACGCTAAGGAAGTTGTTTTAATTCCATTGATATTAGTGTTTGTGTTGTTATATTCATGTTTAAAGCAAGGCCATAATGTACTTTTGTAAGAGAGTTAGGGTTACCTTTGCAAATCAGGTTTATTTATACAGGACATTTCATACTGTGATGCTGAACTGGAGGTACGCGCCCCAGAGAACCTCGTACGACTGCTGCTGGAATGTTGAAAGGAACGTTCCCTTTCAGCACCCCTAGTGGTTTGGACAGGATCGGCACGTGGTGGTAGCTGGCCCATGCACGGTGAAGCCCAGGATGTCACCAGCTCCCTACCCCCAGAACCCTTATCCACTACTCACGTTGGATAGCCCCTGTTGACCATCTGGGCCCGCCATGTGGAGAACCGACCCTGTGCATCCACCCTTGGAGAGTCCGAAATGTGGCTGAGGGAAGCCCCCAGGACCTCGGGAAGTGCAGTGACAGAGGCCGAGAATGATTTCCTGCCCTCGGAGGAGCAAAGGGCCACAAACGCTACAGTCAAATACATAAGTAGTAGATGAACCTCCCGAAACGGCCCCCATCAGGATCTCCTATATAGAGATAAGAGACACAGCAGGAGGGATCAAAACAGAGCAGATATCACCAAAAAAGGTAAAAGCTACTCATGTACTAATCACATTCTGTTACTGTGCTCGACAGATCCCCACAGGATGAAGAGAGATGTCAGAGGTTATTGCTAGTAGATTATTTAACCCCAGCGTCTTTCCGGGGAATACAGGTCTGGAGCACAGCAAAAAAGAGGGAACACAGAGAACTGGGTCTGACTCTTTAATCCACACAGTAAAATCCTCTCCTTTGCAGAGTAAGGGGGAGATTTATGACTCTGATGCACCTGATACGAGGAACAACGGCGTTGCCAAGCAAGGTGTGGGCGGCAGCGGTCAGGTGGTAGTACAAACAGGAATTGTCAACAATGAAGCGGAGGCCAAAATGAGTACTCCCTCACCCAGCCGCAAAACCTGGCCCCACGAGCCCAAAAGCAACGCTGGGCCACACCCCCAAAGAGCAGTAGGATCAGAGCAAAAAAGGGGGTTAGGGGGTGTGGCATCGGAGTTCAGAGGTATGCGCCCGAGAGAAGATCGTTCCTCGTATGACTGCTGATAGGATGCTGAAAGGAATGTTGTCTTTCAGCACCCCTAGTGGTTTGGACAGGATCAGAGCGTGGCTGAGGGGCGGGGGCGGTCCAAACCAAGCATGGCTGGTGACTACTGATTGCAGCAGTGGCTCTCTAACATCACAGAGACAGCGGAACATAATAAAAGAGTGCACCAGGAGCCATAAGGTGAGCGATATCGGTCTAAAAACAGCTAACTTGTGACTTGTTTCCAGAGGACTACGCTGATAAACACGACCATGCTCCCCGGCTGCCCATCGTCGATGCTCCCTCGGTGGATGTCTGCCTCCATTTGGAGTCCCTGCTGCGATGCTGTACAGCTCTCTCCTCGTGACCTGGCTCAGCTGGGATGAGGGATCACCAGCCGCCATCAGCACTCCCTGCACTCCCTTCACAACACTCCTGCATGTTTCCCCTCTTCTAGTTCTTTTCTATTTTATAAGAAACCTGGCACTAATTCCCCTCCAGTTGTCTCCGTGTGTCTGTGCTCTGCCTGTCTCTGCTGCGAACCCGCTACAATACATAAAAGCAATTCAAAGTGTTTTACATAAATAAAAGCAAAGTACATTAGGAGGTGGTAAAAAAACATTAAAAAAGTGACATGATCAAATTTATAAAATAGGCAGAATTGCTCAAGTCAGTTTTACCCGAGTCTTTCCCAGCACTCTGTGAGGAAGATTACACAACCACTAAGATATTAATCAATCCTTGGGCTGACAGTGCTAGCAAAACGAAACCGTTTAAAAGCATAAATGGGAAACTAAAAACACAGTGGGGAAAAAAAAAATCTTGAACAGGGAATGTTTTAAGACATAATTAGTAAAATAAAAACTGCAATGCTAGAAAAGTGAAGTGCAAGTTTAAGAGCTGAATTTTACGCACAGGAAAAGAGATGTTTTTAACTTGGATTTAAAAATGGCTACATTTATGGCAAATCTAAGATCTTCTGAGAGTTTCAGCTGGATGTAGCATAATAACTCATTATAGAAACCTGTGTTCCAAGAAAAATGATTGTTGGCAGCTTAACACATCGGAGATGCGTAGTTGAATCCTCAAGTCCTCCTACAGCGTCACTGAAATGGTGAAGTCGTCCTACAGCATAAGTGAGATGGTGAAGTCCTCCTACAGCATCATGGAAATGGAGAAGTCCTCCTATAGCATCAGTGAAATGGTGAAATTCTCATACAGCATTACAGAAATGGTGAAGTCCTCCTACAGAATTACTGAAATGGTGAAGTCCTCCTACAGAATTACAGAAATGGTGAAGTCCTCCTACAGAATTACTGAAATGGTGAAATCTTCCTACAGCATCACAGAAATGGTGAAGTCCTCCTACAGAATCACAGAAATGGTGAAGTCCTCCTACAGAATTGCAGAAATGGTGAAGTCCTCCTACAGAATTACTGAAATGGTGAAATCTTCCTACAGAATCACAGAAATGGTGAAGTCCTCCTACAGAATCACAGAAATGGTGAAGTCCTCCTACAGAATTACAGAAATGGTGAAGTCCTCCTACAGAATTACTGAAATGGTGAAATCTTCCTACAGCATCACAGAAATGGTGAAGTCCTCCTACAGAATCACAGAAATGGTGAAGTCCTCCTACAGAATTGCAGAAATGGTGAAGTCCTCCTACAGAATCACAGAAATGGTGAAGTCCTCCTACAGAATTACAGAAATGGTGAAGTCCTCCTACAGAATTACTGAAATGGTGAAATCTTCCTACAGAATCACAGAAATGGTGAAGTCCTCCTACAGAATCACAGAAATGGTGAAGTCCTCCTACAGCATCAGAGAAACGGTGAAGTCCTCCTACAGCATCAGGGAAATGGAAGTCCCTCACTGTACCACTGTCATCATACCTAGACTATAAGGCCTAGGTCTATGAAAGGCACACAAAGGCACTGTGTTAAGAGCTTGGAGCACTGTTACTGTTGTGTGTATATGTTCTGGGACATTTTTCCTTCCTGTCTACTTATTGGATCTCCTCTCCATTGGCGTTCCATTACCTCATGTTTTACAAATGGTTTAAAGTACTGGTTAAAGTGCAGAGATGCTTATACTATTGTGATGTTGGGAAGGGTCCAGGTGAGTTGTATAGTCTGCCTGGCTCAGGGAAGAAGCTGTTGTTGGATCTGGTAGTGGTGGCACGGATACTCTCGGACCTTCTGCCAGATGGCAGGAGCGTGAAGAGTCCATGAGAGTGGTTGTGGCCTTGCAGATACATCTTTTGTTGTAGTGTCAATGGTGGGTAGAGGATGAATGTTTTGAAAAGTTGCTCAATGTAACATCGATAACAATGCAAAATCTATCTTAAACGTTTCAAACGTAAAACACTAGAGTGATTGGAGAACAGAGAACCGTTTCGTCCCGTCCTGACATTGCTGGACACTTATTCAGAAATCTACAGATTCTTCAGCTTAAGAAACCACTGAATGATATCAAATAGTTACGTTTAAACATTTTTTTTTTCTCAGCCAAGCATTCACTGAGCTGTGCTGTGCTTTGCAGTGATATGGTTGTTGGAGTGTAGCCTGTTGACAATACCCCATGATTTATAGCCTGCTCCTAGAATCCGCCTGGTTTAATTTCACTGCCAGCCACATGTTGGCTCGTGCTCCCTGCCTCAGTCCTACTTTCCAATAGTCTCTCTATCTCCTTTCAGCACAGCCTGGTCACAATGGCGATGGAAGACAAGGGCACACAACAGAGCCATTCGATTCAGAAAGACCTTATTCCCCACGGGGAGCCTTCTTCACAAAACTGTTCCATTTAAACGCCAGACCTTTTCCTCCTCACACAACAGAGAGGGGATTAAACAGAAATGAGTCTGGTCGTCAAAGCCACACACCTCGCTGTGTGCTATTCAATCTAAGCTCCGAAGGTAGAAAGTGCACATGGTTCTCAGCTTTCTGTCTCTCAGGCAGGACTTGATCTCACCCACGGTTTTACGTCTGCGCCTCTAAGGATGGAGCTTAACCTCTTAACAGCCATGGTTTAAGCCACCAATAAAGAGCTCATCTGTTTGTTCCCAAAACATGTCTTTCGGTTATATCATGCAGAAAATCATCGTTAAACTGTAGACTGACCATCACCTTGACAACCTGGGAACCTGCTCACTGCTAGTTTAAAGATGGTATGTCATGAATTCATTGGATTGAAAGTCACATATGCTAAGGAAAACTATGAATCCGCTTAAACCTAGTAGTTATTAATTAAACACAATGCTTAAATCTCAAATCAGATTAGTCAGATGATTTGGTGTTGATTCATTCTCTAAAACAGCCGCTCTGACGGTAGTTCAGTCGCCAATCATACGTTTATATTAACGCACTCGTTACTCTCACTTACCTGGGTGTGTGGATTCTGTCTCTAACAGTTCCTCAACCTCAGCTACATCCCTCCCGCTCATAATTACTTTCAATGGGACTTAAAAAAAATTTTTTTCTTTGCAGCAGCCTATGATGTTTTCTAACGAATTTAATTGTTTCTCTTACCTAGAATATAGTTCGTCTCTCCGGGATTTTGAGATTTTGCGATCTGAGAAATGAATGCAAAATCAAGATCAAGCAAACTAGACAGTATTCGGTGGAGCTTGCGATTTTTCAAGATTACCGCAGATTTTCCACAGATTTGGGCTAAGACGCATCACGTGACATCATCACAACGCACATTCGGCCAAAGCCCGTTCCGTTTCCCGTGCATCGAATATGAGTACAGCTAAAAGTTCTTATTTACCAACAAACGCGCCAAAAAAAAAACCCAAAAAAAAAAAAAAAAAAAAAAAAAAAATTATTTTTCCTTTTTCTTTTTTGGAGCCGCCCGGCACGGGGGCGTCTATCCCAGGGAGTACAAGGCACAAAGCGGGGTACACTCTGGACAGGGTGCCAGTCCATCACAGGACACAATCACATACACTCACACACCCATTCATACACTACGGACACTTTAGACACGTCTTTGGACTGCGGGAGGAAACCGGAGTACCCAGAGGAAACCCCTGCAGCACGGGGAGAACATGCAAACTCCGCGCACACATGGCCCCGGCGAAACTGGAACCCCGGATCCTGGAGGTGTGAGGCGAATGCCGTGCAAAAAAAATTTGTGCAATTGCAGTTTTGCTAATTCAAGTCGTTTTCTTCAAACACAATGCCCATATATAGCTTGTAAACTTTGGAATGAAATGACATTTCTTCAGGACCAGGTACGCAATACTACATGAAGTGCAAATACACAACAGTGTGAGATGAGGGCAAAACAATAAATATACAGAACAATACAAAGAATACACGGGACAATAAATACACAGAACATGGACTGTAAACTGTAAGCTATTGTGTAGTGTAGCAACACAAGTATAGCAGCAAAAATGAGTTCCATAAAATAAAGTGTCTGATGCAGCGATGTAAAGTGCACTGTGCAGTCATATGAGTCTTACTTGGTTAGGTGTTTGGCTAGCCCAGGTGAGCGTTGGGAGGCAGCAGGGTGTTGAGTAATCCGACTGCTTCAGCGAAGAAACTGTTGCAGAGTCTGCTGGTGGTGAACAGATACTCTGGTTACCTTCTGCCAGATGGCAGGAAGATGAGAAGGGTGAGAGGGGCGATCCGCAATTGTTGAAAGAGGTGTCATTGATGGGTAGACAGACCGCGAGGATCTTTTCAGCTGCCCTCACAATTCGCTGTAGGGCCTTGCGGTCGGAGACTGTCCGGTTCCGATACCACACAGTGAGACAGCTGGTCAGGATGCTGTCTATCATCCCTCTGTAGAAGGAGGTGAGAATGGGAGGAGGGAGTTTGGCTCTCTTCAGCGTCCGCAGGACGTGGAGGCACTGCTGGGCCTTCTTGATAAGGCAGGTTGTGTTGAGAGTCCAGCAGAGGTCCTCAGTCATGTTCACACCAAGAAACTTGTTGATTTTGACTCTCTCCACGATTGTTCCATCGATGTACAGTGGTCCACTTGGGTTCTCCTAAGTCGACAATCATCATTCCATCATGAAAGTAAAACGTTCCCAGTCATGCCACTATTCTGTTACATTCCACACGATCCCAGTCTCAATGCACACCCCTATTCTCAACCAGATGCCCAGTGGGGAAAAAACACACAAATATACCCCCAAACAGTCTGCCCCCTATTTGTATCTGCATAATCTGGATTCAGTTACGTTCGTAATTCTTACACAGGAACAGGTTAAAAAAGGAGACATTCATGGAAGGAGTTTCTAGTGTCATTGTTTTGTAACAATCCAAGATAAAGCCGGAACTTTCCGTTTTCTTCAGCACAGAAAGCTTTCATCTTTCAAATATTTTCCCACAGTACCCCAGAGGCTGTCATACTGAACTGTAACACGCATTTATAGCATTATATTTATTGTTTATAGCACAAATGTATTGTTTAAATTACATTGCAATCATAGTGTTTTCTAATTATATGTTTTAAATGACACATTATCATTCGTCACATTTATATCCGTGGTGTTTACAATGAAAATATATTCTTAACAGCTTTTGACAGCTTGTTACGGACAGAAGGTTTAGTGTGAAACAGTAAATATGTCACGCTGCAGGCTCCGGGGAAGGATTTCGATTTCATGACTCATTCAGGGCCAGAAACATGCATGATCATACCCTTAATAAAAGAGAAGAGAGATCGGAGAGTACACATATAACGTTAATGTTATAGTTTCCTTTCCAGACACAAGAATCACCCATTATTTCCTAAATTTAGATGCTTAAATTATTGTTATTGCAGCAGTCTCCCATAAAAGACATAAAAGGTTGCGAGGCTGGCTTGTATATTAGCTACATAAAACTGCACCATATTCCCCACTCCAGTAAAACAACCAGCGTTCATGGACCCTGAGAGACAGACATTGTGTCTCACTGACCCTTCAGTTATATAAGCACTGCTCCAGGAATGCGAGCTGTGCTTATATTCGCAGAAACAACTTAACAGACTATAAGTAAGAAATAAATCACTTCAGGCATGCTGCTTTAGGGAGCGGAGTTACTGTTCCCACCCTGAACGTTGATTATTTTCCAATAACAGCACGGTCTGAAGTGGCAGAACTGCAGCTTGCCGATGATTACAGTTTTTATTCATTAAAGACAGTTCTGTTTATAGGTATATTTAATGTTGGGAAAAAAACTTCCTGTTGTCACTTACATTACAGCAGCTATAAACAGTCACTCCCTCACCAGCTTCTCTCTCTCTCTCTCTCTCTCTCTCTCTCTCTCGAAGTTAATAAGACAAAAAACACACGTTGCCAAGAAAGTCATACTCCCTTGCCAGAAAAACTGACTGTTACTAAATTCTGACACTGGAGACTCCTTCCATAAATGTTCAATAAGGATATTTCCCCTCTCCTCCAGCGGAAGACGTGTTCTTCTGAGTTCCAGTGTGGCCTCACTCCCAGGTCACATCCTGGTTCAGCACCTATACTGTATAATCAGATGATTGACATTAAGTTTTAGTGAAGCCGTGCCAATATACAGTGGTGTGAAAAAGTGTTTGCCCCCTTCCTCATTTCCTGTTCCTTTGCATGTTTGTCACACTTAAGTGTTTCGGAACATCAAACCATTTTAAACAATAGTCAAGGACAACACAAGTAAACACAAAATGCAATTTGTAAATGAAGGTGTTTATTATTAAAGGCAAAAAAAAATCCAAACCATCATGGCCCTGTGTGAAAAAGTGATTGCCCCCTAAACCTAATAACTGGTTGGGCCACCCTTAGCAGCAACAACTGCAACCAAGCGTTTGCGATAACGTGCAATGAGGCTTTTACAGCGTCCTGGAGGAATTTTGGCCCACTCATCTTTGCAGAATTGTCCTAATTCAGTTACATTAGAGGGTTTTCGAGCATGAACGGCCTTTTTAAGGTCATACCACAATATCTCAATAGGATTCAGGTCAGGACTTTGGCGCAGGCCACTCCAAAGTCTTCATTTTGTTTTTCTTCAGCCATTCGGTGGTGAGCTTGCTGGGGTGTTTAGGATCATTGTCCTGCTGCAGAACCCAAGTTCGTTTCAGCTTGAGTACACGAACAGATGGTCGGACATTCTCCTTCAGGATCTCTTGGTAGACAGCAGAATTCATAGTTTCTTTTATCACAGCAAGTCTTCCAGGTCCTGAAGCAGCAAAACAGCCCTAGACCATCACTCTACCACCACCATATTTTACTGTTGGTATAATGTTTATTTTATGAAATGCAGTGTTCCTTCTACGCCAGATATACTTGGACACACACCTTCCAAAGAGTTCCACTTTTGTCTCATCGGTCCACAGAATGTTGTCCCAAAAGTCTTGGGGATCATCAAGATGTGTTGTGGAGAAATTGAGACGAGCTTCGATGTTCTTTTTGCTCAGCAGTGGTTTTCTCCTTGGAACTCTGCCATGCAGGCCATTTTTGCCCAGTCTTTACCTGATGGTGGAGGCATGAACGCTGACCTTAACTGAGGCAAGTGAGGCCTGCAGTTCTTTGGACGTTGTTGTGGGGTCTTTTGTGACCTCTTGGATGAGTCGTCGCTGCGCTCTTGGGGTAATTTTGGGCGGCCGGCCACTCCTGGGAAGGTTCACCACTGTTCCATGTCTTCGCCATTTGTGGATAATGGCTCTCACTGTGGTTCGCTGGATTCCCAAAGCTTTGGAAATGGCTTTATAACCCTTTCCAGACTGATAGATCTCAATTACTTTCTTTCTCAATTGTTCCTGAATTTCTTTGGGTCTCGGCATGATGTGTAGCTTTTAAGGATCTTCTGGTGGACCTTACTGTGTCAAGCAGCTCCTATTTAAGTGATGCCTTGATTGTGAACAGGTGTGGCAATAATCAGGCCTGGGTGTGGATAGAGAAATTGAACTCAGGTGTGGACAACCACAGTTATAGTATGTTTTAACAAGGGGGGCAATCACTTTTTCACACAGGGCCATGATGGTTTGGATTTTTTTTCACCTTTAATAATAAACACCTTCATTTACAAATTGCATTTTGTGTTTACTTGTGTTGTCCTTGACTATTGTTTAAATTGGTTTGATGTTCCGAAACACTTAAGTGTGACAAACATGCAAAGGAACAGGAAATGAGGAAGGGGGCAAACACTTTTTCACACCACTGTATACTATTTTGTACATTCTGAGATGGTTATACCGATAATGTTTTGCCATTTGTGTTACCAAGTAAGGATTTCAGGATGCTAAGGATGCAAAATCTTGAGATACTATCTCATAATTAATTATGAGATACTAATCAGGATTAGATACCACATAAAAATGAATAATTATGAGATACTCATCACAATTATGAGATACGAGTCGTCATTTCGAGATACATTGTCATAATTATACGATACCAAGTAATTATTGCGAAATACCAAGCCATAATTCTGAGATGTGGCTAGAAGTCATAATTATAATATACAGTCAGAATTATGAAATATTGCCTCTTAGTGTCAAGCTCACGGTAATATCTCATAATTCCGAGATACTAAATCTACTAAATCAGAATTATGTGATAAATCCATGAATCACAACTTGCAAATCACGTTAATTGTCAAAAATTGACAGACTTTCAGCTATTTGCGATGAACAAGTAAAAAAGAACACCACAATGGGTGCTTCAAGTGGTTTCCCCAAATTCAACTGAGAGTGAATTTCTCCAGTCTTTAAATTATTCAATCCCCTGAATAGAATCCCTCACAACAGCACAAATATGCAAAACAGGCGTTGTCTCTAGCACACCTCATGCAACTAATCAAGGGCTTTGTTAGTTGCACCAGTTGTGCTTGAGCTGGAACTCATGAAATACCTGAACTGGCTCGGGGTTTGTTGAGTGCACTCTACCTGGATGGGGCAGAAAAAGGAAGCTAAAAATAATTTTGATTGCAACTGTATGTATATATATATATATATATATATATATATATATATATATACAAGTACATATATATACATACATACAAGTGCGTAACTATTTAAAGTGCGTAAGTATATATATATACATACAAGTGCGTAACTATTTGCATGACTCATATATATTATATATATATATATATATATATATATATATATATGTTGCCATAGAAACAATAACGTATTAGAACATTAGAGCACGAGCTACAGAGCTACCCCTTTGTCAGAGCTGCTGTTATAGAAAATTGATCAGCAATCAGATTCTTTATTATGTCTCTGACTGTCTTCAGCAGAGGAGAGGACTTGACGAGTGCTGGCATTTATGTATTTGTTTCATTATTTATTTTTTTTTTTTAATGTAGAGTGTACAGTTGGTTTGACGTCTCCTCTGGTTTCAGACACAGGGTGAAAATTGCTTTAATGATCTCCATCCCTTCGCTACCTCAGGTGCTCATCCGTTTTCTATGCTCACATCACGCCTCTGCACCCTGTCATTTTCCTCTCCATCACCTTCTCCATGCACAACAACAACAGCAGCAGCAGCAGCAGCAGCAGAGATGCTGAATGCAGACAGAATAAAACTTTTCATGTATAATTTCCCCACGCAAGAAATAAAAGAATAAACTTAAGTATTATAGCCTCAGGGGTGATGTGTAATAGTTACAAAAGAAAGAAACATAACTTCAGTTTCATAACCGTCCAGATAAACGCTTTGCTCTATCGCAGATTTCTAGAGATAAATATCTATATGCATTATTAAAGGACGCTTGCACTTAAACACATTATATGAATTAAAACACATGAACACATTAGAATGAAAAACCAACATGGTTACGCTTACAAATAGCATAACTATTTGCATGACTCAGTTTTTATTAAAGATGCTAAACTTCACGTGAGGTTTAAGAGTTTGGACCACAAGCTCGTCATGCCTAATCCTGCATGACTCGCTAGTTCTCTAAGCAATCAGTAATAAGGAAAATATCCTGCTAATTTCGACAGACCTATAATTTCTCATTTGTAAGCTAATGTTTAATCATCCTTTTTGAAATTAATGCTAATTAGTAATAACAAAAAAACAGATAAGTATCAAAACCAAAAATTAACTAGCTAGCTAATTGAACAAGCTAATATACAAAACTTAGCTAGCGAATCTAACAAGCTAATATATAAAACGTAGCTAGAAAATTTATCAAACTTAGCTAATTAATTACATTTATTGACAGACATTAAAGACATATCTTCTTGTATGTGTGAGGTAAATGAGAGGGATCTCATCCTGTATTAATTTATAACTCCAGCAAAAGACATGTCGCTAAGAAAAATCTTACGGAATTCCTGATTTGTAATAATTACTCCGAAGGTCACAATGATTCTTTCTTAATCGTGGAATTTTTTTAGTACAATTACAAGTGTTCAATTTCAACAGTACTTTACTGTTTTGTAATTACTTTAACAGTAATTTACAAATCCTACAAAGTAGTATGTACTTTGGTAGAGTAACTAAATACACTTGCTCAGGTATTTCCCAATCTTGTGTATTTGCCAATTACTAGCACATTCTTTAGAATGAACACATCATGTGTTATCAGTGGATACAAATACAGATACATGTGAATGTGTGTGTGATTGTGCCCTACGATGGGTTGGCACCCTGCCCAGGGTGTCCTCCGCCTTATGCCCCGCACGAGTTCCCTGGTATAGGTGCCCGCCTGGCTCTCCCATGACCCTAGGATAAGTGGTATGGAAAATGGATAGATGGAATAGAACCAACAAAAATTGTTAGAAAATACTGCAGGATTAAAAAAATAAAAAACAAGAACAGCCTCAAGTTGTGACTGATAATGAACTGGAGTGATGTAGCTGAGGGTGAGGAACTGTCAGAGCCAGATGTCAGGGTTTTCCAGAAGCGTAGTTGTATCTAAATTTAAAAAAAATCATGTGGTTTAGGCCACACCCACTTAAGGTTTAATGCTGCGTTGGACTAAATGGTAAATGTGCACTTATATAGCGCTTTTATCCAAAGTGCTTCATACTGTGTCTCATTCACCCATTCACACACACTCACACACCAATGGTAGCAGAGCTGCCATGCAAGGTGCTAGCTTGCCATTGGGAGCAACTTGGGGTCCAGTATCTTGCCCAACGACACTTCGGCATGTGGAGTCACCCGGGCTGGGAATCAAACCGCCAACCCTACGATTAGTGGACAACCCACTCTACCAACTGTGCCACAGCCGCCCCTAGAGGTCAGAACTCGTATTTCGCAGGAAAAACCGAAGAAAACACTCCCTAATATTCACTTGTTAAATCTATAACACTGACTATACAGTTTTGAGGAGGTAAATATAGTTCACTCATCATAGTTAGCTGGCTAGATTGTCACTAGGCTGAGTCCATGTTTTTGCCTAATCTGTAGCACCGGTTTATCACTTCTGAGGTAAATTGAACGCAGAAAAAAATCCAGATACAGATGTGAATTTTTAGAGCATTAAACAGATACAGATACAGATAGTGTGATTGTGTTACGTCCTTAATTTAGATGTAGAGCCCTTCCTATTAGATTTTGGCACTTTTCAGGGAATTAAAACCACAGAATCTACATGTTCTTAATGAGGATTATATATAGTATATGCAACAGCATCAGTAGTACCACTGTAATCCTGTTCCACATGATGGAAGGCTAATAGAAATGTGAGCATTATTATTTAGCTTCACTTTAATTCAACTGTCATTCTTTGTCATTTCCTATCCACCAGCTAGCTTTACAAAGATATATTTACCTCATGTTGGCTGAAGCATGTCCAATTATCCGAGCAGCTCTGCCGTGCATCACCAAAGCCACACGGGCCGGAGTGATTGGCTCTCAGCGCAGAGGCTGCACTGGAACTAACTTCATTTCTCCTGATGTAAAAGAGAGTCCTCCGCACCCGCCTGCAGCCTGGCCAGCCTGAAAATAGTGTTTGTGAAGGCCGGATGACACCAGGCCAGGCTGACAAGTGTAATGGATGAAGCCCTCAGCTCATTACTGCCTAAGCTCTGGATCAGGTGGTCGAGCGGGTTATCCCGTAATCGCAGGGTTGGTGGTTCGATCCCAGACCCACATGCCTCCACATGCCGAAGTGTCCTTGGGTAAGACATTGAAGTTGCTCCCGATCACAGGTTAGCGCCTTGCTAGTCATCGTACAGCTCTGATTTCATTGGTGTGTGAATGGGTGAATGAGATACTGTGTAAAACGCTTTGTAGAACCACTAAGGTTAAAAAGGCGCTGTATAAGTGCAGATCATTTAGCATTTAAAGAATGTTGGGCAGTCAGGGCTCACAAAACCTCGGGAAGTCTTGTGGGACACTGCTTGATGTTTATGGTCGTTTGGACTGACATGTTAACACACAAGAGCATTTATACCTAGTGTTGCTAATGGGTTGTTTGTGGTTTAAAGAGGTGCGGAGAAAAATACGTGAGTGTTTGAGTAATTTTGTTAGCATTAACTGATCATTCTTTGCTAATGCTAAGTTAGACTTGCATCAATTGCAGCAGTTAAACATAATTGGCTAGGCTGCAAGTCAAGCTGTAGTGAATGGTAAAAATTGGTTATTTACAGGATATTTTTAATTAATGAACAAATTCATGCATATGATCAGGACACTTACAGAAATTGAAGGATGTTGACAGGCAAAATGGCGTAGTTGTTTTAGACAACAACAACAACAATAACAACAACTATCATAAAAATGACGTTTCACATGGAAACATGACACTAACGTAAATTCATCTGTTGGAAATATTCACTTTTTACTTTTTATAATTGAGTACATGTTTTTTGGCTGGCTGCTTCTATCTTGTAACTAAGATTCTGACACAAAGCAATAAACTCTGCGTACATTTGCATGAAAAAGCGTGCAATACTCTCTCAAGACAATGACATGTGCCATGCCAAATATTCGGCGGTAACACATTATTGCAGAAATATGTTGGATTTTTTTGGGGGGTTTTTGGTTTTGTTTCTGGTGTAATTCTGCTCAATGCTATGCCTGGGGTACATACAGACCAACTCATTCGAACGGCCATGACACTCACATTTCAGAGACAGGTTCTGTTATATCTCTGCGGCTCAAGTCTGCCCGTGTCAGTTCCGAGGCAATCATAACAGGGAGGTTCTCAGGTCCCTCAGCTTTTCCCCCTCAGGCCTGTCGAAGGTCGACATTCGATATCACAATTCCACATTTTGTTGGATAAACTCTAGACTGGTATATATGAATTCTGCTGTTCTAACCTGACAGAAGAGCTTTAAAATGCTTTAAAATATGTACGTGTCATTTTAAACCATAATAGTATAGTCTACATGTAGAATAATGAATAATGTTTTCTAGTACCCAGGAAATGCTGCAATAATTATGGAGCTTATGGAAAGTCATCCATCATAGCTGCTTAGCTAGGATGGCATGTCCTGCCAATTCACACTGCTACTGATTCATTCATTCATTTATTTCACACCTCATTCATTCACTGAAGTTATCTGTAAAATGTATCTATTTGATCTAAATCTGTATCTATAGCAACAGCTTTCACAGGGACTTGCATGGTGGATGCTGCACATGAACAGATAAAAAATCATTGATATGGTGAAGTTTTTTGTAAGGAGATCTTTATTTAGCGTTTATGGAAGGAGCCTCCAGTGTCAGCGCGTTTGTAACAGTGGTAACGCTCAGATGTTTTCCGACAAATGTAAGACAGATTAGTTTGCACATTGTGGTTTCTTGCTAAGCTTACAAGCGAGCGAAAGAAAAAATAGAGGCTGGTGTTTGTGGTAACAGGGACTAACTTGTTCTTTTTTTTATGGACATTCCAATGCATTCAATGTAAATACGTGTAAATGGATAAAAGAACAATGTGTCATTTTTTCATTACTGAAATGTTGTCAGTATCAGCAAATTGCTGTGGTATAAGAGGAATAAAACTCCAGAGCAGTGGTTGGTGGTTCTCCGGTTGGTGGCTCTGCAGTTG
This sequence comes from Ameiurus melas, assembly GCA_012411365.1. NCBI lineage: Eukaryota > Metazoa > Chordata > Actinopteri > Siluriformes > Ictaluridae > Ameiurus > Ameiurus melas. Next base: position 30,674,743 of record CM022759.1, on the reverse strand, counting down.
GTGCATCTGTGGTTGGTGCCTCTGTGGTTGGTGGCTCTGCAGTTGGTGGCTCTGTGGTTGGTGGCTCTGTGGTTGGTGGCTCTGCAGTTAGTGGCTCTGTGGTTGGTGGCTCTGCAGTTGGTGCCTCTGTGGTTGGTGGCTCTGTAGTTGGTGGCTCTGCAGTTGGTGGCTCTGTGGTTGGTGGCTCTGCAGTTGGTGGCTCTGTGGTTGGTGGCTCTGTGGTTGGTGGCTCTGCAGTTGGTGGCTCTGTGGTTGGTGGCTCTGTGGTTGGTGGCTCTGCAGTTAGTGGCTCTGTGGTTGGGGCTCTGCGGTTGGTGGCTCTGTGGTTGGGGCTCTTCGGTTGGTGGCTCTGTGGTTGGTGGCTCAGCGGATGGTGTCTCTATGGTTGGTGGCTCTGTGGTTGGTGGCTCTGCGGTGAGTGGCTCAGCAGTTGGTGGCTCTGCTGTTGCAGTTGGTGGCTCTGTGGTGGTTGGCTCAGTAGTTGGTGGCTCTGTGGTGGGTGGCTGAGCAGTTGGTGGCTCTATGGTTGGTGGCTCTGTGGTTGGTGGCTCTGCGGTTAGTGGCTCTGTGGTTGGTGGCTCTGCGGTTGGTGGCTCTGTTGTTGGTGGCTCTGCGGTTAGTGGCTCTGTGGTTGCAGTTGGTGGTTCAGCGGTTGGTGGCTCAGCGGTTGGTGGCTCAGCGGTTGGTGGCTCTGTGGTTGGTGGCTCAGCGGTTAGTGGCTCTGTGGTTGGTGGCTCAGCGGTTGGTGGCTCTGTGGTTGGTGGCTCAGCGGTTGGTGGCTCAGCGGTTGGTGGCTCTGCGGTTGGTGGCTCTGTGGTTGGTGGCTCTCAGCGGTTGGTGGCTCTGTGGTTGGTGGCTCAGCGGTTAGTGGCTCTGTGGTTGGTGGCTCTGCGGTTGGTGGCTCTGTTGTTGGTGGCTCTGCAGTTAGTGGCTCTGTGGTTGCAGTTGGTGGTTCAGCGGTTGGTGGCTCAGCAGTTGCTGGCTCAGCGGTTAGTGGCTCTGTGGTTGGTGGCTCAGCGGTTGGTGGCTCTGTGGTTGGTGGCTCTGTGGTTGGTGGCTCTGCGGTTGGTGGCTCTGCTGGTTGGTGGCTCTGTGGTTGGTGGCTCTGCGGTTGGTGGCTCTGTGGTTGGTGGCTCAGCGGTTGGTGGCTCTGCGGTTGGTGGCTCTGTGGTTGGTGGCTCAGCGGTTAGTGGCTCTGTGGTTGGTGGCTCAGCGGTTGGTGGCTCTGCGGTTGGTGGCTCAGCGGTTGGTGGCTCAGCGGTTGGTGGCTCTCCAGATGGTCAGAAGTTCAAGCCCCAGCACTGCAAAAGTACCACTGTTGGGTGGTACTGTTACCACTGTTACCGTAACCCTCAACTGCTCAGATGTATAAATGAGATAAAGTTAAGTTGCTCTGGATAAGGGCATCTACCAAATGCCTTAAATGTAAATGTAAAACTCTTTAGGATGCGATGGTGCGATAAGCTTACGATACAATTTCGCTTCTAAATACAATGATTCGAGACTGTGGCCAACTGTGCTCAAAATCTGGGTAGGCCTACCTTTAATTCATGACTGAGGATTGTTTAAAATACGAATTCTTTTTTGCACACCATCTGTCTGTCCTTTTTCAATGACAATCGATTTATAATGAATTATAACCAATGAACGTTGTCCATTTACGATTGTCAATACATATCACTTCCTGTCACTGATCATTATGTCTAATATCTTACACTTGTATTATAAATGTACCAGCTCAGTGAAAATATTTTATTAAGTATCATTTGAACACAATTCAAAAAACTCTTTATATCCTGAAATGCTTTGTTGTTATTATTGCTTTTCTAAGCACCACTTTTTATTCCATATACCACCTTCCACAACAACAAAAGACCTTGTGCATGTGCACACTCTTCTCCCAACCATGAAATAACGTCTTATAGCAAAAAAAAAGTCAATTAAATCAGGTTTTTTACCCTCTCCTGTTCCCTCTCGGCTTCCTTCTCCGAGCTGTACCTGGCAGCGGAGACTCAGTGAGGCTTGGTGTTGTTGGGCTTAAGAGTTCAGCCATGCATTTGACAGCAGTTTAATCATTCTAACCGCAGTGGTGTGCGGGTTCTCCGGGTGTGAAGAACTCCACTGGAAGCCTTTGTGTAATGAGACTGACACTCATGGCAGGGGACCATTCACTGATTGCTTAATGCATGCAAATGGGATGTTAATGTGGGAGCTACACGCCGAGGCGAGTTTCACTCGAACCTGCCAAACGTCGCCACCCCGAACCAAGCGCGCTGAAATTAAAGACATTATCGAAACTGTCAGCTCCTTGAAAACAGCATTTTCTACACCGCATCTTTATTTCCTTTGAAGTTTGTCAGGCGCCTATTAGAAACATGATTGCTTTTCATTTCTGGAGTACGCCTCGCTGCAATTTAAAGTGACCAAGTAGACGTGAACAGTGTTTTTGTTGACCCCCCCACACCCGTGCCTACACGCCGCTTTGAGTGCATGTAGGCTTTAAATAATAGATAAAATCGTAGATAAAAAGGTATGACATTTCCCGTGCCATTCTTCTGCAGTGTTAATAAAAGGTTTTAATAAGAAGGTGACCTTTTTGGAATGGATTTGTAAATGTCACAAGGCAAGCATCCTCCATAGGAAGGGGCCGAAGGAGCTCAAGGCACACGGGGTTGTCTGCCGTCGCTATCTCCTCTATAACTATCCGTACTCGATGCATATTCACATTCTTGGTGTGTAACAGCACCATGGTGCTCGGCTCGGAGGGCATTCAGCTTTGACTGCAAAAATCACATGCATAATTAATCAGAAGACGCCGCTCAAATATGCTCGACGAGGCTCCAGTTGTGCGGGTGCAAAAATAAATCTTATTTATTGGGTAAATATTTTGTACAGACCGTGTCAGAAATGTGTACATTTAACCACTTTTTTTTTCTTTTTTTTCTCTTTTTTTTTCTTTTCTTTTTTTTACTTACTAGATGCGTCTCACTGCAGATGAGACGCTGTTCAATATGTATGAGACGTTAAAATACTCAGACCAAGCACATTAAACTATGATTCATGGACTGGTTTTGAGTCTACAGTTCCTTCAATTTTTTGGACCATGATAATTATTAAGTGCAGCACACACGGTGGTGGTTTTTTTTTATGCATGTGAAAAGGTTAAGGAAACAAAAGTCACTGAAAAAAAAACAATAAAAGGAAGACAGCATTTAAACAAGCTGTCTTTAAGGTTGGTTTAGAGTAAAATTTCCACATAACCATGCGTTTCACTCTGGAGAAACCTCTAGCAAGGTTTTCATAATGTGTCTATAGATTATTGGTGTAACACAATGATATCATCTGTATCTTATTAGTTCTCAAAATACCTCTATCTGTATTTGTATGTCAAATCAAAGTGGACATGACCTAAACCAGACATGACCGTAACTTGGTTTTTTTCTTAATTAAATATGAACCCTAGCACTATGCCCTAGGAATACTGGAAAGCAATGAAAATACCCCAAATGTAGAAATTTCCACAGTGCCAGCATCTGACAGTTCCTCAACCCCAGCTACATCACTCCAGTTCATAATTGGTCTCAACTGAAGTCAACTAAAGTGCGGAAGTGAAGAAACGTCGGACCACATGCTGTATAGGAATTATTTGCAGTGTCGTTACAGTAATCATTTACCGTAGCTTTTCCGTGTCATAACAATTATGCATACAATAGTTTTTTTTGTTGTTGTTGTTGTTGTTGTTGTTGTTGTTTTATATTGTTGCTCGTTGCTTGCTGGTGTGTGTAGATGCATGTTCTGGTTGTGTTTTTTTTTCCCGCTTGCAAGTGCTAATCTATGGTCATAGTATAACGACTTTCTTAAACAATCTCATTCTCCATCTGTTTCGAGTTCTTTGTCCTCATGATACAAAAACGGTATTAATTCATCCACGCACTGGAGTTTGGGAGCTCTTCATGCTTACGATTTGCTCTGATGACCCAAAGCACAAAGGAAGCCTTTCATCCCCTGCTTTAAAAAAAAAGAAAAAAAAAAAAACTGTTCTATGGTAATCATACTGAGGAGAGAAGTGGTGTGAAGAGTGAACATGACACCTGGCTCTGTGTGAGTGGTCATTCTTTATCCTCAGGGACTGCCTTTGTGTTTAGTGTCCTTGGACGGAGCAGATCCCCTTCGACGATATTTCTCATGCGGAATGAAAGTGCAAACGGGACGTGCGGACGCTCAGTGTCATGGGCAGGGTGTGAAATTGGTCATTGGCTCGAAGGTTATTTTTTTTTATGAAACTCTGTCTTCTCTGGATCAAATCCCGTCAAGGAGCTTCATTTATAATTTTTTATTAAACTTTTTGTTTTTCGCCAAACTAACAATTCCTGATAGAGTTCTGAAAGTTTCACTGATTTTCTTCATATTCAAGTGAGTATGCTTAAAAATGCCAAAATAATGATAAAGATAATGAGTATTTCATGGTCACGTATACATTACAGCACAGTGAAATTCTTTTCTTCACATATCCCAGCATGTCAGGAAGTTGGGGTCAGAGCACAGGGTCAGCCTAGATACAGCGCCCCCTGGAGCAGAGAGGGTTAAGGGTCTTGCTGAAGGGCCCAACAGTAGCAGCTTGGCAGTGCTGGGGCTTGAACTCCTGACATTCTGATCAGTAACCCAGATCCTTAACCTCCAAACCACCACTGCCCTAATATGCCGAAAATATTTCAAACACGCTAATGGCACTACTGATTCATATATATATTTAGGCACCCCCAACAAAGCCCCATAAAACTCACAGAAAGCTGAAAATAAAGGTGGGGGGCAAAAATGGAAAACTGAGTGCCTCCTAATTACAGCATGTGCTAAATCTATCCAGGCGAATTAAAGTGCTTACTGATGACTAAGATGACTTACCACATGAATGAATTATAGCACAAGGACATTATTGAACAGCATGAAGCATCATCTTTCATAAATATACAAACTAGATACAACTCAACAGATCTGTAGGGCCAAATCATGCCCTCGCCTTACATCTTACACGAGCTCACAAAGTGCATTTCATTATCTGTGTAAAGTATAAAGTGTGCGAAGCATAACGTAGAGCAAAAGAGAAACACAGGAACATAGGTGCAATTAGTGTCCTTCATTTTTCTCATTTTTAGAAACATGTTAGACATTTCCACTCGCTGTATTTTCTTGAAAACGCTGCAGTCACAGCATTAACACGTTCAAAAGAAAGAACGAACACGTTACAGCTGTTTCTGCATCCTTGCACTCGCTGCCGGCTCCTTTTCCAAACTGGCTGGGAGATTCTGTTGCTGGTTTATAAAGCTGTTGATGGATCAGCACCTTCATATGTCTCTGAATATCTGACCCACTCAATTCAGGGTCTAAGATCATCAAATGATCCTAAGAGTGAGGTACAAGAAGGAAGTCTTTCTGCTTTAGGCTATTAAGCACCAAATGTGGTGGAACAGTTTATCTGTCGATCTCTGGCAGGTATGTGCCATTCATAAAAATATAAAATAAATAAATAAAAAAGCTGTTAAGAAAGGTTCTATTTAATAATAATAATAATAATAATAATAATAATAATAATAATAATAATAATAATAATAATAATAATGGCTGTTCATTTTTAGAATGCCTTTATTGCAAATATATTACTATCCTATATGTTTGTTTGTTTATTTATTTATTTATTTTTACTCACAAATGTTTAAATGTGCCCCCCCTCCAACTCCCCTTTTCATTTAAGCAGGTTTTTGTCTGTCTTTTGGGGTTGTATTTATTTATTTATTTATTTTTGTTTTACAATGGCATTAGAGAGGCAATTTGTCAGAAATGAGAAGGCTTGGATGCAAAAGGTTTTATTGAACATACCCGGGCAGCCAAACAGAAAGGGCAAGGACGTAATCAGAATCAGTGGGAAGACAAAAAGGTCAGGCAATGTACAAACTAGGTAAGGGGAAAAAAATAGTATGATGTAGTAGCAAAGAGAAAACCAGACATACCTAAAACGAAAAAAAAAAGAAATGTGTGGATGGTGCTATATAAATTAGCATAAAACGTGACATTAAATCCAGCACCGCTGTCAGGCATTTTTTGGAAAAATGGAAAGAAATCTTCATTAACGTAACCTATTAACAGATGAATGCTTATCCTTTAAACTCTGTGCTTTTTTTTTTATTATTTTGCTCAAAATAATTAAAAGCATGATAAGAACAGAAAACCCAGCAAATCAACTAAAGTGCCGGTGTAACCCAACTCTGAATACTACGCATAAATATTAGTATAAGCTCTTCTTAAATTGTATTATTAACATTTTAATTATCATCCTACATTAAGGGGAAATGTCCAATGTGTTCCTAAAATGACACAAATATCATTTCCACTCCTGTATTTTCGTTCAAACGCTTGTTCTCTTTGCTTCACTAAGTTCATGCAGTTAAAGGTACAGCGCGTTATGTAGACCCGTGTCTCGTCTGCGGAGCTATAAAAGATCAACTCCAAACTGTTTAAAAATGACCCTGCGGTATGTAGAATGAAAATAAAAAAAAGTGGGCCTAATACAGAGCCCTGTGGTACGTCTTAGAAATGTTAGGGTGTTTTCAGACCTGTAGATCTGCGCTTTGGTCCAAAATGGGGATTAAATTGTTACAAGGTCGCATTTTCTCACTTTCACAAGGCAACATTTCAAAGTGCACCGATATGTGTTTATGCAAGCCACATGTGAGTAAAATGTCCTCTTATTGGTCAGTGTGCAGCTGTTTGTGTTCTGTCATCCATCAAGATAGATAAACAGCCGCTCTACGATTTTATTGTGGCTTTCTTTTTAGCTGTAGTTATTATAGTTTATCTGATTTATATGTTCCACAGAGGGATTAAAGCCCATCTACTTGAAACGCTCGCAAAACACCCTCTAACCATCTGTCGATTTTATTTTATGTGTTTTTGAAAAAGTTGTTCCAAAATATGTTCGTCAGACCAAATTTCAACGAGGCATTAATGTTGTGAGCCAGTAACAAAACAAACACTTTTTTTTTTTTACATAATTAAAATGTTTTGCTATACAGGCTGGTTTGTCGGTTTGTTGGGGAGGATTGCTTTCTCACCACAAGTGAACCCCTCCAGAGATTGTTCACAAACGGGCCGAGAGCACCTCTTCAGGGGATCTCGGGCAGATTGTTTTGGGATTGCCGTGTTCATATATCTCTAAACGAACCGAACCAAGGAAGAAAACGCAGCAGGTTTTGAAACAAACGCTCCAAATGAGCCGTGTGTAAAAACGCCCTTATGTTCTCCATGATAAATGGAACATATGTGTTCTCTATAACACATTCCTTTAAGCAGTTGAAGGTTAAAAGTAACAGAAGCAAGGGTCTAACATGACACTCGTCTAAAATGGTGAAATGTAAATAAAGCACACGAACGGACAGAAAAAGTAACCTTATTACCTCAAGCTCACTTTGAAGAATGTTCGTATATATACAAGCCCGTATTCTCCACGAGCTGATTTCCGGATCCTGCAGATTGATGATGTAAACAGAACATTGTCATTTTCTTCATCGTTTAAACTTCATCACACGTTATATTATTTAATATTGTTATTGGGATTTGTATCGGGATAAATGAGATGTTTTCTTCTAATACACTGCTGGACCAAAGCGAACCAAGTGAAGGAAGATTGTAAGATTTGTGCTTCTACCAGAAATCATATTTTACCCATCACATACGCCATTGTTTTTACATTTTGCCGAAATAGCACATCTTCTATATTGCAGTATATTTTAAAGTGGTTTATGGGGAGGTTTTTATTTATTTATTTTTTTTCTTCATGAAATTAGACAGACTAAGTGTTTTTGTGAATATGAAAAATATAATAACAGTGAAATGGAGAAGCAAATACGCTTGTCTGGAAATGTGCAAATAACACACAACGATGCTGGGTATTCTATTGAACTCGCAATTGCTTTTTAATGAATTTCAACAGATGGGCTGACGGTTTGGGTATAAAACCATTTTCCTTTCCCGGTGCCTTTTACCCTGTTGACATTCTGGTAAACACGACGTGTCCATAACTGCTTAATGTCAGAAAAAGTGATTGACAGTTAGGCAATCACAAAAGGCCACCGTATTCTCCATGTTACTCCCATGGCGTCAGAAACGGAGCGACGGCATCACGCCAGAGTTTCTGCTTTCAGAGGTCAGCAGAGCTGTTGCTCTCGTCTTTCTGCGTGTCAGCCGGCCGAGGTTTGTTGATGAGCAGGCCTGATTGCGCCGGGCAGGAGACGGAAGATGAAGGTGAAAATTGAATGTCTCAGGAGAGTCTCCCAGGCAGCACGAATCAATACTGCTTTTCTCAAATCTCTCTTTGTGACTACTAATGCTGTCGGTGTATGGAATGAGACTTTTTTTGATTTGATATTTTCCGAAGAGCAGCATTACAAATAATCATTTCACAAACTCATCATAACGATCAATATCATGTGAATTTGGGGAATGGAAAGCTACAAGGCGACAGCCCATTTTGTTTACGTTAGCTTTATTCATTTTGAACGGATCAAATAAATCTCCATGTCATGCTGTTATAGGAAAACTATCAACAACAGGATTTAATTATGAAGCGGAGTTACTATCACAATCACCAAGTTGATTATTTCCTGCACCAACAAGCACTTCCTCAGTTCGTCGTTCTCCATCCGTCCCTCGTCTAATCCCCAGAGCGTGTACTAGTACTACAGAGGGATTTGAAGAAAAACGGATGGAGAATGACGCAAAACAAGTCGAACTATTAATATTTGTGCATATTTCCACATTCGATAAGGAGGATCGATGCAAATGATTAAAGTAATTCAGCGCCATCCATTGGTGTTTGTGTACGCAGCTGCTTATGGCAAATGATGTAGACAATTTGAAATTATGCCCATTTATTTTCTTACATATTCTTTCTTATAGAGCCAGTTTGATTTAGGTTACGCCTACGTGTTAATTAATACATTAACTAGCAAACATGTACTTGAGGTGGTTGTTATTCATAATTCATAAGCCTCATGTCGTAGTTAAGGTTAGCTCTTCATTAGTTTATGATTAGTACATGCGTTAACTCATCCTTCGTTTATTTAAGTAAGTGTTATTTCAGCTATTAGTGAATGACTGTTCATGTGTTGTTATTATAAATTGTTACCGATGCACTGTTCTTTTTTTTTTTTTTGGTTCTTTTTACGAGTTTGACGTGCCCCAGTGCTAGGTCTCAGCTGCACAGTAGATGGCGATAGCATGTTCAGTTAACGTTACGGATCTTTCTCCACTGGTCTTCTTAGAACTCGAGTGGTGTAGAAGTAAATAGATAAGAAAGTCAATTTTTTTATTTATGAAGCACATTTAACACACCAAAGTGCTGAATAAAGTAAAGACAAGTGAAATAGAAAACAGAATAAAACCAAATAAAGACAGACGATAGACACTAGTAAAAAAAAAAAAAAAAAAAAACACCTGGGAGAAGAGATATGTTTTCAGCCTCTTTTTAGAAATAGGAATTGAGGGTGCAAGGGGGATGTCTAGTGGCGATTGATTCCATAAATGGGGAGAAGTGACGGAAAAAGCTCTACCCCTCCTTGGTTTTTAAATGGGATCGAGGACATATGAAAGAAAAGCATCAGAAGATCTTAAAAATCTGCTCGGTGAATATGGCGTGAGAAGATATTTGAGATAAGAAGGAGGCTGATCATTAAGAGATTTAAAGACAAACAGCAGAATCTTAAACTGGATCCTAAAATGGACCAATGGAGCGATGCTAAAATTGGGGTGACATGATCAAATATTCAATTCAATTCAAATCTATTTGATTTGTATGGCACTTTTAACAATGGTCTCAAAGCAGCTTTACAGAAACGTATAAACACAGGAGAGAGATTTGAAGTGTGTGAATTTATCCCTATTGAGCGAGCCGGTGGTGCCGGTGGTGACGGTGGTGAGGAAAAACTCCCTGAGATGATACTGTATGAGGAAGAAATCTTGAGAGGAACCAGACTCAGAAAGGAACCCGTCCTCATCTGGATAACGACGGAGAGTGTGAAGTTAAAAAAAAAAAAAGTTAATTATGGTTTTTACATGAAGTCTGTTTGTTGAACTAGTCCACTGTTCAAATTTCTAACCCTAACCCTAACCCTAGCCCCGGTCAACAACCATTCTGCATTCTGAACCATCTGGAGACGAGTAAGAGATGACTGATGTACTTGAGGTTGAGGAACTGTACAGTTTCAGGAGTTGAATAAAGTTCTGAAAAATGCTATACTGTGTTGTAAAATTTTTTTTTTTTCTGGATTATCAAAATATTGCTGTTTCACCAGAAGTCAGATGTCTGAAGAATCAGGAGAGCAGGAGAACCAAGGTATAGTCAACGAGATGGTTTATTGTGCACACGAAAACAGCATGGGCACTCCATAGTCTATACATCAGGTGTTCTCAGCTAGCTTATATACTGGAGTGTGTGTGTGTGTGTGTGTGTGAGACCAGGCTAAGATAAGGAACAGACATGACTCAAGAGCAAGGACAATATATAATAAAAACAGACATGTATGCGTTTACACATGTACATTTATGGACCCAGGACAGACATGTATACATTTATAGACACTGAAGAACAGCAGAAGTCACGTAGGATGAATCCACCATGATGAAATCACATAATCATGGAAAATAATGAAAAGAGACAAAAAAAATATTCCACAATTGTATGTGATCAGCATTTGATTGCTATTTTTTTGTGAATGAAAGGTGACATCTTTTCCAGCACTGAAGATTTGTTTGTTTGTTTGTTTGTTTGTTTTTTCCCCTTAAAACATAAGATTCTCTTTAAAATATACATATATATTTTTGAAGTTCAGGCCACACCCACTTCCAGTTTAAATTCGAATACATACATTTGGAGCACTAAACAGATGGAGATATTGGATTGCCTTCGCATGCCTCAGGTACAGGTGACACCATATTAGTCAGGGTAGTTGCAAGTTGGTGCCTTGATTCCCCTCAGACTCTCCTGATTATGACTTACTCCCCTGCCTCAGTGCAATTTCAAGCGTGCTGTGTTGGCCGTGTGGATGTGCTGGCTGAGGAATTGGCTCCAGATTGATACTAGTGGAGTCTGCAAAGGAGGTCCATGGACTGCATGTCGCTTTCTAAATGAGTGTGAGTGGAGACCTCACAGAAAACGTGATGGAAAGACGGTTAGAGGTGCACAGTGAACATATACATTAATGAATGTACATGCGATGAGTATTTTAACAACGCTCCTTGAAAAAAAAAAAAGTAAATACACAGTATTTCATTTGTACATAGTGATTATATCAATATCAGGGTTTTTTTTTTAATCATCTGGATATTTTTTTTATTTTATTTCCTATATCAGATTACAATGCATATTTGAATAGCAAACATTTGACTCCTGCTAGTATACTGCGTATTTACTAGTTTTCTTATTCTTACTCATTTTGTTCTCACTGGAATGTTCTCTCGCGTTGACACGACTGGTATAATCATGTGCAGGAGTTTAATAGGCTCAGGGATTATGTGGGTTATGTTTTGACCCTTGAAGGTGATGAACAGCAGTACAGGTATGCAGAGCTGTCCCACTTCGGCCCGACGGCACAGCGCAATCTCAGCAAAGGGAAATGGGCCTCATGCATATGAATGAGGGGGAAAAAACCTCAGGGAATGTGAGGTGTGACCCGAGTGTTGCAGTCATTAGTAATAATGACGATGTGCAGTGGGGACATCACCACCGAGGATCTTCACAGGGGTCACGGTGTCTCTGCTGTCCTCGCTTCGAGTGTCCGCGTCCTCACAGGTTTAGCATTTGGGTGAAACATGACTGGTTTCTTAATGAAGTGGGAAAGTCCAATTTCCAAAAGGTCGAAACGGATTCCCAAAACAAGGTCATGTTGTAAAGATCAACTATATTTTTTATCATTCATATACAAATCTGTCCCCGTTGTCTAATCATGTTAGTTACATCAGGCTGAAATGAATGGAATTATTTAACACATCATTTGTAAACTGACGAAGCAATTACAACATCTTTTTCTGAAGACAAAAGCTACAAAGTAAATGATGCGAAGGGAAACGGGTTCGCTGTGACCGTGAGCCGCCATTTCGTTTTGACGTCTTGGAATTCCGTGTTGAAGGACAGTTTCCCTGTCTGTGCTCGGGTGTATCCAGGTTCCATGGAAAGACACGTTGATGGCGCCAAGTATTCCTAATATAAAACAAACAAACAAACAAAAAATCCCCGTTGAAAATATTGTTCAATTCCTAATAGGAATTATGATTCTAATGGATTTAATGGTAAATCAGGATCGAATGGTTTCCAAAGAGTTGTCTTTCACAAATGACGTATTTAGTCCAGGAATATTTGTCTAAAATTTCTAAAGCTCCAATTACACACTGAATGGTGACAACAGTTACCACTTTGATATGAATTCCCCCTCTCGGTTTTCCCCAGTTTTCCAATTCTCAGTCTTTCCCAATTTTTATATGAATCGCCCCTCTCGGTTTTTCCAAAGCACAATGAGCGCTGCTCTTGTTTGTTTGGTTTTGAGTTCATGTTGTGTTTTTGTTTATGCTCCAGCTACTGCTCTTGTTTTGGTTTTAGTCATGTCTCCGCCCCTGTCTTGTCACTGGTATGTTCTCCAACTGTGTGCACCTGTAACGTGTTAAGCCATTAATCATGTAGTTCATTTATACCCTGCTGTATCATTGTCTCTATGCGGCATCTTATTGTACAGTCTCCCGGTCTCTTATTCCCGGTCTTCCTGGTTTTGACCCTGCTAACGCTAATGTTTTTGTTTTCCGATTATGGATTATTGGTATTAAATCATGCCTACTTGAACTAATCCTGCTTCAAACGTTGATGTAGATTTATAAAATATCATGAGTTCCTGCCCATGCGTCCGCACGTTACAATTGAACTATTAGCGATTTGTTTAAATCTATAAACAGGATAAGTTGTGGGGTTTTGTTTTGTTTAACGGTGCGAACTTCATGTTAGCACTTTTCTGTCAACTAGTTCCATGGACACTGAACAAATCTATTTAGAATTTGACATGGGGAGAATAAACAAATTTCCCCGCCCAGTTGATTTTAAACAAGATGTTTTTACCATCGAATTAAACGAGCCATGGCGCTAGTTCGTTAATCCAGAAATGGAAAATCTATGACCATTGTTCATCTCTGATCAGATGAGCTGCCTTCAGCTACATCATTTATATAAATACATGTGATTGGATAAGCAGCAACTGAGGATCTGATACTTAAACCATATTCCTGTTTAGAGTCATTGAATTACAGACAGTAATTTTTTTAATACGTTTATCAGCTCTGCTGCAATATTTCTTCAAACGCTCGCCAAATACTTGACTGGATCTGTATCCGGACCAAAGACCAGGGTCGACCTGCTGACGACCCTGACGTAGTCGATTTGAATCGAACCCTTGTGTGTTTACTTTCTTGGTGCAATTTGTCTGGGCGAGGAAGAATACACTAATTGCACTTGGGTGCAGACCAAAACTTGCGATCTGAGACCACCTGAGAGGTGTCTCGCTCCACTTCCGAACAGACTCTTGGGAGGTTTGATTGCAGTGAGAGAAGGATTGGATTTCACTGCAGCGAGTGAACCAAGCGTGCTGTTTAATTTGGATTGCGAGCAAGCTGTTAAATTGACACATGAGGAGCAAGCTGAGTTAAGATACAGTGCTATAGAAAAAAAAAAAAAAAACACAAAATCTCACAAAATAATTGCAAATTAATAGTTAAGTATTTAAAATGTTAAGTATTTATATTTGATATATTTGGTTAGTTATTAAGCGCAGACTTGCAAGCTTGCAGGTTGATTTCTGCAATTTGAAAAAAAATATTTTATATTTTTTATATCTTTATATTTTCTGTTTTCATTTCTGGAGAGGGGAAAAAAAGTTTTATCAGTTTTATGAGAAAGATCGCAACGAAACCTAAACTTGGCACATTGATTAATACGTGAGAATGCATCCTTAATAAAATATTTATATACATACTTTACTTCAGTATATATATATATATATATATTTTTTTTTTTTAAATAATGTGACTGATACTGCTGAACTCAACTGAAGTATTGAACTTGAATCTAATGACAAATTGAATAAAATGTCATTATAGTTCTTATATTATAGTTCAAGTTTTGGGAATACTCTACGGTGTCAAAAAAAAAAAAAAAATAGCCCAAGTTATATTTAAATCCAGTAAAATAGTAAGATTATAAGGTATTAATCTGTGCTTGTATTTGTATCTGTATTTATTTGGACATTTAAAAGGTTCTCAACATAAACATAAGTAAAGGTTGATATCTATCCCCATCATTGAGGATGCTGTGAGATCATATCAGTTGTATTATATGAAGAGAAATGGCATTTACTATAAACGTAAAGGAAAAGAAAAGAAATATCGGAACAACTCGTGTTGTTGTATCCGTGTCGAGTGTCAAGCCAAGAGTCTTAAAAGCTGTATGATGACTAAATATCAATACTTTCTTGTTTTCTTGCAGATGTTCTGATGTGCAGGATCATTACAAATGTGAATATTATGCGTCCATTAGGTCTATCGATTCGGCATGAGACCACATTAGAGATCAGCAGATTCCTGAAGGGCGTCTCTTAATTACATTAAAAAACCCTTTTAGGCATATCTATTAGTCATTGGTCTCCTGTTCTGAGCCATTAATTGCGTTATGAGGCAACATGGACGACACAAAATCCACCAGTGTCCAGTTGTAATAATGACATAATCCTTTTCATCAGTGTTACATTTCTATTAGTTACTCTGTACTTACTCAAAAATTCGTACTGTACCACAGCGCTGTTGAGTTCTTGATTTTGATTGGTCAGCGGATGATTCATTTCCTATAACACCAGTGAGGTTTCTATAGTAACAACTTAGACGTCTACAGCCGACACGCTACATAAACGGATTTAAATCATGTGAACGTTTTCGGTGAGTTGATATGTATCGAGCTTTTACGGAAGGAGTCTCCAGTGTCAGTGCATTTTTCTGAGGTTTGAAAGTCTTGAAGACAGGTTACGTTCTGTCATTTTTCCGTAGACAAATGTACTGTATGACCGTTCACTTCCGGAAGGAGTCTCCAGTGTCAGAGCTTTGTAAGAGTTAGTACGTTTTCGAAATTCCTCAGGGCCGAGGAGATTACGCTGTGCGGCTTCATGTCAAGCTGGGGTTTATTTTTTTTGTCTCGGTGACTTCAAGAGAGAGAAAAAAGTGAGACGGCTGAGAGAGCGCGATTGTTTATGGCTGCTATAACGTAAACGACAACAAGAAATAACCCGTTTCACGGACGTTCCACAACATTAAATGTAACTATAAATGGATAAAAGTTATGACGTCAATGAAAAAGCGAATCGTTTCGCAAATTGCTGTGGAATATGAGGAATTAAACACTTCAGGACATGCTGCTATATGAAAATAATCCGCTCTTGTCCAGTAACAGTAACTCACGCCACCTCGTTGTTGATCACTTTTCTATAACAGCACGACCCTGAGCATTTTATTCCGTCCATAACGAATATGACTATTGACATTGATCGTGGTTGACTAGAATGAAGCCGCTGCGACTGTGAATTATTATTATTATTATTTTAAAGTGCAGTTAATTTATAATCAAATCAAATTCATCATAAAGACCTAAAGCAAACAGCAGCAGTGAATAGTGACAGTCATATCCACTACATATCTTCTGTGAGTTTTAGATGAACTGCGTCACGTTTCCAGCCGTGCTCTGAATGAGACGACGCGTAATGAGACAGTTGCAAGTAATTAACACACACATGCCTTATGTTCTATAAATTGCGTTAATTAAAATGTCCAAGTGTGATGATAAATCCTGAAACGGTCGGCGTGTAGCACTTAATAAATCAGCGTCGATAGCCTACATGTAGAACCGTGGTTCATAATTAATTTTAATAATGTGCCTGATACCAAATCTCTTCAATATTATGATGTCATGTCTATTACATTACCAAAAAAATAGACATTAACACTATGAAATAATGCATAGTATGTTATATTTTAAACACTTCAAATTATTACTGTTGAAGCTTTATAGTCCTCACTGAACTCTAAAGGAAAATGTAACGGCTTCTATTGGGAGAGAATTTCTTTCTTAAGTGAAACATATTTTTTTCAAATAATTCCACCATAAACCTTTATCAAGAGGACGACAAAGTAAAAAGGAAACACTTGACGGTGAGCTGTGATAGGAAAATAATCAACAACTCTATGGTGTAATGAAGTTACAGAGATACTGTGACCACCCAGCTGATTATTTTCCTATAAGTGTTTAATTCCTCTTATACCACAGCGATTTGCCAATAATGACACTCTTTTGTTAATTAAGGACTGACGCATCATTACTTTTATCCTTTTATAGTTACTTTTAATGTCGTGGAACGTCCATGAAACAAGTTACACAGCACTGAACATAGAGACTCTATCCATAAACACTAAATCGATGTCTCCTTAGAAAACCACACCAGCTTTTACAATACCTTATCTACCGTCCAAGTCCGTCTGAATGAGCTGTTACTACGGAGACGATAACATATTAGAACGAGCGCGTTAATATAAACCTGTGATTTGCAGCTGCGCTACGGTCAGATTCAGCGTTATAGAAAATGAACCCGCACCTTCTGACCAATCGGAATCCAGAATTCAGGAGCACTGCGGTATAAAACCTTTTGACTGGTCGTGAGTGCGTGTAGATTTGTTATAGTCGTTAATTAAAATAAAAGTGATACTGGAATGATTTGTGTCGTTTTGCACAAGTTTGAAAGGGTGCAAATACTTCCACACACCTCAGTCAGCCGTGGTGAGAAACCCCGGCTGCTCGATCCTGATTGATGTGTCTCAAAGCAGGGTTTCAACGTCGCTTCAGTAGCTCACCGGATACCTGCTGCCAGGAGCTGCTTTATGCTCACTGCTTTCACTCTGCATCACACCAGTGCAGATTAATCCAGCTCTGATGGAGGCAGGCGCTTTTATGCAGAAAATATCGGCAAGCGTTTTCCTTGCTATTCATCAACACGCCTCCTACCTACAACAGGAGCCTGCCTCACTGTGTGTGGCTGGAGTATGGACAGGAAAAAGAGCAGAGGTCACTAAATGGAGTTAATAATAATAATAATAATAATAATAATAATAATAATAATAATAAGCAGCATGAATATTATAATTATTCATTCAAATGAACAGAAGTCTTGTTGTAATGGGATTTTGCATAATTTTATGCGAATGAAGGTTTACGAAATGGTACAAACTCTAACCCCGCCCCTAATCCTTATTTTAACCTTTGTATCTTTTCATAACACTTGAGTTGTATCGATTGTTACAGACTTACAAGTGGAAGGCCATGTCAGTTCTAACTCAAGCAAAGAATAAAACTCGATGTCTCGATGGAAAATAAAATCAACCACCCTGTACTAGCATGAACTTAACAATTTTCCTATAACAAGACCTCCTGAAGGGGTTTATTCCTCTAATATCACAGCAATGTGATATTGCTGTATCACCTATGAGGCTGTCTTAGGTGGGAATCAAACCCAGAGATATAGGCAAGGAGGCAGAGTTGATCCACAATAGTGTCTTTAATGATGAAAATAAAGGTGGCGGGGAAGCGAACAGACATAAGGGCCCAAAAACCATGAACTACACAGACTGAGCTCGCAACAGGTGACATTAGCTCAAGATTGAACAATGAGGCAAAGTTGAAAGCTGTTTAAATAGGTTAAAACCCAGGTGTAACAAATCAGGCTGAATGAGTAGCATACTTCAGCATGAGTCTGGAGAGAGGCGCCCCCTGTCAACCAGGAGGGGGCATCGCGGTCCAGTGAGGATTTCTTCCATTCATCCATCCATCTTCAACTGCTTATTCCTTCTTCAGGGTCGCGGGGAACTTGGAGCCTCTCCCATGAGGCACTGGGCACAAGGTGGGGTACACCCTGGACAGGGTGCCAGTCCATCACAGGGCACAATCACATACACACTCACACACCCATTCAGACACTACGGACACTTTAGACACGCCAATCAGCCTATCCTGCATGTGTTTGGACTGGGGGAGGAAACCGGAGTACCCGGAGGAAACCCCCGCAGCACGGGGAGAACATGCAAACTCCGCACACACATGGCCTCGGTGGGAATCAAACCCCGGACCCCTGGAGGTGTGAGGCGAACGTGCGAACCACTAAGCCTATAGTAATACTATATTGTTTTACATCGGTGAAACACGCCAATTCCTGTTCTCAGTTGAATTATAGCAGACACCCTCCATTCTCTTTTTTTTTTTGGAATTTAAAAAATTTAACCTCTCCTTACGAAAACCAACACACCAACACAACCTGTACATAGTAGTGATGGGCTGTGGCGCAGTTGGTAAGGATTCCACCGGGTGACTCCATGCGGTGTCCTTGGGCAACACTGAACCCCAAGTTGCTCCCGATGGCAAGTAGCACCTTGCATGGCAGCTCTGTACCATTGGTGTGTGGTGTGTGTGTGAATGGGATCTTATTGTATAACTTAGCAGCTAAAGAACCTCTGACAATCAGAACTGAGAATTAAACAGGCTGTGGGCTGTGGTATGAAGTTGAAGTTCACATTTAAAATAGCACTTTTATTTTGCTAACCGGGCGCACAGTGGCCTAGCTTTGCCTCTCCGAGGTCTGGGGGGGTTGAATCCCACCTCTGCCCTCTGTGTGCGGAGCTTGCATTTTCTCTGCGTACTTTGGAGTTTTCATCTAATGTGTGAATGTGTGTGTGTGTTGTGTGTGTGTGTGTGTGTGTGTGTGTGTGTGTGTGTGTGTGTGTGAATGCTCCCTGCGATGGGTTCACACCCTGTCCAGGGTGTCCCCCACCTTGAGCCTGGGATACCGTAATCTCCAGGCTTCTGTGATCCTGTGTAGGATAAAAAGTAAAGAAAATGGATGGATGGATGGATTTTGCTAACAGAGAGAGAGAGAGAGAGAGAGAGAGAGAGAGAGAGAGAGAGAGAGTTCATGGTGATGCTCGCTCTACCATTTAATAACAATCTTTGTATGGAAATGCTTTTGGGAAACTCAGCCCATATTAGTTGTCAATAAAACTCAGAAATTGGTGCGGTAGTGTTCCAGGCTAGAGCAGGACATACAGTAATGCTTTTTATTTTCTTCCAAGAGCCAAGTGCGCCGATTTAATTACTTCGGCTTTATTCTCCAGTCGTATAACACTCCTCTGAAACAATTCCCCATGTAATTGGACGGCTTTTCTGCCACATATGCAATACTGAAGCAGATGGAAAAACTGTGATATGATTTGGGAGTATCTGGTGAACAAGCATTATATATATATATATATATATATATATATATTCTTTTGGATTGAGACTATTCACAGTTGCCTCACTACCAATGTCTTGAAGACATGTGTGTGTGCTGATTAAGGAAACGTTACGATTTATTGATATTGTGAATTACTCAAAATTGCCCTTAGCTCTTTTGAATACGGCGAGTGTTCTTAGCGTTTTATTAGAACAGATGGCAATTCAAAATGATCATAATTCTTTCTGTTTCATGACTTTGTCTTTTTTTTTTTTTAACTTCATTTTCTTCATTGGCTGTGGATATTCAGGCTTCTCTTCACCATGTCTGTGCTTCCAGTCATTTTTCACCCCACACCCTTCCAGATGTTATACTGTACCTCTGGCAGCAGTAATGAACCTGAATTTCCTGTTTATCTCCATCACCAGTATTCGTTAAGGCGGGCCCTTCAGACAGTAGGTGTGTAAAAAATTTCAAGAAGGATTATAGGTCCAAATAATTGTGGGAAATTAGCGAGGCTTCATAGGCGCCAGTTAGCTAGACAAGCTAAGTTAATATGAATTATACCGCAGCACTGTTGAATACTCGTATCTCGTTGGTCAGAAGGTGAGGGCACATTTTTAAGGTTTGTATTATTTGCGCTTGTAGACGTTTCTTACGTACCTTGTATTCCTTAGCAACCCTGATACAACTCAGGATTGCTACAACTGTATACACCCACCGTCCACTTTAATAGGAACACCTGCACATTCATGCAGTTATCTAATCAGTCAATTATGTGGCAGCAGCGCAAAACAAATAAATCATGCAAATCACCCAAACTGGGCAGATTTTATTTTTTGTTTTGTGCCCTTGATAGCAGTAGATTCCTGTTTTTGGTTGACAGGAGTGGAACCTGATGTGGTCTTCTGCTGTTTGTAGACATCCACCTCAAGGGTTGATGTGTTGTGCGTTCTGAGATGCCTTTCTGCTCATCACGGTTTTGAAGAGTGTTTATTTGAGTCACTATAGACTTCCTGCTCACTCAGACCAGTGTGGTCACTCTCTCATCGACAAGGTGTTTCAGCCTGCAGACCCTCCGTTCACAGGATGGTTTTTGTTTTTCGCACCATTCTGTGAAAACGCTAGAGACTATTGTGTGTGAAAATCGTCAGTAGAACGGCAGTTTCTGAAATACTCAAACCAGCCCGTCTGGTACCAACAACCAGGCTGACATGTTTGGTGCGAACATTAACTGAAGCTCCTGACCTGTACAGTATCTGCATGATTTTATGCACTGTGCTGCTGCCAAGTGATTGGCTGATTGGAAAACTGCGTAAATGTCCAGGTGTTCCTAATTAAGTGGACCGTGAGTGTAATTAAGTTTTCCAAAATAATCAACAATAGATCAATTTACAAATTTGTAATAAAAGGAAATATTATATAAGTTGTACTCACGGAATCAAAATCATTACTGTACTGTATTTACACATTTCTTTGTTTTTTTTTCAGTTTCTTAAAAAATGTGAATAGATGGCCTTTTAGATTATTATTATTATTATTATTATTATTATTATTTATTTATTTATTTTTATTATTATTATTATTATTATTATTTTATTTATTTATTTTTCTTCCCAGCCAGCAAGTAATGTGTTAAACGTATTGGGTTTACAATGATACAGAATCTCAAACCACTTTTGATGAAAAACTACACTGTAGAACCGGATAAGTTCATTTAACTCAAAACATTTGAGGAAACTAATTACCTCAAAATTTTTACATTGATAAATCGATTTCTTTAAGCCAAATACACTTAAATATCACAAAAATGTAACTCAGACTTGTTATATTTAAGTGTAGTTAGACTTAAAGTAATTGATATATCAACTTAAAAAATTTGAGCTAATCAGTTTCCTCAATTTTTTGAGTTCATTGAACTTATCTGGTTTTACAGAGTACTTTAAGAATTTTAAAAAAAGGTCAGTTAAATAGAACGATGAATATGTTTTGGGGTTTTTTATTACGCAAGTTTAGAATCTGTATTAATTCAAACACTGATGACAAATGACAGATTTCCTTGAATTAGAAGCTAAATAGAAGCTCTCCCTCACATTTCTCCTCCGTCGTCACAACCTCACTTCCCTCTGATAGCCACCTCTCCTCACTTGACTTAAACGTCGCAAATGACATGCTATGTTCCACCCTAACACCTTGGCTCTCAGAAGCTCTGCGTAACAACCGGGCCACACTAAGAGCATCTGAAAGGAAATGGCGTAAATCTAACGATCCGACTGACCTAACCAATTAGCGAACACTTCTCTCCTCTTTTCCCCACAGCATCTCCACTGCTAAAGCCATATACTACCAAGAAAAGATTGGCAGTTCTCTCAACACTTCAAAACCTTTTCTTCTCTTCTCTGTCCCCCTTCTCCACTTTCCCCTACCTCTCTCACTGCAGATGACTTTGCCACTTTCTTTTCCAGCAAGGTTACATCAATCAGGAACCAGCTCTCAACCCCAGACATGCATAGACCGGCTCCTCGTCCATGGAACTCCCAACTGACTTCCTTGTCTCCCATCTCAGAGACTGATGTCTCTAAACTCCTCCTCTCTAGCCATCCCACAACCTGTCCTCTTGACCCTATCCCTTCTCAGCTTCTTCAGTATATCTCTCCCACAATATTACCTGTGCTCACACACCTATTTAACACATCCCTCTCTACTGGCACCTTCCCTACCTCATTTAAGCAGGCGTGAGTTACTCTACTGCTTAAAAAAACATCACGTAACCCTGCTGTAGTTGACAACTACAGACCTGTTTCCCTTCTCCCTTTTCTTTCCAAAACTCTTGTGCCGTTTTTAATCAACTCTCCAATTTTCTCACACAGAACAACCTCCTGGACACCAAGCAGTCTGGCTTCAAGAGCAATCCCTCCACGGAGACTGCTCTGCTTTCCGTCACTGAAGCCTTATGACTAGCAAGAGTAACCTCTAGATTATCTGTTCTCATCCTATTCGACCTCTCTGCTGCTTTCGACACTGTGAACCATCAGATCCTCCTGTCAACTCTCTCCAGCCTGGGCATCTCTCAGAGATCTTTCAAGGTATCA
Organism: Ameiurus melas; assembly: GCA_012411365.1. Classification (NCBI taxonomy): domain Eukaryota; kingdom Metazoa; phylum Chordata; class Actinopteri; order Siluriformes; family Ictaluridae; genus Ameiurus; species Ameiurus melas. Next base: position 30,652,269 of record CM022759.1, on the reverse strand, counting down.
TGCAGGGGAGGGAATTCTTAAACTTAGCAACTCACATCTGGTGTTCCACAGGGGTCAGTTCTGGGTCCACTGCTCTTTTCTATCTACACTACATCTCTGGGACAGGTGATTGAGTCTCATGGCTTCTCATATCATTGCTATGCTGATGACACCCAGCTCTATTTGTCCTTAAAGCCTGACGATCCATCCGTCTCTGCAGGTATCTCTGCTTGCCTGTCAGACATCTCGGTCTGGAGGAGGAAACACCACCTTAAGCTCAACCTGGCAAAATCTGAGCTCCTCGTCATCCCAGCCTGTCCGTCAATAAAACACAACCTCACTGTACATCTCAGCTCAACCACACTCAAGCCAACCAGGACGGCCAGGAACCGTGGGGTGATTCTCGATGACAGCTTGACCTTTACAGACCACATCTCAACAACTGCACAGTCCTGTATGTTCATCCTGTACAACATAAAGAAAATCAGACTCTACCTCAACGAACAGGCTACACAGATACTAGACCAGGCTCTTGTTATCTCAAAACTTGACTATTGCAACTCACTGCTCTCGGGCCTCCCGGCCAGCTCCATCAAACCCCTTCAAATGATTCAGAATGCAGCAGTGCGCCTCATCTAAAACCAGCCAAAGAGAACCCATGTCACACCCCTCTTCATCTCCCTCCACTGGCTTCCTGTAGCCACCCACACACCTTGTCTGGAACAGCACCCTCCTCCCTCAACTCTCTCCTGAAGGCTTACGTTCCCTCATGCAATCTACGATCAACCAACGACCGACGTTTAGTAGTACATACTCAGTGTGGCTCAAGGTCCCTTTCAAGAACATTCAAACATTCCTCAGTGGTGGAAAGAATTTCCAACCTCAATCCAGTTCGCAGAATCTCTCATCATCTTCAAAAACAGCTAAACACCCACCTCTTCCGTGAACACCTAACCAACTCGTAAAAAAAAAATTATATTAATATTTACAAAAAAAAATAATATGGCACTTGCACCTCTACTCTGTGCACTTTGCTTCTTCTGGAGCTCAATGAACAGATCTTGTATGGTAGCACTGCTTGTATTGTTCTCTGCTTGATATATATCGCGTCTGCTTGGATAAAAGCGTCTGCTAAATGAATAAATGTAAAAGTAAATGTAAATAACCGGATCATTTTTGCTCTCAGTATGCTGAGATTGGAGGTTTTCACATAAAAGCCTTCATATTGTATCCATGTTTCAGTTGGGTTTATTTTTTACTTTTTTTAGCTGCATGAATATTTTTCACAAATTATTGGCAAAGAACAAATAATTCAGTGCCAATTTCTATCAAAAGTTATTCTGTTAGGATCCTCTTCCTTATTATTTCTGCTACAGAGCCAAATAGTGAGTGTGTGTGTGTGTGTGTGTGTGTGTGTGTGTGTGTGTGTGTGTGTCGCAACCACACGTCTCACCCACGCACCTATGAGCGAGGAAACGAGCCATGTGACATCATCGCAAATGACTTGTTTACTTGCTTGTTTCAGGGACACGCTCTCACTGCTCACACTATAAACACTTGATAGTGGTGGTTATTGCACTACATAACACCGACTGACATGGACCTTACAGAGATACAGAGAAGCTTCAAATGAGTGTCTTTGCTTTTGATATGACACCGTACCAAAGTCAGAGTCGAGTAATTTTCATTTTTGTCCACATTTAAGTAAAATCGCATGAGCAGGAGTGCTCTTGTGCTGAATATCAGCGAGGTTGTGATTTACTGTAGGTACTGTAGGTAATCCCAACCATGCTGATATTCAGTACAGCAGCACGACTGCGAGCGTGATATTGCTTTTATATAACATTTCTACAAACAAGAAATGAATATGGAGTAACTCACCCCGACATTTCAGCCATAATGTGGCCAAATATTTTTCTTTCTTTTTGCTCCAGTTATGAAAATAGTTCCCAAAGAAGCCACAGCTGGATAGAGCGTTGCCTGTTGCCATGGTAATGCACAGACAGTCTGTCGTAAGTGTGGTAGAGAGATCAATGCAATTGCTAGCATTGGAAATGCATTTATGTAGTGAACACAGATGGAGTGATACACAGTGACTTGTCCCAGTGCTGTTATAGTGAATGTCAACTCTTCTGGAATGAAGATTGTCCAATTAAATTAGACGACCTTCCGTATGGCACATTTTAAAGTTTGTTTGTTTGCAGTTATTTTTTGCATAGAGATTTATTATTATTATTATTATTATTATTATTATTATTATTATTATTATATCAACATATTGGTTAAATCTATAACCTTTAACTATACAGGTTGCTGGTTTGAAGAGAAAATATACATCACTCATTACAGATTTTGCGAAGAAAAGATGAACGTGGGGATGTCCGTGTTTTTTCCCCAATTTGTACCTCGGATGCACGAAAGGTCCCACTTCCAAGCTAAGTCGAATGCAGAATAATTATAAGGGTGCCATTCATTTTGAGACCAGTGTTTTACAGGGGGAAAAAAATGCTTACTTCAGCAAACTTTGCTTGTTAGTATTTGTTTACTTATTTATTACTATGAAGGGTGCCAATAATTCTCCAGCTGACTGCATTTTTAATGTTTTCTTCCCCACAGAATCAAATAAACTATGCGTTATTGACCTAGTGATGATGATGCTTAATCGTATTCACTCCACGTCCCGGGGGAATTTTATTTGCATATAGATAATATTACATTCCTGTGCTTTTAATGAGAACACCCATAAAGCACACAACATGAAAGCCTTTAACACGCCACACACCATAAGTTAGAGTCAAGCAATAAAAATCATGCAGGCAGGTGGAAATATTCTAAATATATATCCTGCCATAAAGACTGTTTCCTCAGATGTTATACAAGCCAACAGGTTTCTATATTTTTATTGCAAAGACAAGCTTACGAACGCATCTATCATCATGGATTTAATCACAAAATCTTGTGTGTTAATACTCCGGAGAAAATGCAGAAGGTTATGAATTATTCAAATGTTTTGACTCACAGCTTTAAATCGCCACATAAGCCACATTACCTATTTTTTCCCCACATGAATTAAAGATGTAGTGCTGTGCTATGAGTGTAGTCGGTTTAGCAGCGCACGGTTGATCCCGTAGATCCGGGGCTGTGTCACATGGATGAGACGTGTTCAGGATGACCAGGCTGAGCCGTGAGGGAGAAAGGGACAATGCGAAGGCTGTGTACAGGCGGCCATGATGATGAGGGCTCAGCAAAGCAATGACGTGTGACGTACGCATCACATACGCATGGGAATTTGAAAGAGTACTGCATTCACCTTAAATAATGCTAAATAATACAGCGTGCTGGATCAAGTGCTATTCTATGTGATGTTCTCTTTGAGTAACGAGCGTGGAAGCCATTTTGTGATTGAATGTGACTATTCATGAGTTAATAGATTGGCAAAATTACTAGACTCCTATTCTTTGTTTATTTTTTATGTTTTCCACCTTCTTATTTATTTATATAAAGTCTTTAAGATAGACCATATTTTTGTATTAGCTTCCAGAGAGCTAAAAAAAAAAAAAAAAAAAGGCTAGTGATGGAACGACTGTTCGTAGCCGTTATAACGTACAAACTCTATATAGCACATCAAATTCACTATAACAAGCCGCTTACGTTTTTAGACGAAGTTAAGTTCCGTTTTTGGACATCCCAAATTCTCGAGCTGAGAGGCTACAGAAAATATGATGCCATTTCCACTAAGGGAACATGGTGAGCATTGATGCTTCTTGGTTTTTGTGGTGCATTGTGGGATTTTTTAGAGCAAATGTTCCAGTGCACTGGAAGGAGTTAAAATCCTGAATTTCCCCTTGGGGATCAATAAAGTATCTATCTATCTATCTAAATGGCCGACTCCATCTACTGAACTAGGGAGCTGATTGAGTAAGAAAAAAGCAGAGATGGAGAACATCCCAGCTCAGGGAGCCTCTTAAATTTTATTTTATTTCACCTTATTTTGTTTAGTTGTTATTTGTTGTTGTTGTTGTTGTTGTTGTTGTTGTTGTAGATATCCTGAAAACTGGGTTATTGAGCCATATGGTTATCATCTTCAGAATATTTATATATCTGTAACACCTACTTCTGAATATACGCCCTAATTCCAGATTCACTACACAATATAATGATCTTGGAACACAGCCAATCTGATCTCATGGGAATTTCACAATTAAAAGCATTCTGATCTTCGCTTTGAGGTGGATTATTGAACTTTGTTTCTCAGCCCGTGTAAGTTTACAATTATAAGCCTTTCAGAAAGTAACCCAGCCCCTTACTCGATGCACTTTCAAAGGCATACTTCATTAACATTTCTAATGCAGCCTTTCATCCTCGCTAATTAGAGATTCGTGAAGGGAGCATTGCATTTCAAAAGAGAGAACAGACGAGAGCACGACACCGAGGTCTCTGTCCCTGTCTCCAGAAACGCAAATACTGTAATGTCTAGGCTTTCTGCTATGGTAACTAACGATGCCTGATTATTTATTATGAAACGGCTGTAGACGATATGCTAGAAATTCCTGACCTTGGACTAGTATCCTATCACTGGATATTTCTGATCAAAGATTTTCTTGGGTTCAGGGTCTTGGTTCGTGTTTAAAAACCAAAAACACGACTGTGTGAAATATTTTGCTTTTAATCAGATGTGCAGATTGTTGTAAATAGGATGTGGAGTGGGTTTTGGTGGGGTTTTTTTTTTTTTTTTTTTATCTCTGACTGGAACAAGAAGAAAAAAAAAAAAAACCAATTTCAAAATGCTTCTGTAAACAAAGAGCTATTTATTGAGAATCGATAATGGGATACGGCTTGTGCTGCAGAAAACCATTAATGATTTCTGGAAGGCAAATCGTTCTTTTGTTAAATTCTGCTATTATACATTATACATTATATTATGATCCTGCAGGTTCTGAATAGTTTACTCAAGATAAATGCCTCTTATAGCCCAAAAAATATAACAACTCATCAATGGTACGATGATCTGCTTTCCATGGTTTCATCAAATGGTTTTAAAATGACTCATGTTTGTTCAGATGATGGGTTTTCTTTTAAAAATGCATTCCATACTAAGCATCAGAACTCCGGCGAAATATTACCGATACTACGCTATGGCTATTTTGTGAAACCCTAACTGTGTGTTATTTCTTAAATTTGCTGTCGGTTATTGGCCGCGATGCTCTGCTCGGCACAGCGAGACTGCAGGAGCTTTTCGCTAAATTTGTCTGCCTTTGTTTTCCATCTGGACTGTGTGTGCCAGCCATATAGTCGCACCGCTTTCGATGGCGTGTTGCAGATGGCACAGTTCAGCAGTAATCCTATTTCTCAGTGAGGATTTGTCACCCATCGATAATGATTCTGCAACACCATTTCCAAGAAAGTGCACAATCTGAACCATCTGACTGATGTGTTGATGGGATGCTGTGGCCTCACCATGCTGATAAGCACCACATGCATACACTCGTACTTATGGGAAACTAGAAAATAAAATGTTTGGTCTTCAGCTCTCTATGTGCAGTGGTGGAACTCGGAGTTATTATAGGTAATATCGAGTTCTCATATGGGCCGAGACAATAAGTCCAAAAAGTAATGCCCTCATTTATGTGGGAAAGTTATGCGTATTCAGAGTCAGGTTAGGCGCATGCTTATGTTGAGTTTCTGAGTGCACCGTTGAGATTATGCAAATGTATTTTGTGTTCTGAATGAATAAAGTAATGCTTTTTTTGTTAACTCGATGCGCTCTAATGTAAAGAAAAGGTGTCCACGGTTTAAAAGGTTAAGCTGACCGGGCACTCATCTCCTGTACTTACAGCTCACTTTTAGTTAATTAATTACTTTATGATATACAATAACATAGGAAAATGACGTAAGATTCAGTCCTAGGGATAAGAAATGGCTCAGAGTAAGATGCGTCTCCCTCAATCTCTTCCGTGTGGAAAAAAATTAATTTTCTTGTATAAAGGGTCGATACTATTAATTATTCAAATCATTAATGGCATTCCGAAGTGTATTTGAGTGTATTTGCAATCCAAAACATACAGCTGCAGTGTGGCGGGTGCCAGGAATCCTGGCAGAGGTCATGAAGGCCGGCGACAGGCGCAGCGCAGCAGGGAAGTTTCTGCTCTGGGATCGGCGTCGTCTTTGTCGTTGTCTGCATCTGGAAACAGAGAGAGAGAAAGACTGAACTCACCACACTGTCTCTGCTGCTCTTCTTCTCTCAGACGGTGAGGAGACGCCACTCCAATCATCTGCTGCCAGCTGTATGTGTTTCTGCCACACCACCTTGCAGCCATGTGCGCTCTTCCTTTCCAAAAACAACGGGTGCTAAAATGGCTCTGTCCGTTGAGCATTCCACTAGTAGTTGTGCGGGGAGCATGGTGTGCATTGTATGTGTGGGCTGCAGGCTTGCCGTCACAGTACCCCCCACCCCCTCCCATCTCCGTGCCTAGTGTCGGCATGGGTTGGGCCCAGACGGCGTACCTTCTTTACAGGTTGTCAGCATTTCCATACTGGGCCCCAGCCCGGTGCTGAGACTGGACCACTGGAAAAACCATTGGAGCACCCTGGCATTTGAATCCTTGACCCGGGCAAACCATTTTAGGGGGCATGGTCAGTTACCAGGGTGAAGTGCCATCCAGCCAGATAATATCGGAGTTCTTCTATGACCCACTTTTTTACAAGGACTTCTTGTTCCACGGCATTGTATTCCATTCAGCTCGGATCAGTTTTCTGCTGACGTAAAGGACCGGGTGCTCTTCACCATTGATGGTTTGGGACAGGACTGGTGAGCTGGTGAGGGCTTATGATTTTGGAGGGCCTGGGAGGTCTGTTCTGCTTGCTCGGTCCACTGGTCTGGTTGGCTTTTCTTGCTTTCTTTCAGATGTGAGAAGGGGGACGATAAAGAGTAGAAGTTAGGGATGAATATTCTGTAGTACCCCACCAGCCCCAAAAAAACTACCTGCTTCTTTGATATGGGTCAGGGGTAGTCATTCACCGCCTCCAGCTTCGTCTCTTGTGTTTTTAGCAACCCCCTGCCAGTGCAGTACCCCAAGTACTGAGCTTCAGTCAGCCCCAGGTGATATTTCTTCAGGTTGGCCATTAGCCCGGTTTTTTAGAATTCCCCTGAGGTGATAGAGGTAGTCGTCCCAGGTGGAGGAGTGTATGACGAGTGTATAACCTCAGGACAATGCCCAATAAATGCTGCAAAATCCTTGTCAGTCTGTGTAGGCTGAAGGGGAGATCCCAATACTGCCATTGACCACTAGTGGTGCTGAAAGCAGCTTTTACCTTTGTGCCAGGGTGACCTTCCAGTAGCCCTTTGTTAGGTCTAGGGTGGAGATGAATTGGGCTCTCCCCAGATGCTCTATCAGATCATTGACTCGATTCAGAGATTTGGTTGAGCCTTCCGTAGTCATTGCAAAGACAAGAGCTTCCGTTGGGCTTCGGGACCACCCGGATGGGGCTGGACCAGGAACTGGCAGATTCCTCAATGATCCCCACCTGTAGCATGTGGCTAACTTCCTCCTCAATAGCTTGACGAAGTGCCTCTAGGACACGATAGGGCTGCTGTCTGACAATCACCCCCAGTGGTGTCTTGATTTCATGTTACACCAGGTGTATCAGGTCTGGGGTGGACAAGAAAACATCAGAAAACTGATCCACTAGCTCCTTTAGCTGTGTGGGAGGGAGCGTTGGGGTGGGCTGGACCCATTTCTTCAGCAGGTTTATATGATATAATTTTGGGTCAGAGTGCTTACTGGGCTGTTGCAGGCGGTAATTAACTGGGCTGGACTTAAGCAAATTTAAACTAACTAACTGGACTTAAGCACGCTGACCCTCTCTAGGACTGGGTTTTTGGCCCTGCCAGCGGGCTAGGAACTTGCAGGCGGCATTTGGGAGCAGCAGGAGCACCTGTTCGCCATGCTGAAATTCTTTGGGCTGTGCTGGGTGGTTGTAGGCCCGGTATCGTTCTCGCTGTGCTGCCTCCATGTGTTCGTGTGCTTTGGGGTGACCTAGTCAATCCACTCCTGCATCTCCTGCACGTAATAGACGAGGGTGATTTTTATATTTTTTTAATATCGTCAATCTATTGTAGGTGATTGTTTTACATTTCTCTTAGCTGAAAAAAAGGCGGTCCACGACAACCCTTTCTACTACTTTCATGGCAGTGTGTCTTTCGGGCTCGAGCCACTTTCTGGCGATCTGGAGTAGAGTGTCCATCTGGGATCATGGATTGGCTACGGGTTGGTAGGACCAGCTGTGAAACTCTGCCGCCGAATTAAAGGGGTATAGGCCTCAACGGCTTATGAAATTCAGCCTTCAGAGCTGGATAAATAGTGATCTATTCAGGAGGGAGGGTGTAGTAAGCATGCTGGGTTTTTTAGTTGGTAATAGCTGAAATTATTGTCTAAGTTGGTAACTGGAATTATTGTCTAATTTTCTCAGGAATAACTGGAATTATTATTTAATTTGTTTAGAAATAACTGGAATTATTAACTAATTTGGTTAAAAACAGGAATTATTGAGTCATTTTATTTGAAATAACTGGAATTATTGTCTAATTTGCTTGCAATTCACTACTTCAAAATGGTACCAATTCTCATTCTTTTTCTGTAAAGTAGAATTTACACGGAAACCTTTCTCGCCCTATAAATATTTCATATCCAGGGCTTAAACTAGGAGTAAGCCTTTAGCACATCATGTTGTTGGCTAATGTAATCCTTAAATGACTGCATTTACAAAAGGATTAGCTCCTTATTGTCTCTGAATCAATATTAAATGTTATATTACGGTGGTCCTATTGTTCTGAAGGATAATCCAAAATAAACCACACTTCAGCTGAATCTCTTTACAGCGTGCAAGGTTCCATACTGTTGTAATACTACCATTTACTCAGGTGTAGGATGGGATGGAACATACAATTAATGCGTTCACATTTACCAAATTTAGCAGATGCCCCAATCTAGAGCAACTTTCAGAAATCTCCATTAAAACAAAATAGTTTAGTGTCTAGGAATACAATCAAGCTAAAACCTTGCTAGAGCGAGAGAAAAATGTCAAGTAATTGTAAAAATGTATTATTATTATTATTATTATTATTATTATTATTATTATTATTATTATTATTATTATTATTATTATTATTATTATTATTATTAATCAATGCTCATTTAATTGCTTTATACCATTAGTCAGTTAGCAAAATATTATGTATTGCTATACAGTCCAGAAATTGTGCAGAAATGTTGAAATATTCATGAAAATACACCCAAAAAACAAACAAACAATTGAATAAAATGAAGATTGCTCATCATCATACACATTTTCCAATCAAACAATATTTTTTTTTTGTTTTTTGTTTTTTGTTGTTGTTTTAAAATCAAATATTGCATTAGGTTGTATAAACCGAGGTCCTGAGGAAAGAACAAAACAAACAAAATGCATGTCTTAAAGCTCTGGTGCTGTGAAGTGGAGCTACATGGTGAAAAATGACTGCATACACTGAAAATCTCTTAACCGCCCTGCAAAATACGATGGTGGATAAACTCTGGGGCTGTTTTGGTATTCTCTCTAGGTATGACATCACCAAAATACACACCCACACCCACACTCACACACACACACACACACACATATATATATATATATATATATATATACCAAAATACACACCCACACCCACACACACACACACACACACACATATATATATATATATATATATACCAAAATACACACCCACACCCACACCCACACCCACACCCACACCCACACACACACACACACATATATATATGTGGCTCAGAGCATCAATAACCCACCATCATATTCTACAGTGGCAAAATAATGTTTGCTAATGTTAGGCATAAATAATGTCTTAATTTAAGATCACATCCTTTTTCTATTATGCTGAAGAGTTCAGAATAATGTTGAAATTACACTGGTTCATATAGATTTTTTTTAGTTTATCAATTTACTCTGTTACTGTTATCAATAATGAATATTAAGAACTACCTGTTGTAGATATTTCTGTAATGTAATGATTTGTGTTTACAGGGAGGATATGAGTAATTAATAAATGGTATTCCATAATTTTTAGCCCAAAACATTAATTAAGAGGTGTCAAATTGTGGTTACATCAAATTTGACACTGACACTGACACTGTACTTATCTAAAAAGTGTACAAGCTGCTATAGTTAAGTATTAGTTAAGGCACGCCCACGTTACGTCAATATTACATATTTAACAAGACCCCCCTTTTGAAAGATGTCTTTAGAACACATTAAAAATACAGACTTCTGAATATACCCCCCCCCCTTTTTAAATTAATAATTACATCTTATATCTTTGCATTACATTACAATAGGAAGTGTGTGTGTGTGTGTATGGTTGTCTGAGAGTGAGAAAGAAGAAATCATGTATTTATTTATTTTTCACACGAAATTGTTGAGGCCCCCCGGGCGCCCCCTGGCGGCCCCCACTTTGAAAACCACTGAGTTAAGGAGTGTGTATACTTATGCACACTTATTTCTATATCACATTAAAGTTGGAAAAAAAAAACCCATCTTACATGATTGATCATAGTTTCATTTTTATCACACAAACATCACTACGGATGTGACAGGGGGGGGGTGTGTAGACTTTTTTTCTGTATGTTTGAGCTCACAATCGTTACCCAAGCTAACTCAAGTCTGAATTATCCTCGTCACTTAAACATTTACTTTTTCTTATTTTCTGCTTATGCCATTTATTTCATCACGAGCTATTAAACAGCGTGCAAAGTCGTTCACATTGCGCTTTAATGACATCATCTATCGTATAATGACGAGCGTGGTAGAGGCAGAGATGCACATACTGTATCTCAGCCGTAGTGATGTGTTTTGATTGATCTGTCCATACTTTAAGTCTTCAAAGACTGTGAATGAGTCTCGCCCACCAGCTCTTGCTCGATCACCATCCACCATCTATGCAGCGCTGCCTCATGCAACATTTGCACTTAAACTCATTAATCAGGTGTCCAGCTTCCGCCTACGTCCCTCTTCAGTTTCAAGGCTAATTTACACCATAATAGCAGGTTTGCAATACAGTAGCTTTTATCATTGAAATTATACACTTAGCCTTTTCCACAAATAACCACTGAGGTTTTGCATTTGTATCAACTAAACTCGTCATTGTTAAACCAAGCGAAGGACACTTGTAGGATTGAAGCATGCATCTCTGTCTATACGGTATAACAATAGTACTTTAATGGAATCAATGCTCATTTGTGTAGCAACTGTTCAAAAGAAGCCATGCTATTGCGTTGGCCAATGAAGATAATGAAACATCATTTACATACAGGTGTACGGAAACGCTTTTTTGAAAGTGAACAAAACCCCATCTACTTGATCCAAGGTAACAAATGGAGCTCGCGAAAGCGCTTCTTTTTAAAATAAACTTTCTAATATTATAACGAAGCAGTCTAGAAGTGCAAGTGAATGAAACACACACACACACACACACACATACACAGACGTGTGCTTTTCATAGCCAATATTTAAACCAAGGAAACATAAACAGAGCTATGTACTATATAATGCCCCTGATTGATTGATTGATACTAAGTAGATTACAGTGGTATCAATGCGTCCCCAATTTAAATTGCGTATCCCTGTAAAGGGCACATCAAGAATTGAATAGGCCACTGGAGGACACCGGTAACCTGACTGCAAATGAGTAGTGGCCCAGTATTGGCCCACACTTACAGCTTTATCACGTTCACATCCAACTGTTGAAAGACAAATCTGTCGACTAGGACATGGCCACAAGTCAACTCTGATGAGACCATGTCTCAGGCATGATATGGAACAGAGCAGATGAGCCACTTTCATCCCAAAATTGAAATGCCAAACAAGCACTGACTGCAGTCGGGCCATTTTTGCACCATCTTCCAAATGCCATAAAAACCTCAATGTGGCTGCTTACAGATGGCCTACTATGCCCTCGCTGTTATTATAACTTGCCATAACTCAGCCATATTTGGCTGGGATTATATCGTCCATTGTGTGAGTAGAAGCAAACTCAAAGGCAAGTAAATCAGTCTTGTTTTTTTTTTTTTTTTTTTTTTTTTGTTATAGCCATGTGTTGAGTGAGGCGATAAACTGCATAACATCAGTGGACATAGCAACGTCAATAAATCCTACAAACATAAACAAAAAAACAACAAGCTTCTCACTATGCAATAAACTACCAACGTTAATCACCTGGTAGCACTTGTATATCTATAAAGGCTGTAGGAATAATGACCCTATGAATAAATTCATGACATTTTTATATGCATTCATAATATTGTGGAACATCCAGGAAACAAGCTCCTGTTCTCAATTATGTTATAGCAGCTGTAAACAGTCATTCCTTCATCAGCCTTGCTTGTTCTCTCCGATGAACTCTGCGGAAAAGTGACGGCTTTACCTCCGACTACCTCGTACAAAGCCCTGACACTGGAGACTCCTTCCATGTTGCATAAACATCTCCTCACAAAAATAATCAGCCTTTCAACAATTACACACACATTCTTTCTTCCACCATAAAGTCTCTGTCTAAGTTCTTACTACAGAAACAACATAGTCAGAAAATTCATCAAAAGTGTTCCGACCAATCAGAATCAAGCATTCAACGAGTGCTGTGGTAATTACACAGCAAAATAACGGTCTGTCTTTATCTGGTCATGTAAATACCAGAAAAAAGACTAGAGACTACAATTCCCATCAGCCACTGCACCTGACCTGATCATGTCACATGACTGTCTGCACCTGATCCACTTTGGGATAATGAGCACTTGTACTTAAGTCATGTTTTGCACTGCACACATGGATTTTCATTTGTCTCATTTCGCCGTTGTTGTATGTTGCTGTATGTTCACAGTTTTGTTTGTTTTGCAGTCTTCGTGTTTGTTCTGATTTGCATTAAACCCTATCTGCACTTGCATCCGCCTTCGCCTCAGAACGTGACATTATCCAAGTCATAACAACAGATGAACACATTCTACCTGAACTGATAACACTCGGACAGATGCATTTATACATGCACTGAGGGAAAAAGTACTAACAATATGAATGATGAATTCAAAAATGTATCAGGAACCTTCACAGGAGAACGTCAGGGGGGCCTTCCATCACTTGAAGCTTAATTAAGTAGTACCGCATGAGCAAGAGTGCGGTTATACTAAATATCAGGACATAGCTAATTACAGCCATGTCAGTATTCACTATAAAAGCATGATTGTGAGTACAATATCAGTTCTATAAACAAGGAATTCTTATCAAATAACTGACACTACAGACACAATAATGCCAAATATTCTGTTTATTTTTACACCTTGTGGTATGGCCTCTATATTTCTGCCCTCAAAGTCTTCTTCAAATGGTGGATTGTGATACCTTCACCCCTAACCTTTGGAGGTTTTTAGTGATGTCACTCACTGTTGTTTGTTGTTTTTTTCCTTCACAGCTCTTACAACGTTTCTGTCATTAGCTGTTATTGTTTTCCTCAACCAACCCATTCGTTGTCTTTTGCTCAAGACACCAGTGCTTTCTTTCTTTTTCAGGACAGTCCAAAGTGTTGTATTGGCTATGTCCAATGTTTCTGCAATGTTTCTGATTGATTTTCCAATAGTTTTAATTTTTTTCAAAATGGCTTACATTTCTCCCATAGACAGCTCTCTGCTCTTTATATTGGCTTATCCTTTTTAACAACAAATGCAGTCTTCACAGTTGAAACATGATCATTCTTTAAACAATCAAGTTAACAGGGTAAACCTGGGCCGCAAGAATCAGTCACATGTTCCAAAAAAAATTTTTCACTTAAAAAATGGGTGGGTTCAAACAAAAGGTTCCATGTTCTAAGTTGTTTAGCACATCTAGGTGTAAATATGAGGACATGACAGCTGAAATTCTGATCTGTCATCTCATATTCATCTCTTGATCTCAAACCAAATGTCGTTAGTGTATAGCAAAAACAATCGAGTTGGCCTTGCTGTTCCAGTACTTTCGGAGGGGACTGTAGTTAGCTATCTAGCAAAGAGCTAGATTTTTTTTTTACTTGGTGTATTTTAATCAGCTTACAGTCTTCTCACACATGTTTTAACTCATATCTTTAATGATCACAGTGAACATGTACTCAGGTATCAAGAGTACATGTGGTTCGTTACGTTCCACCCCTGTCCAAAACGCACAAACTGATATTCAGTTTCTCAGCGAAGATACACAGACATTTCACACTACATTTCTTATTTCTACCGATTCTTGTGCAACATTGCATCCTGCGGTATCTAGAGCTTTCAGGGAGGTAAAGGCAGAAAAGGATGAGCATGTATTAGCTGCATGACATTGAGCAGTACAGCGCTGAAGGCGAACAGAAATCCGGCTCTTTCACAGGTCTCCTGTACGAGCGCCTCCTCTAAGCTCGGACTCCTAATGAGCATGCTGCTCGCCTCAGGATAACATTTGTGAAGCTTATTAGTGAAGCTCGGTGGAACTGGATGTTTCCTCTCAGCAGTGCCCTTTTCAGGATTTGTTGTGCAAAACAGTCGGCATGCCAACCGGATATATATCTTACATTTTTTTTTTTTTTGGTTTTAAAGCTACAGTTTGTGTATGTAAATTAGTATTCAAACAATTCAGAGATGCTTTCACATCTTAGTGCGGACATACAGTGTGAGACTATCAAAGACAACTTTGAATCAAAATGTCTTCCTCACCACTACAAAAATACTTGACTAGTTGTACACTGTTACTAAACCGCAGTATTGTTTTATTTGGTGTATTTTTACTCTACGTGACTATTATTGAAATTGAATAGTTGTTTTCTTACATGGAAAAAACAAGCATTTTGAGGTACGCGTTGCTAATTTGCTAACATTAACTATCTATATTTAACTAAGTTAGCCTGGTTTTGTTTAATTTGTCATTTTAGACTAGTATTGATACCAGTGGTTAGCACGTTCGCCTCACACCTCCAGGGGTTCGATTCCTACCATGACCCTGTGTGTTCTCCCTGTGCTGCGGGGGTTTCCTCCAGGTACTCTGGTTTCCTCCCCCAGTCCAAAGACAAGCATTGCAGGCTGATAAGCGTGTCTAAAGTGTCCGTAGTGTATGAATGGGTGTGTGAGTGTGTATGTGATTGTGCCCCGCGATGGACTGGCACCCTGTTTAGGGTGTACCCCACCTTGTGCCTGATGCTCCCTGGGATAGACTCCAGGTTCCCCGTGACCCTGAAAAGGATAAGCGGTGTAGAAGATGGATGGATGGATTGATACCAGTAGTTAACAAATTGGCTAGCTAACAGTAAAAATCACTATTTACTAGATATTAACTTCTGATTAATTGGTTAACAAACTGTGTAACATTAGTCATACATATGACAGCAATCTTACAGAGAATGAATGATGTTTTCAAGCAAAATGACATTGCTTTGAATCATAAATGATCTCACAGGATTTACTTAATTTCATCAGTTAAAATCATTCGCTTTGAACGTAGCAACTGTTTCACTTGTGTACATAATGCCACCAGTGATGGCTGGGATAGTGGGGCATATTGCACAAATTTATTAACCTGATCTATTACTGCATGCAGTTTATCAAGGTGCTTGAATATAAATGATGACCTCCCGCTTGCATCTTGAGTCAGTTAATCAACTTTAGCATACTATATCTGACACAAAGAAATAAACAGCAGGTGCAGCATGATGCAGCTAGGAACTCCATGGGAAGGAGGACCAGTCAATGAGACCAACTAAATCTACCAACTACGAATCACAAGACTGTGTACAGGTGTTATGAATCGATTGGCAGGTCTTTTAGTCGTATACGTATGTACTTTCCATCAAATTTCAGGTTCTAATTTTTTAAAATAGAGGTTTTTAAAAATGTATTTCTTTCTATGAATTTATTTTTGCCACATTCGAATTCACCTCACTTACCAACGCTCTTTGCAAGGGTTTACTATTACACAATTCATATTTAATTCACAACTCATTTTTCATTCATATTTCATATAAAAAAAGATGTTGACGTGTTCGATACTTGTTTCCCCCACTGTAAGCCTGTGAACTGAAGCTATGTTTTTGTCAGAGCTGACGTCATAGAAAATGAATCAACCCTTTCTGACCAATCAGAATGCAGGATTCAACAGTGCTGTGGTATAAATTGAGGTATTCAGTTAGGCCACATGACACTCATATTGATGGCATCATAGTTTACAGGTCTCTCTCTCTCTCTCTCTCTCTCTCTCTCTTTCTCTGTGTGTCAATCAATAGGCATTGTGTGTATTATATGGAACATAAGTATAGAGAATTTTCAGTCTGTGGATATGGACTGGTGGCTCACGGGGTAGAAAATAAACCATTTCTCTCCTCATTGTGTGCATCAGCGTTGTGGGATGAAGCAATATAAATCACAGCCTATCGAGCATGAAGACATGGTCCATGTCATTTATGAAGCATGAGGTAAAATTCAATTTGTATAGAAGCAACGTGATGGAGAACTGACGGCAATTTATGAAGCGCTCCTTAGGATTTGTTGAGCGTTTCTATAACTCGATGTCGTTTTGCATTTCTCAAAATGACATGATGGATTTGTGGATCACGAGCCCTGATGCTAACCGAGACTGATTTTCTCCTTACTTCCCGATCGTCGCATGGTCCCAGCCTAATTAGCATGCACCATCCTTGAGTCAGGTGGCATACTTGGAGTAATTAAAGTAAAATATTGAGCAGAGACTGAGGATCAGGAGTGTCCTTTCTGTTTTCTTTGCACATCCAGCTCATTACCAATGGCACAGACTCAATTAATAACCCAGGCAACATTTGTCAAGAATTCAGCGCACTCTCTTGGGAATCTCCACCAAAAAAAAAAAGCAGGACAAGAGCGGAAATGAGGATGAAGTATTTTCTCAGAATGTAGAGCCATATGGCAGTGCATGTTGAAGAAGAAACCAGACTTTCACCAAGGACAGGACAGCGCATAGACGTTTCCACTCACTAGGCCTTTCTTCTAGCAAAGCACATAGAGAAAGAAAGAAACCTGGCATGTGGGAATTAATAACAAAGGCTCAAAAATCCCTTTCAAATAAAATAGTATAAATTAATATGATTTAAATAAAGAATAAAACACTGTGGGTCGTGCTGTTATAGGGAGAAA
This sequence comes from Ameiurus melas, assembly GCA_012411365.1. Lineage (NCBI taxonomy): Eukaryota > Metazoa > Chordata > Actinopteri > Siluriformes > Ictaluridae > Ameiurus > Ameiurus melas. The sequence goes on along the minus strand of CM022759.1, from coordinate 30,635,086 downwards.
AAAAAATCAGTGACAGGGTGGTGTGATGTAATAGAGTTACTGTTACCACTCTGAATATGATTTTCCAATAGGTCCTGACGTGTTTTATTCCTCTTATACTGCAGCAATTTATATTAAACAAAGACTGAAACCATACTTTTTTATGTTTTATCTGTTTATTGTTATAAACATCTATAAACCGTTGCTCCCTCCCTCTCTTGAAGTTAACAGTTTCATAATAATTGAACAATTTCATATTTGATCATAATTTTATCATAATTTACCATACTTTTATCATGATTGAATAATTTCAATACAGTAGACTTCATTATCAAACTCTAATGCGTTTCCTGGTTACACATTTGCTCTTTTTGACTATATTGCACACAGTTATAAGAGGGAATTATTTATAATCGCACTCTCCGGTGTCACCCAGATGAGGACGGGCTCCCTTTTGAGTTTGGTTCCTCTCAAGTTTTCTTCCTCGTATCGTCTCAGGCGGTTTTTCCTTGCAACTGTTGCCTCTGGCTCGCTCATTAGGAATGAATCTCAATTTGATGTCCTGCTGCTTTGTGACAAAGCGCTATACAAATAATAAATGAATTTAATTAAATACTTTCTGATAAGGAAAAAAAACTCTGCTCTTGAGTTTTATTTTGAATCTTTGAGGGACAATGGAAGAACTATAAAGTGCCTCTTAATATCGTCACGTAATCATTGTAATGGACGTTATGACGAATGCAAGTGAAGTTAAAGGCTTTTATTTGAGAAAGACAGGCAGACAAATCCAAATCATAATACAAGAACGTGGTCTAAACTAGGCAATGGGTCAAGCGATATATAAACAGGCATAAACTGGGTAAGGCTAAAATCCAGAATGAGAAACGTGAAACAAGGAACAACCGCTTGGTAATGAGAATAATACACAATACTATGCAATGAGCAAAGAAACACGAGGGGTTTAGATGACAAATGTAATCAGGGGTGAAACACAGGACAGCTGAACACAGTGATGACACACATACGTGAAACAGCCAGTGACCATTCAGGGGTGGAGACAGGACATAACCCATAACAAAAGCACCTATCCAAAGTAAATAAAGTTAATGTCACTGAAGACCCAAAAGAATGCGTTCGCTAAGAGTTCGCACAACAGGATCGCGCTTCGGTTTTCCGAGCACGCTGCAGCGCTAGATTGAGGGGAAGTCGTGACAAATATTCAGAACTTGTATGAAATACTTGTATGAAATATGTTAAGGTTAAATCCTGTCAGAAATTGTAATTGTAATTGTATGGTATAAATGTATGTGGTGGTGTTCATGTGTGTTCACCTTGTAGTTGCAACTGTAATACCATATATAAAGCAGAGTTGTGTGTGTCCTGTGATTCTCTTCTTAGTTTTCCTGGGTTTTATTTCTTTGACCATCTCTGGTAATACCATTGTCTATTTTCTGGACAACATTCTGGATTTGCCCCTGGGAGTTGTTTATTCAGTGTGTTTACTGTGTTTGACCCTGGAACTGTTTATGTCTTGCACAAAGTGGTGTGATGCAAAACATGGCTTATATACGTCCATTACCAATATTTACTTATATATATATATATATATATATATATATATATATATATATATATATATATATATATATATATATATATAACATATGGCTTTCCACAGTTAAGAATAAGACATGATAAATTCTCAAAGAAAATCACATGGAATAATCGAATGTACAGTAACTGGCCAAAAGTATGTGAACACCTGACCATCACACCCGTATGTGGTTTTCACTCAAACTGTTGCTACATAGTTGTAACCACACAATTGTATAGAATGATCTTTGGATGATCTAGCATTACAATTAACCTTCACTGGAACGAAGAGACCTAAACCTGTCTCAGAAGGGGCTTTGTAAGTATTCTACATATTGTTTAAAATGTTCTTGGAAATGCTATCATGCTATCATACTATCATAATGAGTGCAGTGAATGAACCAGAAATGCAGTTCAGTTCATTATATGTGCTTTCGGTCAAATATTGTACTGGCTTTTGATAAATTTTATACTGTTTGGCAAGCCAGGATTGTGTTAATATTAAATTAAATATTATTCACAATGATTTATTCACTTGTTCATACTGAAATTGGTGTACTCCTACAATGCAACTTTTTTTTGGCCCCTGAAGCCCCCACACTGTCAAGAAGTGTGGCAAAGTGCAAATAGAAGTGAGATAGAGCGCTGTACTTGCTGTATTTTTTTTAATTTGCTTTTTATTCAGTAACTTGTTCAGGATGTGCCCTTTTCTTCTCACATGCATATAAGAACACTACATACTCCTTATGACATTTTCATCAGTTCTACCATTGCGAGGGGGGAAAAAAGTGCCAGGTCTACATTTGCTATAATCCCATGTCATTTCAGCTTCCATCACTCTGAGTTAAAAGCACAGTAAAATAACATTGCTTATTTTGAGTCTAAAAATAAATGACACTCCACATGCCCAAGGCTTGTGAGGTAGACTGTGCAGAGGATATCCACAAGCATGGTTCTTGAGCTTGCTAAGGGAAAAAAAAAGAAAGAAAGATTGAATGTATGGCATAGCCACCCACATAAAAGCAGACGACTGCAGCGAGGATACTCGATTCTCAGCTTTAATTAAAGGATTGTTGACAATATGAGACTTAGTGGAGGGGTCGGAGACGAGAGCTCTCGGATCACGTGGATCTAATTTGAGTGGATGAAGGGTCATCTTTTGAAAGCCCTTTACATTTCTGAAAAAGAACAAAAGCTTCTTTGCATGTCATAACTGATGCGTGAATCTGCATTACATAAGTGTGTCAGGCGGCTCATCTCACATTGTGTAAGAGAAATTATTAAGAAAATATATTTCCTTATATCAGATGCACACATGGCTTTTGGATGTGGCTTTTGGGGCGCCGTATCATGGCTGACCCTGCGCTCTGATCCCAGCTTCCTAATATGCGAAGAGATGAATTTCACTGTGCATATGTATATGTGATCAATAAAGACTCATTATCAAATAATATAAACCTCTGATTTGCAGCTGCCCTACTGTCAGAGTTATAGAAAATGAATCAACACCTTCTGACCAATCAGAATTGAGATCTCAACAGCGGGGCATGAAACAGTTCAGGGGTGTAATGAGCGTATGTTTTGGTCCACTGGATTATCCCAAATAGAATTATATTTCTCATGAATCTTGCCTGCTGTGTGATTATGTTCTGATCATGCAGGATCCCTGGTGCGGAAAAAAAAACAAACTTTCCTCTTCAAAAAGCAAAGATTGGTGTAGAGTCTCAGACTGTGCCTTTGCTAATACTCTGCAGTGGCTGTGCATGAATGAGCTGTGACAAACTTTGGAAAACAAGTTCCGTTCGATTGAGGAAGTCACGTACGTTGCATGCTAAATAGGATTAAAAGATTCACAGACATGATGGCGGGCAAAGCCCCATTCTCCCCACCTCTGAGAAGCTGCACGTTTACGACCCTATCCAGCTCAAACCCCCCCGTCGCTTTCTAGTGTTTTTTGCATGTGGCTCGATTTGCATATTATGATTTGCACTAATTACAGGCCTCATTAGTGCAGCGTTCCTCTGAGGTTACGAGCAGCACACTCTGTCTACTGGTGCCAGAACGAGCCGAGAAACTCGCTCGCTAGCCTGCTGGGGAGAACAACACCTCGCTTTGTAATTACATATAAAAATGCCAACCAAAACTCTTCAAACACGTTTCAAAATAACAGATAGGTGAATTTTCCATGAGTGACAGATGGAAATGTGGTTGCTAATGAATTTCCACTGCTAGCTCAGGGAGAACACAAAAGAACAGCTGTATTTGCACTGTGTTTGGACAGCACAGGCGATTGACAAAATCGGGTTTTGTTTGTTCAAAAATCAAATCCAGCCACATGGACTTGGTCTGGGTCAGAACTGAAAAGACCTGATTTGAGTGGGATGGACAAGGAAAATATCAGATCCACTAAAGGGGGATTAAAAAAAAAATTGTGTTTACCTTTAACATCATATCCTAGAAGAAAACATTAATATGTGCTCTAGGTTACACATTGGATATAAAAGAAGGGTGACCTACTGAGGTACTGCTGGGACCAGGTGCTACTAATTGATGGCATAAACCAGCAACCAGGGAAGCATCACCCAGCCACCTACTTCCTGGTGTCCAACAGCCTCCTCTACTTCTGGATGGAGCGCCGAGGCCAGCCATGTGACCTCCTGAACATCCCTCACACTAAAACATCCTGATGTACCTGGCCCACAGTCATCCTCTCAGAGGCCACCTTGGGTTCCAGAACACCCTGGCCAAGCTGCGGGACCAGTGCGGGACGCCGAAATCTGACCCTTCTGTCACCCCGGAGACTAAAGCCCATACCCCTTGTCCATCTCCCCATTATCGGCATCCACTTAGAGAGGGTGGGCATGGATCTGGTAGGGCTGCTCCTAAAATCTGCCTGGGGTCTCAAATACATCTTAGTGAAATACATCTGCTCCTGCTGCTCCCGAATATATACCGAATTCCAGCTTGGTGGCAAGGCACATATACAGTCCTTGAGAGAGTGGGCGTAGTGAACTACATTTACCTTTATTCATTTAGCATACACTTAGGGTGGTGATCCAGCCAAGGTTATGTGCGTGAGCATAAAGGCCTTGAATTTGATACGAAGCCAGTGGAGTTCTGCCTATCAGGTGGCTGTGTTCTGCCATCCCGGCCCTGAGCGGCCACAATAGCCAGTGTAATCTAGTGAGAATATGAATAACATGTAGCTTTTCTCCTACTGAATTAACAATAAACTGAGGTTACAGCAGAGAGTTAGGCTTGTAATTGCACAATGATATAGCCATACATAAATAAAGAGTAAGCTTATTGAAAGTAAGATAATTGGTTAAAGTGTAAAGTGACTCGGACACTCTGATTAGCACTACAATGAGGTGAGCAAGCACACTGAGATTAATGTTTTGTTTTAAGAGAACTGTGTATACAAATAAGGGATTCTATGAAACATATTAAAGAAGTAAATATGTTTGTTTAGTCAAAAAATGAGGTGTTTTTTTCTGCTTGCTATGGCACTGAATGTACATGAGGCTCATCAGGCATATCCTCCTACACACTCTTCCAGCTTATCTATAGATAATAACTCTTTGGCTCTTAATACTCTCAAGTCCTGTATCTGTTAAAGTAAAAAATATATATACATATATATAAAAAAAGAAAACTCCCTTTTTCAGAACTGTATTTTAAAGATAATTTTGTCAAATCCAAGTAAACTTTACGGATCTTTACTGGAAAGGGTTTAAACAATGTTTTTCATGCTTGTTCGATGAACCATAAACAATTATTGCACATGCAAGTGTATATAATAACAGGTTACAGGCGGTGGACAATTACGGTCACAGTTACAATAACTTAGGACACTAAATAGACCTTTCTAATGACTCTGAAAAACACCTGAAGAAAGATGTCTAGGGTTCCTGCTCACCTGCGTGAACATTCCATAGACCTTCAGATGTGTCCAGAGCAATAAACAGCAATGTCTGTAGTGTAATGTATTGGGAGACAGGAAGGACAGATGATTGTCCTTGCAGTGGAAAATGACATTTAATAATTGTGCACTTACATAACGCTTTTATCCAAAGTGCTTTACAGTGTGTCGCATTTGCACACACACACTCACACACCAATGGTAGCAGAGCTGCCATTCAAGGCGCTAACTTACCATCGGGAGCAACTCGGGGTTCAGTGTCTTGCCCAAGGACACTTCGGTATGTGGAGTCATGTGGGCCCGGAATCGAACTACCAACCCTACGATTAGCGGACAACCCGCTCTACCACCTGAGCCACAGCCGCCCATGTAACCATGTGTCCCTATCAGACGTGATCAAAAACTTGCAAATGCCTTGGTTGAAGAGTGGAGTAACTTCTCACAGCAAGAATTGACAAATCTGGTGCAGTCCATGAGGATGAGATGCGCTGTAGAACTTAAAGCAGCTGGAAGTGACACCAGATACTGACTGTTACTTTTAATATTGACACCCCCGCCGCCCCCCGTTCAGAGACTCATTATTCCATTTCTGTTTGTCAAATATCTGTGAAAATTGTTCAGATTATGTCTCAGTTGTTGAATATTTTTATGTTAATACAAATATTTACACATGTTAAGAAATTTGCTGGAAATAAAATCAGTTGGTTGTGAGAGGACATTTCTTTTTTTGATGAGTATACATACATATTTGACACAAAATGTTTAAAAATGTAACATTTGGAAATAAATTCATAATTTACAATATAATGTGTGAAAATAACCGTGAATCATGTGTGAAATAAAAGAAATAACGTGTAAAAATAATAATAATAATAATAATAAAAGGTTAAAAACCCATGCAGTACATGTGAATTAATCTTTTTTTTAATGTGAAAAATAATCATGCATAGACTACATGTGAAAACTGAAAAAATAAATGAATCGTGTGAAAAAAAAGTCACAAAAAATGTATTTCATGTTGATTTCATAAATCAAGTTCAAATATTCTAATGTGAAAATAAATTAATCATGCTCATGTAAAAAAGTGAAAATTATATGGAAAAAAAAATAATAACAGATTATGTGAGCAAAATTTACATGTGAAAAATGAATTAATTGCATAAACAAATCACTTGTGAGAAATAAAAACGCTTAACGGTAGACTACATGTGAAAATGAACATGAATTTTTCACGCATTTTGAAAATTACATGTGATGATAAAATCCCATGCATTGATTGTGAACGATTAATGAGTGAAAAATCAATAAATGAAATAAAATCAAAAAACAAACATTAAACAAATCACATGAAGAATAATAACATATACACTACTGTCATGGATTCCCATCAGCCACTGCACCTCACATGATCACATCACATGATTGTTTGCACCTGATCCACGTTTTCATTTAATTAGCAATGGTATTTAAGTCACGTTTTGCACAGCACTCATAGACTACGTTTACATGGACAGCAGTAAT